>OX596275.1:28214926-28814926 GCA_951394225.1 Harpalus rufipes | reverse complement strand
TCTATTCTTATTTGCGATCCTGCTAAATATTTGCAATTTTTCAAGATTTCATATTTTCTTCGTTTAGTGCTTAGTTCTGCTTTTATTGGTCTATTTTTGTTGTTCTTGCCTATTTTTCGTATATCTTGCATTTCTATTTCTTGTATATCGTGTATCCGTAGTGTGTTTTGGAACAAATTTATGATTTTTCCGAAGAGGTTTTCTTTTTCTTCCTCTTTTATGCCGAATATTAGCATATTTTTTTCCATAATTTTTCGTTCTAATAATTCAATTTTCGAGCTTTGTTCACTTACAATGTTCTCCAGTTGTTTGCATTTTTCTTCGTTGTACTCTGTTTTACATTGCATGCTTTTTAGAGAGTTTTGCATGTCACTTAATTTGCTGTCTATGCTAGACATTTTTTCGCGCACTGGTGTTATGTGTTTCGCCATTTCAGCTGATATTTGTTCTATTGTTGCCATGTTTGTTTATTTTTTTTTGTTTTTATTTTTAATATAGTTGGGAACACTGTATATTATTTTATTTTATTG
This sequence comes from Harpalus rufipes, assembly GCA_951394225.1. Classification (NCBI taxonomy): domain Eukaryota; kingdom Metazoa; phylum Arthropoda; class Insecta; order Coleoptera; family Carabidae; genus Harpalus; species Harpalus rufipes. The sequence goes on along the minus strand of OX596275.1, from coordinate 28,814,396 downwards.
TTTCAAGTTGCGTCTTTACCTGTTGGTTTAGCTCTGTATGCCCGGCCTTGAAGTTTACTTACCACTGATATTATTTATTTTTTGTTGAATAGCACTAAACACTCTTGGGATTTTTATGAATTATTATTTAATTTTGTTTATTATTTTTATATTTTATCTATTTTGATATTTATTTCACTTTTTTTTAGCTAAACTATGAGATTTTAATTTTTGTCACAGATGTATCTGCATATTCAGCAGTACTATTATAACCATCCATTATGAAACAAACATTCCATCAAAAGTACAACAATTTTTAATTAAGACAATTAATTAATTAATACAAATAAGGTATGACTTTTCAATAATAACTCTTGTTTTCCGAAAGTACCTTGACTACAAAAATTAGAAAATTTCGTGTTATTTATAGAACTTCAACCTCTTGTATTTTGGTAACTAGAAGGAATAGGACCTATGTTAATATGACATTTTTGGCTCAAAATGACCTCAGAAATAAGCTGTTAAAGTTTGTTACACTAGTCCTGAAACACCATGTCAAAAAAGTACCAGAAATTGGTCAATAAAACACAAATTATGCATTATTCATCAAAATTTATTTTATCGCCTTCAAAGTAGGCCCCTTCCGAAATAATACACTTATGCCAACGAATAATCCAATTATCAAAACATTTTTTAAATGCATTTTCACGAATCGACTTCAGTACTCGCCGCGAATTCTCTTTTATCTTTATCTTTTTATCAACTGAAAACGGGTGCCTCGAAGTGGTAATTTGAGTTTTGGAAAGAGGAAAATGTCGACCGGAGCCATATCAGGGGAATACGTTGGTTGTTCTATAAGATTTGTTGAGTTTTTTGCCCGAAATTCGTTCACAGCCTTGTGAGATGGTGCGTTATCGTGGTGCAAAATCCATGAGTTTTCTTTCCACAAATCTGGTCTTTTTCGACAAATTTACACTCTCAAACGCCGCATAACGCTCAAATAATATTCTTTAGTTACTGTCTCACCTTCTGGCAAGAATTTCGAGTGCACAACACCGCAATAATCGAAAAAAACTGTCAACATCACCTTTATTTTTGATCGACTTTGACGTGCTTTTTTCGGTTTCGGCTCAGTTGGAAGGCGCCATTCCGAACCTTGTTGACTGGTTTGCATGTCAAACTCGTAAACCCATGTCTCAACACCAGTTACAATGCGTTTTATGAATTTGGGTTCGGAATTGACTCGTTCTAGCATATCTTCAGCGACCCTTACGCGATTAAGTTTTTGCAGAAAATTCAGGTGTTTCAGCACTAGTCGAGCGGCAACGCGTTCATGCCAAAACAATCGTTTAAAATGGTACGAACTGATTCGTGAGACACAGAAATTTCAGAGGCTATCTCTCTTAAGCTTAAACGACGATTTTCAGTCACCATTTCCTTTACTTTAGCGATGTTAAGGCCAGTTGAAGACGTTGATAGCCGACCTGAGCGAGGCAAATCTTCCACCACATCTCGACCGCTTTTGAATGCACTGTACCATATACAGTGTGTTTGAAAAAGTGGTTACACCCATTTATCTGGCTTATTATTTCAGATACGCTTATTGCTTATAGGACATAATTTATTCAATACAATACCTGCGTTTTTTTATATCAAAATTGTAATTCTGGGACTTCCGGTATAACCGAAAGTGATATCAACTTTGTTAATTTAAATAGAACCTATACTAGTTTTTTATAAATTTAGATTGTATTTTTATTCTCTTTACGACCATACCAAATTTCTTAGTATTTACCATATTCATTTGTTAAAAATAAATACTTATCATTAATGGATATGTGAGAAGGCTACGACAGCAATTGTTTTCTCGATTGTTTTCATGATATACTAATTAGAACTGTCATACCTTTGTCGTTTGTTATTAATAAATAATAATATTAATCACAATGGTGCTGACAATGGAAGATAAAGTGGAGATCATATTATTAGTAGGAGATAGTAACAGAAGTTACAGAGAAGCGGCAGAAGAATTTAATACAAGACATCCTGGGCGAAATTTATCTTATGCTATGGTAGGAAAAAAATTCGGCGTTTTAATAATACTGGATCAGTTTGCAAAGAAAATAACGAAAATTTTATGTGTAACCAGAATAATGAAATTGATATCTTAGCCTATGTTCACCTTCATCCAAGATCAAGTTTACAAAGCATTGCGCAAAATTCAGGACTTACAAGGTATCAAGTGTACAAAATTCTCAGAAAAAATAAGATCAGGCCATTTAAACCAAAAATTTTACATACCTTACAAATAAATGATCCACCACAAAGGATATAGTATTGTCATTGGTTGAACAACAAAATATTCACCATTCCAAATTTTCATTATAATATTTTCTTTACTGACGAAGCAACGTTTACCACAAATGGTGTAGTTTCATCACAAAATATACGTCGCTGGTCTCATAGAAATCCGAATTGGATAATACAATGTAAAAGTCAGTATTCATATCGAGTAAACGTATTGTATGGGATACTGGGAAATAGAATATTTGGGCCCGTATTTTTAAACAGTTTGAATACTATTGAATTTTTAATTTTTTTGAATAATGAAGTTGATAATTATTTAGATGATTTGCCATTAGATATAAGAAGACAACTTTATTTTCAATTAGACGGAGCACCAGTTCATTCTGCTCGACCAATAACTAACTGGTTAAACAACATATTCGGGCAAAAATGGATTGGTCGTCACGGGCCAATACGTTGGCCAGCTAGATCATCAGATCTGACCCCTCTCGACTTTTATTTTTGGGGACGTATTAAAAATTTGGATTACTTCAATAGACCGAACAACCTCAAAGAATTAAAAAACAGAATTCGTGAAGCGGTGCAAAAATTGACAGAAGAGAGCTTAATAGTATTATGCGAGAATTAAGAAAACGTATTTTAAAATGTATTAATTTAAATGGGGGACATATTGAATAAAGATTTTATTACTTGTAAATTTTGAATTTCATATTATTTATTACAGATTATCATAAAACAATTTCTGTCGTAGCCTTCTCACATATTAAATTACATACAATAATGATAAGTATTTATTTTTAACAAATGAATATGGTAAATGCTAAGAAATTTGGTATGGTCGTAAAGAGAATAAAAAATACAATCTAAATTTATAAAAAAACTTGTATAGGTTGTATTTAAATTAACAAAGTTGATATCACTTCCGGTTATACCGGAAGTCCCAGAATTACACTTTTCATATAAAATAATCGCAGATATTGTATTGAATAAATTATGCCCTATAAGCAATAAGCGTATCTGCAATAATAAACCAGATAAATGGGTGTAACCACTTTTTCAAACAGACTGTATACGCAAGTGTTTTTGATAAAGTAGATTCACCGTAAGCCTTATGTAACATTTTCAGCGCTTCGGCACACGAAATTCCATTTGCAATGCAAAATTTGAGACGATTCTTTGTTCGATATTTTTATCCATTATAAACATCGCAAAACACACTTGAGATGAACTGACGAATGGAGCACTGTAAACAAACTAAATGACAGATGGCGCTCAAACTCCGCGTGAGAATAGTGGACCAACGTAGCGACAAAAAGAATTTCGACAATGCCTTTAAACGGGCTTTTTTAATATACAATTCCCGGTATTTTCTTGACAGAATGTATACATATATATATATATATATATATATATATATATATATATATATATATATATATATATATATATATATATATATATAAATTTTAAAATTTATCAATAAATACATAGATTTGTGTAGTGCCTGCAAAAAACAAGGTCCTTTTTTATGTCATATATAACAAAATGGAAAATTTTAAATTATAAATAAATACATAAAATATAAATCTATTGTTAAATAAATTTATTACGATATTTAACGTTTATATATCTTTGAATATACATGTATATTGACAATGACCTTTTCAAGAACAATTATTTATAATAATATTTGGATTACTTCTTATGAGCAAATATTTTTGTTGAGGTATATTAAATTTATGTTTGTATATGATAAGTTTCAGCGTATATTTTTGTTTTAAAAAATGACAAAAAGAAAATAAATGTTTCAGAATACTTGGTACTATGGTGACTAATATAAAACGGAAGGTAAATCAAGTTTAGGAAGAGATTAAGATAACAGTCACTAACAAAGACAGAAAACAACCAAACTCTGACACTGCCCTTTATCGTTGTTACATTAGTTGCGATATTTCTGGAATGATTTTAATAACCAATAATAGATAGTTTCACATTTTTCATAACAAATTATTTGCTTTGTAAAAACGTGTTTTAGGCTTTCATATATTACAGGCAGTCTAGTTATTAAAGTGCGATTACTATTGAATTCATTATGAATGCACGCTTTTACTATAGAATGATCAGTTATTTTAGTTGATTTTTCAATACCACACTTTATGTTATAATTTACACTTGTAAGTAGTAAATCTATTAAACTATCACTGTCATGAGTGACTCAAGTAGACTCCATGATATTTTTTTTTAAACCTGCATCAGTCATTATAGTTTTAAGTCTCTTTGTGTAAGAGTTAGTTACATCATCCCAATGAATGTTAAAATCTCCCCCAATTATAATTATACAGGTAGTATTTTCTATCAAATTTTCAATGTATTCTTGGAATGAGTCTAAAAAAATGCATGAGATTCACTGTGTGAATGATAGACTGAAATTACTATATACTTCTTATTCAACATTGTTATTTCTATACCTAAAATCCATAGATTTTTCGGAATGGCAACTTTATTTATGACTCTGAAAGGAATATTATTTCTTACATAACATACTATTGTAACGTAACCCCCGCGGCCGCCGCCGCCGCGCTACCAGGCGCCTCGGTGTCTGCCAGCAACGCGCTTGTTAGGACTGGTCGCAGTAATCTATTGTGTGATGTTGTTTACCTCTAGAAGTTCTCTAGTAGGTCCTAGTAGATTCTAGAAATAATCTAGCCAGGTATATATAATCCACCGCCAAAGCCAGCGGACACTCTGTAATATACAAGCAACGAGTGCAGAAGTCTGATATAAATAAGTGTAGTGAATAGTTGGTGATATAAAGAACAGTCGACAAGTGAACATAAATAAATGTGATTAGGGACATAAACAGTAGGGTTAATTGTTTAAATAAATAATCTTAGTGTTTAATTGTCTTATAATAATCTTAGTCTTTAAATTAGTGTTAATATTTGTGCATCATAGTGTTAGTTACTTTTATAATCTTTTAATTATATTTCTAATATTTATTTACCGTTTAATAAACGTATTCTTTTAGTTAATAATATTTGTCTGTGTTTTACACTTCACCCATATAAATAAAAACGTTACAATTGGTGTCAGGTGTGGGGTTGTTAAACTGTGAAGTGTAAATAAATAAAAATAAATAAAATGGCGACTAAACAAATAAAATTAAATGAATTAAAAGTAAGTGATCTCAAGAGAGAACTGGAAGAACGAGAATTAGATACGACAGGACTGAAAAGCGTTCTACAATCTCGTCTGCGGCAAGCATTAATCGCTGCTGGTGAAAATGCTGACGATTACTTATTTGACCAATCCAACATTGATAAACAGATGGCAAAATTAGTAGAAAGTTCTAGAATATTAGAAAATAAATTAGAAGATAATTCTAGAACATTAAAAGAAGAATTAAAACAGGAGATGGTAGAGAGTTCTAGAAAAGCAGAAGAAAATTCTCGAACATTAAAAGAAGAATTAAAACTGGAAATGGCAGAAAATTCTAGAAAGGCAGAAGAAAATTCTAGAACATTAAAAGAAGAATTGACAGGAACATTAGAACAAAAATTAGAAGAAAATTCTAGAAGTGTAGAAGAAAAATTAGAACAAAAATTAGAGGAAAAATCTAGAAAAACTGAAGAAGACCTGAAGAATTTAGAAGAAAAGTATGACAGGAAGATAGAAGAATTACGAGAAAAATTCACTAAAATTACATCGTCGACAATCCCGAATTCTGGTGTGGCTGAGCCAAGTCTAATAGAAGGAAGAAAAGTAGTAAAACCTGATACTACTTCAAAAATGCACATAAAAACTCCGGAATTTGATGGGAAGTCTTCGTGGCCGAATTATTTAAAACAATTTGAAGCGGCCGCAAAAGCGAATAATTGGACGTCCGAGGAGAAGGCTACGGCGTTGACTGTCTCGTTGCGCGGAGAAGCTATCGACATCCTGCAAATGCTGAAAGAAAAGGAACAAGAAGACTACGACCAGCTAGTCAAGCTATTGGATATGCGGTATGGAAATGCGCATCTGGAGCAGGTGTACCAGACGCAACTGAGGAACCGGTATCAGAGTTCAAAAGAAAGCCTTCAAGAATTTGAAGTTGACGTAGCTCGTTTGGTTCATCTCGCACATCCTACGGCTCCTGACAGCGTTTTGGAGTGCCTGGCCACTCAATCATTTATCTACGTAGTTCGAGACAGCGAAACTCAACAAGCACTGCGATTGGCCCGTCCAAAAACTTTAATTGACGCACTCTCATATGCATTGGAGCATGAAGCTGCCAAACAAGCTTCACGTAACCAATCGCGAGTGCGAAGTATGGATGCTGAGAGTAATGAAGACAGAAGATTTAGATGAGAGGTTACGGCGAATTGAAAACGAAATGTTTGCTGGAAGAAAGAAACTCCGTTGTTGGAACTGCGGTGAACTGGGTCATCCGCGAAGACTTTGCAGAAAAATGCAAAAGAAGGCGGAATTGACAAAGGAAGAAAAGGAGTCGGAAAACTAAATCGGGTTGATGCGAAGGGGCAACTGTCGACCCGTAATCTATTAGCTCCACAATCTATCAGTTATGTCGCATCTCTTCATCATAAAGTCAATAGCATCTATGTGGACGGCTCTATTAACGGAAGGCCACTGAAAATGCTACTGGATACGGGTGCGACAAAAACTATAATTAGACCCGACTTCATAAGGAAAACTGGCAAGACGCACCTTCAACCAACTAAGTGGCGGTTACGGACAGCAACGGGAGAACAAGCTACCGCATTAGGAGAAGTAGATGTCACCATCTCTATTGGAAACACCTCTTTTAAACATCGTGCGCTAGTAGCTGAAGTTGAAGATGAATTAATACTTGGAATGGACGCAATGACAACGCATGGTTTTAAGCTTGACCTGAAGAAGGGCGTGATGATGGTCAATGAAGAAGAACTCGTATTAAATCCACGAGATGACAAAGCTGTGCGCGTACTAATGGCCGAAGACGTTACTCTCCCAGAACGAAGTGAAACTATCCTGGAAGCGCATTTAGATGGTAGTTTCTGTGAGGGAAGTATTGTTATGCTGGAGCCCAAGAATGATGATGCCAAAACTGGCACTGGAGTTGTTGTTGGAAAATCTCTGGTCAAAGCCAGCCAGGTAATTCCAGTTCGAATAATGAACGTCAATTTTTATCCTGTTGTTCTGAAGAGAGGAACAATTTTAGGAGAATGCATGACAGTATCCTCGATTATCCGAACTGTAAAGGCCAAAGGGAACACATCTCAGAAAGTTCCGGACACGTTAATTAATCAATTGACAACATCGTTTGAAGAATTGACCGCCGAACAGAGAACAAAGGCAAAGAATCTAATTGGAAATTTTAAAGATGTGTTCCAATTTAATGAGAAAACCAAAGGGAGAACTAATATAGTTCATCATAAAATAGACACCGGAGACGCAAGACCCATCCGTCAACCAGCAAGAAGACTACCACTGGCGAAGCGTGAGGAAGCGGAAAGAATAATCGAGGACATGAAGATGGAAGGTGTGATTGAACCTTCAAGCAGTCCATGGGCTTCACCAGTGGTGTTAGTGAAGAAGAAGGATGGCTCTACACGATTTTGCGTCGATTATCGTCAACTTAACAACGTGACGAAGAAGGATAGCTACCCGCTACCTCGAATAGACGACACATTAGACACCTTAGCTGGCTCAAAGATTTTCTCCACTTTGGACGTAAAGAGCGGATACTGGCAAGTGGATCTGGATCCAAAAGACAAGGAGAAGACAGCCTTCACCATTGGTACAGGACTTTGGCAATTCACCATAATGCCGTTCGGGCTCTGCAATGCTCCTGCAACGTTTGAACGACTCATGGAAACAGTATTATCTGGGCTATCTTGGAAAACCTGTTTAGTGTACCTCGACGATATTATTGTGGTTGGTAAGACATTCGAGGACCACATGAAGAATTTGGAAGAGGTTTTCCAGAGATTGAGGAAGGCTAACCTGAAACTTAGCCCGAAGAAGTGTCACCTGTTTCAAAGAGAAGTTCATTACCTTGGACACGTTGTTTCCGGTAAGAGTATTGCAGTTGACCAGGAGAAGATAAAGGCTGTGAGAGACTGGCCAGCACCTAGGGACAAACACGAACTTAGAAGTTTTCTTGGTTTTTGTACCTATTATCGACGATATGTACCTGGATTTGCCAACATAGCCAAGCCACTGACAAGGCTTACTGAAGAAGGTAGAAGATTTATATGGGAAATGGACTGTAAAGCTGCATTTAAAGAACTAAAACATCCGTTGACAAGCGCACCAGTCTTGAGTTATCCTTTACCTGAAGGAGAATTCATACTAGACACAGATGCCAGCAACGTCGGAATTGGTGGAGTTCTTTCCCAGATACAAGACGGGCATGAAAAGGTTATTGCCTACTTTAGTAAGACCTTGTCAAAACCAGAAAGGAATTACTGTGTGACCAGAAAATAACTCTTAGCAGTCGTGAAATCCGTGGAACATTTCTACAAATATTTGTACGGAAGAAATTTTTTGATTAGAACTGACCATGCTGCATTAAAATGGCTGCTACAATTCAAGAATCCTGAAGGTCAGGTGGCTAGATGGATTGAAAGACTACAGGAATACGATTTCAAAATCGAACACAGGATAGGTACCAGCCATCGTAATGCCGATGCATTGTCCAGAAGGCCTTGCCAAGATGACTGCAAACATTGTAGTCGACTTGAAGAGAAACAGTTTTCCGTCGCCAGGACAACAGTAGTCGATGATAATTGGCAGCCCGATGGACTACGCGAAGACCAAAAAAATGACCCGAATTTGAAAATTATACTGAAATGGAAAGCAGAAGAATGCAAACCAATATGGAAAGACGTTGCACCACACTCACAGAGTGTAAAAGCGTACTGGGCGCAATGGGACTCCATGGTGATTGAGGATGGCCTGTTGAAGCGTGTGGTAGAGAATGCTGATGGAACTGAGAAGAAAACTCAGTTGGTCATTCCTAAGAGTAGAATACCAGACGTGTTGAAAGAGATCCATGACGGATCTGGAGGCCATTTTGGAGTCACCAAAACCCTAGAAAGATTGCGCCAGCGGTTTTACTGGGTTAACTTCACTGAAGATGCTAAAGACTGGTGCATGAAATGTGTGGTTTGCGCGGGAAGTAACGACCCTCATAGACGACGAAAAGCTCCAATGCGTCAATACAACGTTGGCAGTCCATTTGCACGCATTGCGATCGATGTGGGCGGAGCATTCCCAGAAAGTAACGACGGAAATAAATATATCGTGGTTGTGATGGACTACTTCACCAAGTGGGTTGAAGCTTATCCATTACCCAATCAAGAAGACATCACGGTCGCTGAAACCTTAGTTAAAGAATGTATATGTCGATTTGGGGTACCACGTGAACTTCACTCCGACCAGGGAAGAAATTTCGAGTCTGCCGTTTTCCAAAATATCTGTAAGATATTAGGAATTAATAAAACAAGGACAACTGCATTACATCCGCAGTCCGATGGCATGGTTGAACGAATGAACAGAACGATCAACCGATATTTGTCGAAGGTAGTCTCTAACCACCAAAGGGACTGGGACCGACATCTTCATCTGTTCCTGATGGCTTATCGTTCATCCGTGCATGAAACGACAGGGCAAACTCCTGCGAACATCTTATTCGGACATGAGTTGCGTTTACCATGCGATTTGGTGTTCGGCAGCAAACCTGAGGAAGATCTGGCCGGAGAAGACTATGTTACGGGCTTACGGAAAAGAATGGATGACATTCATGAACAAGTCCGTACGAACATTCAAACTGCCAACGACCGAATGAAGGACCGGTATGACATCAAAGCCGAAAAAGGTGGATATCAACCTGGGGATCTAGTGTGGCTTTACAACCCACAAAGGCGCCGCGGGTTATCACCAAAGCTGCAAAAGAATTGGGAGGGCCCCTATGAGGTAGTCAGAAGAATAAACGACGTGGTTTATAGAATTAAGAAACGACCTACCGGGAAGGCGAGAGTGGTACACTTTAATCGGCTAGCCCCTTTTGCCGGAGACAACCACGAAGACCATAATGGAGCAACAGTTCGTCGGATCATAGCTCAAGAACCGACTTTTGAAGATTTCATGGAGAACTACTCCTTTGGACGCAAGGCGCGGTACTGCGTGACAAAAGAAGAACACCGAGATCTGTTCACCGTGTCTTCAGAGTATTCCCTCGGCCACTGCGTATCAGAAGACTTAAAGATGTCCCGCGGCATAGCCTCAGTCTTTAAGGCGAAATATGGACGACTACAAGAACTGGCCAACCAAGGTCCATCCGTCGGGAAGATACTACGACTGAGGGATAACAACACTGAACATCAGCGGTATATCTACTACCTGGTAACAAAACCACGCTCGTACCAGAAGCCGTCATATCGCAATCTATGGAACTCGCTGTGTGATTTGAAGGATCATTTACTGGAGAATGACATTTTGAAGCTAGCGGTACCGAAGTTACGTTGTGGCCTAGACGGTTTGGACTGGAGGATTGTAAGGAACATGTTAGAGATCCTCTTCCGTTTCACCAGCATTGAAATTCTCGTCTGCAGCTTTAACCCTAACGGACAGAAAGAAGAAGTCGAGCGGACCATCGACTGTCACTTCTTTAAGAACTCGAAATAGTAGTAGTATTTTCTATCAAATTTTCAATGTATTCTTGGAATGAGTCTAAAAAAATGCATGAGATTCACTGTGTGAATGATAGACTGAAATTACTATATACTTCTTATTCAACATTGTTATTTCTATACCTAAAATCCATAGATTTTTCGGAATGGCAACTTTATTTATGACTCTGAAAGGAATATTATTTCTTACATAACATACTATTGTAACGTAACCCCCGCGGCCGCCGCCGCCGCGCTACCAGGCGCCTCGGTGTCTGCCCGCAACGCGCTTGTTAGGACTGGTCGCAGTAATCTATTGTGTGATGTTGTTTACCTCTAGAAGTTCTCTAGTAGGTCCTAGTAGATTCTAGAAATAATCTAGCCAGGTATATATAACCCACCGCCAAAGCCAGCGGACACTCTGTAATATACAAGCAACGAGTGCAGAAGTCTGATATAAATAAGTGTAGTGAATAGTTGGTGATATAAAGAACAGTCGACAAGTGAACATAAATAAATGTGATTAGGGACATAAACAGTAGTGTTAATTGTTTAAATAAATAATCTTAGTGTTTAATTGTCTTATAATAATCTTAGTCTTTAAATTAGTGTTAATATTTGTTCATCATAGTGTTAGTTACTTTTATAATCTTTTAATTATATTTCTAATATTTATTTACCGTTTAATAAACGTATTCTTTTAGTTAATAATATTTGTCTGTGTTTTACACTTCACCCATATAAATAAAAACGTTACAATTGGTGTCAGGTGTGGGGTTGTTAAACTGTGAAGTGTAAATAAATAAAAATAAATAAAATGGCGACTAAACAAATAAAATTAAATGAATTAAAAGTAAGTGATCTCAAGAGAGAACTGGAAGAACGAGAATTAGATACGACAGGACTGAAAAGCGTTCTACAATCTCGTCTGCGGCAAGCATTAATCGCTGCTGGTGAAAATGCTGACGATTACTTATTTGACCAATCCAACATTGATAAACAGATGTTAATTGTTTAAATAAATAATCTTAGTGTTTAATTGTCTTATAATAATCTTAGTCTTTAAATTAGTGTTAATATTTGTTCATCATAGTGTTAGTTACTTTTATAATCTTTTAATTATATTTCTAATATTTATTTACCGTTTAATAAACGTATTCTTTTAGATAATAATATTTGTCTGTGTTTTACACTTCACCCATATAAATAAAAACGTTACACTATACTACCTATATAACTACTATCGGAATCTACTCTTATCACATTATAATTTTTATACTTATGTATCTCACTATCACAGATATCTTCAGTTACATGTGTTTCATTAAGGCTCATAATCAAAGGATTTTTTGTTGCTACAAATTTACTTATTTCGTCCTTGTTCTTTATTACACTGCTTGCATTCATAAAAAATATTTCACCGCATGCATCTATTAATTGTTATATGTCTTTTGGAAGGGAAATTTTGTTCCTCGATTTTGCTATTTGTCTTTTTAAAATTTCACAATTTTCACTGTATGCACTGTGATTCACATCTAGATATTTTTCATTTGCACTCACACATTTTATCACATTTTTCACCTTTTTCACCACCCTTCTCTCCTGCACATTGATCACATGTATCTTTATTACTACAATTAACTGCTTTATCATTGAAACCTTGGCATTTGTAACACCTATATATTTTATTATTTACATATGCACTGCAGATGCCCCATTTAATTTTTAATCGACCTTTTACTATTTTAGCGAAAGAATCATCATCTAAAGCCAATATTGCCATAAACCCTGTCTTAATCTTTTTTATCATTTTAACTTGCATGATATAATTATGTAGTATTTTCAGATTTTTATTATGATGTAGAATGCTTCTGATTAAATCATTTTCCTTCATATCTTCTTTTAAACCCATAATTTTTACTTCTTGTGCTTCAACCCGTGGAATTTGTATGTCATACTGGTTGCGAAGTGTCCAAACCATTTCTGTGTATAGTTTCTCTTTTTCTTCCTATGAAACACATGTGATTGAAAAAAATTGACAATTTTTATACCAACTTCTAAGCTAATTGGATCAACTTTTTTCTTTATTTGCTCCTTTATTTTGTCTGGAATATCTTTGTTTCCTTCTTTCGGTTGAATAATTATCAACTGTCTAGAAACAACGTTTGCAAAAGAATTCTTCAAATTATTAATATTTACCTCATTTATCGTGCTGTTAACATTGGTAACTTGATTTTTACCCTCAATGATAATATTTTGCGCTTTATGAAGAGTGTTCATATTTTACTCTACTAAATTTTACCAATGTACTTACTTACTTAATCCTAATGCCTTTCTACCCTTTTGTGTGTAAGGCTGGGTGTTAGATACTTGGCTATTCTTCTGGTTTTCTTCTCCATATCTTCTTCCATTCTTCTCTGACTCTGAGTTCGGGGAATTCTGATCTACTTAAAATTAGGTTGACTGAAGTAGTCAGAGGTTTAACAAAAACAGATGAGCAATCTTTAATAATAAAAGAAGGTATTAAATCAGGTCCAGTTGTCATGTTAGCTTTTAGTTTACATATAGCTGACACAACCTCGTCTTCAGAAACAATACATAATATGAATATTGAATACATTTAGAATATATATATATATATATATATATATATATATATATATATATATATATATATATATATATATATATATGTGTGCATGTACATAAAAAAAAACAAAAAAAAAGAATTTGACAAAAATTACATAAATATATCAATATAAAAATTGTTAGCATTTTTTGATATAATAGTTATCGGGGCACGCTGGAGTACATCTGATGGGATGAGGGAAGTTGAAATGTCCTAGAAAACCTGGCTGCCTGACGTAGAACATGGATCTGGACACGCGACAGGAGAAAAGGCGCATCTATTTCACCACGTAGGAGAAGCCGAAGGAATTTAGCACTGCTCATCTCTCTTCGGGTCGCCAGGGATGGCATGCTATGACGTTGAAGGAGGGCTTGCTGACCTATACCCCTTGGAGGATAAACTCTATCTAGTTTGAAGGACAAAAATTTCAAAAACCTGCGATAAATACGGTCAAGCGCCAAGTGTTGGTAGGTGTAATATAGGGGTACCAAATGAGGGTAGCGTATTCTAATTTTATGGCAAACTCTGAGCGGTTATTTATTGAATTATCATTAAATGAATTTGAGAAGTAATTCGCAAAACAATTAACTATTTCTTGGGGAGTCTCAATTGAGATATTGTCATAGTTCATAACAGAAGGTATGTGAGATGTTTTTCTTTTGTTATTTATAAAAGACCAGAATTTTTTAGGTTCTTGATTAATTTCATCTTGGACTGTTGAACAATATCTTTTAAATGCCTCATTAACTTCAGACTTAATTTCAGTTCTCAGTTTTAGAAACTCATTGCGATGTACTGAGGATTGAGATTTTTTATATTTTTTCCAAGCTTTGTGCTTTAATTTAAGTTTGTGTATAATAGAGCCTGTAAACCACTGTGGGTAAGATTTGGAACATTTTTGTTTCAACGGTACATTTTCACGTAAAACGTTCTTTAATGCAGAATAGAATACTTCAGCAGCACTTTTTACATCATTGGAATTGTCGAGGTTGTTCCAATTAATAGCAGATAGGTTTAAATATAATGAAGGGTAATTTGCTTTTTTAAAATTAAAACCAGAATTGGAAACAGAGTGAAAATTATAATGTTTAGTTATGGCTAAAATTTGTACTGTTAAAGATGGATGATGTGAGTATTCACGACAGAAAGAATCGATTGATGTAGAAACTTCGCAGAAAATATTACTAATAATTAAGTCTAACAGTTTACCGTACTCATTCTTTATGAAATTATACTGTTTTAGGTTTATGAAATTAAGAAAGTTACTTAAAGAATTGAAGTAAGGACAAGATGCAGTATCATTATAGCAATTAACATAAGTGGGGCTATTGAAATCACCAAAGATTATAGTGTTAGAGTTATGTAATAATTGTATACTCGCCAGTGATTCAAATAAGGTATTGTAATCTGTAACAGGGCAAGAGGGCGGTATGTAAATTATCAGGGCATAGATGACAGTGTGATTCACAAAAAAATTAATTAATAAGATGTCAATATGCGGAATCATATTAAAACCATCACTGTATTTCGTGATATCAATATTAGAAGATTTAAAATTGTTGGAGACTGCAACTAGGACGCCACCACCACGAGATTTACTCGTACTACAAAATTTGCGATCATTTCTAAATACAGTAAACTGACCACTATCAAAAAGCTCAGAGCTGTGAACACCTTCATAGCATCAAGTTTCAGTCAGAGCAAATAAATGATAATAAGATGCACATAATGAAAATTTATACAAATATTTACATTTTAGGTTGTCCCGTGACGTTTTGCCCGAAATCGCCGTGTTCGATATCTCCCTTGTCGTTAGAAATACAGCATAAGTTTATTAACAGAATTTATTCGTCTACTCAAGGAGCATAACGTAAAATTATTTTCACATATACAGGGTGTTGCATTACGGCTCGGCGAGAATAGTTTCTCTTTTTTTAAATGGAACACCCTATATATTTTTATTCATTTTGAATTGTATTTTATTCACCTATACGAACATATGAATTTTGTTTTAGTTTTCCACGGCGTTGCCAAATTATTCCGTTTTTTCTCTAAAAAAGACCGAATACACGCATTGCTTTATAAAGGCTTACTGAAGTTATTTTAATAGTAAGAATTAAGAATTTTATTTACAGTATAACTGTAATTATACTCTATGTTCTGACATATTTTTTTTAAATGTAATTATACAGGCTGTTCAATAAAGCGAATCAAATGTGCTCAATTTCAAATGACTATAACTCGTCATTTTCAAATGGAACACCCTATATTTTATTATTCAGTTGTGTGTATTTTAGTATTATCTTCATATGTTATTAAGGGTATCCCATGCCTAAAACCAATAATTTCGGAGATTTTCACCATTTTTCTCTAAATTTATATATTTAACTAAAAATTAAATCTAGTATACCATGGATATTGTTTTTTGAATAAGAAACAATTGCAGTAATGATAGTATTTTCATTAGCCAGGTTATTACTAATAACAGAGGGATTAAGTAAATTAGTTTATTAATATAAGTCTCTCGCAAGAAGAACTTACGAATATGGTATATATATATATATATATATATATATATATATATATATATATATATATATATATATATATATATATATATATATATTAAATTTTACAAACACAAACAGTATAAGTACTGCAAAGTTAGCGAATTTAAATAAACAACTAAAGCAAATGTTTTTTTTTTTAAGGTCGGACATTTTGAAATAAAACATGATATTCATATTTCCAATTACAACAAATTTATACAAAGTGAACATATATCCAATAATATATTCTGGCAAATTAACAAACAAAATTGTTCGTATATTGCAAATTTCTTTAAACGTTTTATTATTTACGGGAAGACATTATTAATTATTATAATTATGAAAGATTTTTCAATCATAAATAGTACCAATAGTAAATAGACTATCTTAATAATAACGTTGGGCAAACCGAATAAACTTTTACTTTTAAAATGTAAAGAGTACGAACCTAAAACGTTATATCCCTATACCTTAAACCAAACTAAGCTAATCATTTAAAGCAAAACAGAAGACAGATTTTCTAATAAAAAGTAGTAAGAAAAATTAACATTTTGAATATATGATGATAAGTAATAGTCTCTATAAGGTTTGAAAATTGGACACACAATAAAGAAATGTTGCAAGTTGTCCTCTCTTTGTTCAAATTACAAATAGAGCAGAGCAATGTGGTATCCCAGTAGTGGCGAGTGTTATTTATACAGATAGAAACGAAACGTTTACTCGACATCCTAATGCTAGCAATACAGGGTGTTTACGGTCTTTTTTTTTAATGGGTGATACTACAGGTCAAAAGAAGGCGAAAAACATTAAAACACCTTAGTAAAATATTTATAATTACAGAGTTACAGGCTTTTAAAAGTGCACCTCATCAAGCACAATTTTATTAATAACTCTGGTACTAATTGCACGAAAATTTTGAAACTTGGTATGAGGGTACTACTTATTTAGATGCACATTTATACTTTCTTTTGTTTTTGTATCTCACCCAGAGGCGTCTAATAATAGGGGTAAGCCATGAACATTTTTTTATTTTTATCTATAAAATATTACATACAGTTTAAAAATACACAAAAAGGTACTCTTGATAAGACTTGATAAACGCAGTAGTTTTGGAGATATTTTAATTTTTAGAAAAAATCATTTATCCATAAAAATTAGATAAAAGTTAAGAAACAAACAAGTACGTAAAATTTTAGTATTATTTTATAAAAATTGTTCAAAATGATCACTTTGAGCACGAAGAGTTAATTCTGTACGTGAAATTCAAAAAAATATTTTATTTCATAGAGTATATGATTCATTAATTCGCCGGTGTCACGCATGTATTCTTGTGGATTTCTTTATGCTTAAATTGTGTGTTTCCGATTACCAATTCATTTTCTAAACAAAACTCTATTAGTCTGTCTCCGTTTGGATTCCTTTTATCTTCCCCGTGTTTTCCCAGACACCATGCTATACCCTCGTTTTTATTTCCTACTCTACCATTCAAATCACCCAATATTATTATGTTCTGTTTACTCTCATTCACCTGCCTTTGTAGTTTATCGAAAAAGTAGTCTTTTTCATCTTTATGTGCGTCTTCATTAGGCCCGTAGGCTACCACTACCATGAATTCTCCATTAATTGTATCCCCTTTTATTTCTAAGGGTACGTTTATGTTGGAGCTGTGATAAACGTTAAGAGCGGCGATACTAGCGAAGCAATGCGAATGAATGTATAGATTTAAATGTAAGTGTTTATATTGAAGCAATGAGCAGAGCTATGCTTAGGAGCTGAGCAGCGATAAGAGCGTCGAGAAAGAAATGATTGTATTTCTACGCTCTCATCGAGGCAAGCGGAAGAGATGGATGCCGAAAAATTAATAAGTGAAGTATTTGTCAGATCCCCTTTGTGGGACCAAACTAATAAAAATCACCACAATAGATTTGTGCTAGACAGATTATGGGATGAAGTGGCGAGTAATTTAAACACAACAAGTAAGTAGAAATGTTTATTTGTATTAATTGTAGGTTATAGTACATTTTTGTCAAAAATCAGATATCATTTACAATAGGATTGTGACACAAGTAAGTTTTAAATAAATCACGAATGTTTTGTGCAACCAGGGTCGGTCTACCAATATTAGGCGTGGTATTTGACTGTTTTGGAATATTTAATGTATCTTCTAGATGGTGTTCAATACCTTCCATGTCAATGATTGTATTATGTAGCACACAAATAGCTTTAATAATATCGTCAGCAACATTTACATCAGTTTCTATCGCTTTGTTTAAAATTCTCCATTTTGAAGAAATTATTCCGAAGGCACACTCAACAGCTCTTCGCGCTCTTGACAATCTGGCATTAAAATATTCTTTATCTGCATCTAGTTGTTGTCTACTGTAAGGTTTCAGTAAATTATTTAAGAGCGGATATGCTTCGTCTCCTATAAATACATAAGGTACTGTAATTTGAGAATTCGGCAAGGTTGTGTTATTTGGAATATTTAGACGTCCGTCTGACAAATATAAAAACAAAACACGATCTAAATGTTCCTCCATCACTCTGTTTCCCATAGCCACCAACATCAATGTTTATAAACTTATAATTAGCATCCACCACTCCTTGGAGGACAATGGAGAAATATTGTTTATAATTGTAAAACATTGAGCCTGAATGAGAAGGACATAAAACTCTAATATGTTTCCCGTCAATAGAGCCGAGACAATTGGGAAAGTTCCAAATATTGTAGTAATCATCTGCAATTTTCTTAAAATCTTGTTCTGTAGGAACTTTCATGTGAAGTGGTTGAAGTATTTTCCATATAACCTTCACTGTTTCTTTTACAATTTTTGAAATTGTTGTAACCCCCGTACGGAAAGAAAACGCTAAACTTCTAAATGATTGCCCGGTTGACAAGTACCTACAAAAACATATAGTGTTATCGTCACAATGGTCACAGTCTACTTCCGTCACAATCTAATTTTGTTAATATTTTGATAGTATTAAGGGGACATGTGTTAGCATGTAATAATTATAATAATTTGAAGAAGATTGTCGAGATGTAGATTTCGTGTCTAAATTTAAACCGAAAACTTGGATGTTAATAAAAAAAAAAAAATTACACGTCCATATTACCACATCTCGACAATCTTCTTCAAATTTAACATTTAGAACCCACAACGTGTATCATTGATAATGATAATAATAATTATACTTATTTCTGTTTCAGGAGTTTTAGTCAGAAATAAATGGAAATCATTGAGGGATAAATTTAGGAGTACACTGGCCTCGATTCCTAATTCAAAATCAGGTGATCCTGAAGTGAGTTCCTGTTCCTACAAAGGCCAATGGAAATATTTTGAAACTCTTTTATTTCTAAAAGATCAATTTACACCAAGAATATCTGGAGGAAATTTGAAAATAATGGAAGCCGAAGTTCATAACGATTCTTCTCAAAATAAAGAAGAAGAAGACAAAGAATATGTAGATGAAAACGAGAGCCAACTATCGATGCCATCAACAGATGAACTTTTTTCGCCTGAACAGTATACTGGAATAGGAACACCAACATCTCGCCCATCAAGTTCAGTTGGGAGTCATTTAAGTAAGAAAAGAAAGCGTCCCGCAAGTGAGGACATGGGATCTGCATTGCTGGAAGTGGAAAAGAAGAAAATTAAATATTTAGAAGAAAAAAAGTTACAAAAAGATAAGGAAGACGAAGACTGGAATTTTTTTTAAAGTTTATTGCCGAATATAAAAAATTTATCGCCCTTTGATAAAATGTCATATAGAATTAAAATATTACAGGTCACGCAGGAATTTATATCACCAAATAATCGTTCAGAAAACAGTCTATGCACAATCAATTCAGACGCAACAAACACATCTAGCTACTATAGCAACTTCGATGAAACAAACAATATTCAGATTATAGATCATTTTAATTCACAATCTGCAAACCAGCCATAATCCATCCATTCTTATTAAAATTTATAGTTATTCTTTATTAGTAAGTTATTTCTCATCTTATTTTCACCATTTATAATTTAATAAATATTTATTTAGAATCGAATGTAAATAACTATTCTTTCATGTGTATGTTTAAAAAATAAATGTTCAATAATAAAAACAAGAGTATTGAGTTTTACCTAAATGTAACCACTAGTCGCTCCTCTTGAAGAATTGGCCTAGCATGACAGTTGCACCATATTTTTGTAATTTCGTTTGAAACTTTCGCCAAAATATAATCAAACGTTTTTATCGTCATTCGCATATATTCAAAAAAAATTGTGGATATTTCCTTAAGTCGTTATATAAATGATGAAATTCCCCAAATTCATATCGTTTGGTATTAATCGGATGTGCAGCATATTGACGTTTTTTTACGCAGAAATTTTCCAACATACCATTTAGTAGTATTTGAAGATAATAGTAATTCTTCTTCTTCCGAATCACTCATTTTTAGAAACAGTTCTTCCTTAGTTGACAGATAGAACTATACTATCATCACAGCTCCACTATAAACACACGACGGAAAGATAGATTTGATTCGCTTTTATCGCCGCCCTTATCGTCGCTCTTATAGCTTTTATCACAGCTCCAACATATTCACACCCTAATGCTAATATTCTTTCCTTTATATAGTATTCTTTCTGTACACACTTCATTTTCTCTTCAGTTAATATGCCTTCGCGTTTCCTTTGCTGTTCACTCCCGACCAGTACATCCAGTACCCATTCGTTAGTTTTTTACATCCCCTTCCTTTCTTTTTAGTTTCAGTTATGCCTATTTAATCTATTTTTCCTCTTCTTAATTCCTCAGTGATTTCTTCTTCTTTATTATTTAGAGTTTTCACGCTCCATGTTGCTATCTTATTCCTCCCTTTTTTTCCTCTTTAATACTTTCCCCTCTCTCGTATTCCATATTCATGTCCTTGTTATTTGCTGGTTTTGTAGCTTTTTTATTTGCTTGTTTTACGTCTTTGTTTAGATCTTTATTTCTTCCAGTCACCCTTTGACCCTGTTCCATTTCCATAACTTTCCATCTATTTCCACTTTTTGAAACCCCACTTTAACCATTTTCCCTCATCTCTGGCTTCTTTAGTTTTTTCTTCTATTTCCTTTCTAATTTTTCTTTCCATTATTGTTAAGTCATTGTTTATGTATATCCTTTCTCCTTCTATGTTTCTGAGTTTGCTCTTGTTTTTCATAATTTTTGTTTTATCCTCTGAGTTTTCTAATTTTGACATGTTTTTTCTCCTAGTTTCGTAGCTGACTTGATTTTTACCTCAATCTGCATGTTTTGTTTAATCATGTTATGCATTATATCTTTTAAAATGTTATTATCTTGTGAATCTAGTGTTTTGCCAATGACTACTATATTGTCTTTTTTGTTTTGTTTCTCTAGAATTTCCATCCTTGAGTTTAGACCACATATTTCTTCTTTAATTTGGGCATTCTCTTTTTTAATTTTATCATTTTCTTCTTTTAACTTTTTATTTTCTTCCCAAATTTGTTTCATTTCTTTGGCGTATGAATTTTGGTATGTTTTAATTTCTTTCACGTCAGTTGCCAGGCTTAGTAGGGTCTTCATTATTTTGTCGAGTTTATCCTCCTCGTTATACTTACTCTTTTCATTCTCATTTTTATTTGTTCCGCTCCCATTTTTGCCTTTCTCTGGTGTTCTTGTCAATTTTTTACTTTTTTAAAGATCTCATGTGAGTATCCTGTTCCTCCGTTGAGTTTCCTCTTTCCTTCATCTGTTAGGCTTTCGTCCGAACTCATTTCGTTATTTGTTAGCTTTTTTATTTAAATTTTATTTTTAAACAAAAAAAAAATTTTGACGTACGGACCTGTTTTTTCTGCAACGCTTCGCTATTTCCTCGCACGTGTTTGTTTAAACTTTTAGGTTAGACACTCTTCACTTTCATTTGGAATTACTTATCAATCACTTACACTATACATCCGATTTAAGATTGCTACTTTCAGAGTTTCGTAAATATAGTTCGATACCGCTCAAATTTGAGTTGGATTTCGGAACTACGGTACTCGACTTCACTTCACAATACAGAACCGGACTTTTTTCCAATGTAAATAGGTGATATTATATTAATACAAAATTATAATAGATCAAAACTGTTAAACACGTTTTTTGGAGAACAAATTTTGTGTTACATCATTGTCGCAGCAAATGAACAATATGGGCTGAAGAATAAAAATCTATATAAAATACAAGCAATTTAAACATTAGAAAAAAATAGGCCCGGTTCCGGGGCCCTTTGATATTAGATGCCCGGGGATTTTACCCCCCTCTCTCATCGGGACTGCTTCCGATAAAGAAATTGTTATTTCGACGAAAATTAAATGATCCCTATAATCTATAATCAATTTGACGATAAAAAAATTCGAATGCGATTCCGATTATGAAAACAACGCGTTTATAAAATTCTATATATGATTCGGCATCATCTGTAGTCAATAAGTGCAAGAAATATGTCAGTTTCTCTTTATGAAGGATGCTATTTTTGTGCAAAGTTATTCCAATTTTAATTTTTTTCGTGACGACACCGTCATAGCAGAGACAGGCGACGAATGCTGATGATAATTAAACTCTATTTCTTTATTTAATATTTCGTGTCATATTTCAATTAGAAAATAAACGATATTTCAACTGTAACGATCATTAAGTCCCGATGATCTTTTGGAAGGTAATCGTAATAAATATGTGATATGTATTTATACAGTTGGGAACACGGCGTCCTAGAGTATGTTCTCGCGCAGAACGTAGTCGCTATACTCGAAGTACTACGAATAAAGCTGGGTAAGCAACGAGCATGGTAGAGCTTAACGTTAACTGTGACCCCTCAGTAATTTGTTTCAAGTCCGAGGCGAGCGCTAGTGGGCATTATTTTAAAGCACGTCGATATAGAAGAAACCTTTATATTTGCTAGTTGTAACTGTTGGACAATTGCCATACTTATATCCAAGACATAAACCAAAATTCAAAGAATACGCAAGTAATAATCCTTATTCTTCACTTTGAAATTTTAAAAAAGTTGAAAGCAAAACAATACATTTCAGAAATATAAAAAATGTTTAAAAATAGATACATACTATATCGCCATTATATAAATATCTCCAAAATATCGTTCAATTTTATTTAATATTAGTTTGCAATAATTTAATACGATACTTTTATTGCAAAAGTACATCAATAGTTTGTTTATAAATAAAAATATCATCACGGCATATTACCCATTGCTGGATGTGCCAAAAATACAAAACATACACATAATCATTGTGTTATTATCATGTATTATTAAGATCAAAAGAAAGAATTATGCATTTTTATTAAATCCATATTTGGATTATTGTAATCAATTTTTATCATTGTTAAAACAATTTTTTTTTTATTTATAAAATATTGTTATCCATTTCAATATATATCTTCTATTTCCAATTACAATAATTTAGAATTAAGCTTCTTCTATAAAAAAATATTTAAAGTATTTTTCTTTTCGTCTCAACAATGTGTTCATTGTTTGGTTTTTTGTTTTGTTTATATCAAATATTCGTGTCAAAATGAATTTCTTAAACGCTAACGATCGAGCGTATATTATAAAAATGTATTACAATTCCTAATTATTAATTCATAAATAAAAAATAAATAATGAAAAGATTAGCTTGATGGAGACTTGAACCTCAACCTGCAAAAATTATTCATAATTTTCTTTAATTTATGCACTGATAATGCAGTAATTAGTATTAAATAAGGTACAGGAGGTAATGTACTATTATAATGTTCAATTGTATGGCTTAATTTTTCGGGTTCTTGAAAGCACTAATTTATACCGTACCGTACGTTCCAAACGCTAGTGTGAACTAGATGACTGGACAAGTGAGACAGAGCTTTGTACGTACGTTGTGTCAGATATATCACCTCTGACTACCCCTGTTCATCTAAAATCATGTACTTATGTATTTATAGCAACCAATGCTATTGCTTGCTTATATGTATGTACATTTTATTTTCAATATTTTTCTATAAAAATGTGAAATGTAGCCGGTTTGCTAGAATTTAAACATTCAATATATTACTTAAATAAAGAATATAAGTAAAATGTAATATAATATATTATACTTAAAATAATTTCAATTATATGAATGATATAAGAATTAATTTGTACAAAATAAAATAATCAATTTAAGTAAATATTCTGCAAAATTAATATAACAAAATTAAAGCATATTGCGTTTTCATGTACTTAAGAATTCAAATAAAAATAAAGAAAAATCATTTTTTACCTCTCGCTAAGAGAGGTATTGGATTCATGGTAAAAATCGCATATCCAGATTTTATTGAATAAGCACGTTTTAAGGTCCCTACAATCCGATTTTAACATTTTTACGATGATGTCTGTGTGTGTGTGTGTGTGGATGTATGTGTGTATGTATGTAGGATGTTGGAAGGACGGTTACTCAAAAACTATAAGACTTAAAATTTGTTTAACAACGTATTTCCCAATCGGACATTCATGGGAAGATCTGAAAAGGTTTTGGTAATAATTGGACAACCGGAAGTAGAAGATTCTTGAAAAAAAATCTTCTAAATAATATTTTTTGAAAATTTTTCGTGGTAATATTAAAGAAAATTAAATTCTCTATCTGATACATTTAAATATTTTATTATATATTCCATAGATTTAGAGATAAAAGAAGTATAATATATAAAATAATCTATTGTCATAAATTTGACAGCCGAAAGAATGCCATGAAAAATAGTTGATAATTTAAATTATTTGTAACTGACAGATAAATGTCAGTGTCAGAAATAATGAGTAATGAATTAAAAATGTACTTGGAGAATCCCTTAGTTCTTGATCTGTGACTATTATGGAGATGACAAGTCTAGGTTGAAGGACTTAAATTTGTTTCAAACATTATGGGACAATGTACACCAGTACTGTAGACTAGAGTAACTTTGAATTGCGAAAAAGCTATCAAATTCTTCTCAAGTAAGTTGTAAATATTGACAAAATCGGAGTGCAATCTATCCGTCACTTTATTAAAGGGAATTAAGGTTATTTAGATATAACAAGTATGAAAAAATAAAATGTAAAAGAAGATATATAAGAATAGATGCACAATCCAGATATATACATTTTAGACCGCCCAAAATTAATGTTTTTACTAGAAGAATATGAAGAGAAAGTAAACAAAGTTGTTAGAATTGAAAATTGCTGTTACCAGCCTAATATTTATATATGGTACACTCTACTTTGTAATTTATTGTAACATAATTTATGGTAAAATATCTTCATGTTGAGACATGCTATTATTGAATAATAAAGAAGTTTATACGTCATAGATTTATATGAATATATTATTTGTATTTATAAAAATAATCTTTGCTTTATGCATACAGCCAGGTAAAATATACGGCGAGAGGTTATGTGCTGGCCACATCAGATTTTTTAAATAAAAATAATTTCGAAAAAAATAGGTAGGTTCAATAAAAGCAGCAAAAGTCAGCGCCGTTATGCAAACCGGATGTTGAAACTATTGAACGTTTTGCTATTTTTGCTTCGCTAACATTGCTGGCAAGCAAAGAAATTGAAGGATTTTTTGCTGCCTTTTGCTGTTAGCGAAATATTTGTGCGGCATTTCAAATGGGGAAAGAAGATATATTTATACTGTGAAAGTAATAATTTATAGACAATTGAGGCAAAGTACAGAGCATGAGTATTTCGTGGAAAGTACAAAATACTATTTTTCATAATGAAATAAAAGGAGACGACGTTATATGTGGCTCATTATTTTGAGAAAAAAAAGAGTCATATTGTGATCAAATTTAAATTTTCATGGGAGGTTATGCGCTTCTCTTCAATATAAATTATGTTACCAGCTAAAAAATAAACTTATTGGGCTATGAATGCTACATTTTATCCTAATCTAATACGAAAACTTTCCTACTGTAGGACCCATCATCATTTGTTAAAAATAAATGTTTTTATTACTAATTACAACTTTTTTCTATAAATTTAACAAAACAAGACTGCTCATAATATAATACATAAATGGAATATGTAAACAAATAGATTAAATATGCTGCCCTCCCGTGGTAAACATATTACACAAAATGAACACACAAAATGAACCGTTCAATGGATTCACTGTTTTCATTGAACCTTCCAATGATTTGTTTATTTTTTAAAATTTGTAAATTCATTCACATAAATAATCCCAATAGCTCAGTCACAGCCTTCTCTAACATACAAGCCGTGCTGCTGAAACTTGACAACGCTGTTGAGAGTTTTACTGTCGAAGATTTTCCCGCGTCGACTCGTATGTGCACTGTATTTTTGTATTTATTTTTGAGTAAAACCCAAAAAAGGTATGTTTTGTTCAATTTTATAATTTCCAACGATGTTGTCTTACTATGTAAAAAATAATTTTTAATTAAATAACATAAATTAAGAGTGAAAAACATAACTTTCAATACCATATTAACAATAACAAGTTTCTAAAGGATTTTATTTACTTAAGAATTAAACAAAACTTGTAAAGTAATCTTTGTTGACCGTAAAATGCATACAGTGAGCAACAATGTCTAATATTAAAATAGTTACATATTAATAATGAAAAATAAAGGAAAATAACTTTAGTTTCTGTTAGTGTTTTATTACATCTTTTGCATTATTGTATAGGTAAATGCATCATCACTGATGTGTACCAGGTTGAAAATCGAACTACAGTTCGCAATTAAAAAAAGAAGATTATCAAACTACTTTTAGTTTTCCAAAGAATCCTGAATTATACAAAAAATGGATTAAAGCTATTCCACGAAAACAATGAACCCCTACGTCTACATCAGTAGTGTGTGCAAAACATTTTTCAGAAGGTGACATTATTAAATATGA
Source organism: Harpalus rufipes (assembly GCA_951394225.1). NCBI lineage: Eukaryota > Metazoa > Arthropoda > Insecta > Coleoptera > Carabidae > Harpalus > Harpalus rufipes. The sequence continues at coordinate 28,787,378 of OX596275.1, read as the reverse complement.
TAAATTATTGAATAAAAGTGATGGAACATAATCAACAATTGTTGCTTAGACAACCAAAGCTGATGGAAAATGCAGTACCGTCCGTGGATAATGAATATACCTTAATCATTTGTAAAAAGAGGCTGTAATGATAATTAGGTGTTAACAATTACTCGAAAGTTTCATGAAACAGCATTTATTCTTACTAAACCAACGTTTCGGTGCACCCTTGCACCTTTTTCAGTGTGTGTACGAATGTATTTTGTGTACATGATTTGTAACAATTCGTAAGATCTTACTACCCTGAAGAAGGTGCAAGGATGCACCGAAACGTTGGTTTAGTAAGAATAAATGCTGTTTGACTGAATTTTTGAGTAATTGTTAACACCTAATCACATCACAGTCGAGAAATCACCCACAATTGTAATGATAATATTTATACACATGTATGCTATCTTGCAATACATTATTAATGATAATGATTTAGAATATAAATTTCTTAGATGTAAGCATCAACAAAATTTATTATGTGAACTGAGCATTCTCAATCTGAAAAATTATTTCTATTCTAACGATTTTCGCAATATTTGTTTGTGGTGAGGGCTATATACATATTATGAATATGTTAAGTAGTGTTTTTGCCAATATATTGCTTAACAATTATGTAAAAAATAAAAATAATTGCAAACATGAGCAACGAAAAATATAGAATCATGTCCAAAAAATAAGAAAAGAAAACTAGGTACTTTTAAGAATTAATTGTAATTTTAATACAAATAATATATTTCTGTACACTACAGTATTAAAATTAAATGTAGGATTTAGTACGTTATAAATATGTATACCATAATTATGTGTATTAGTTTCTATAAATACAAGCGATAAAGCGGTGATACAGTATGACGGTAGGACCACCGAAAACAGATTTTGCGCCGTTGCCATTCGAACGGCATGGCATATTAGAGAAGGCTGTGGCTCAGTCAGTGCTGAGTGTAAAGGTAAAGATATTTGGCATGATGGTAGCGCTTCCGGTTTGACGGGAAGTGACATTTACTTTCATATTTCAAATGGGGCACTCTTTATATTTTTATACATTTGGTATCTAAGTAAAATTACGAATACAACGATATGCTTAAAGTACATTTTTATTGAAGAAATAAACTATAAAAACGTAAGAGAAAATTATGAATATTTAACCTGGTAAACCATTAATTAGGCAAGCTGTGAAAATAGTTGAGATAAAATTAAGTAATGTTTAAGTTAATTGTTTAAATAGTAAATTATTTTTGTAAGATTTCATATTTTGTTACAAAAAATGATCAATTTGTTATCACAGCCTACCTGATATGACTTACCAAGTTAATTATTCATAATTGTCTCATACGTATTTGTAATTTATTTCTTCAACACAAATGCACTTCAATGATATTGTTGAATTCGTAATTTTACATAGATTCCAAATATATATATATATAAAAATATATAGGGTGTTCCATTTGAAATATGAAAGTTAATATCATTTCCGGTTAAACTGGAAGGGCTACCATCATATCAAATACCATGATTTGTGAGCCCCTAAGCCTAGTTCACAAATATGCAAGGAGAATTAAAAAATAATTATAAATGAAAAAGTTATTTTGACTGGTCCGTCTTTTCAGTGTCACCTGTATACATTTCTACCTACTTATACTAATTTTCAAATTTTTAAATTAATTAATATAGATAATATGCCAACAGATGTGAAAAATGACACCAATTTTTAGAGTTTTAAGTGATGCTCAACTCTCAACTTTATTGGTGTTCAATACTAATGTGTATAAATTCTTAAACACACACAACACACACATCCGTATACACATAGACATTATTGCGAAATTGATGGTATCTAATCCCATAGACCTTAAAATGTACTTATTTATGAAAATTTCGATATATGATTTTTTCACGATCTCTATACCTCCCTTATCTATGGTAGGCGGGCGGTACATATCAGCGAGAGATATTAGTAGCCACAAAAATGTATTACATTACTTTATATTTTCTGTTTGGTACATCATTTAAAGAGGTACAAAATAAGATAAATTGCGAGGCAAGTTGTCACCCATTGTGCCACCAATATAATAAAACGATAAATATAGAACGAAGTTCGTAATAAGCGAGTTGTTCTACCACTGATGATGATATATTTATAAATGCATTTTTTTTAAATAATTATAAGCTTTGTTCGTCAAAATAATCTTACTAAATAAATTTTCATAACAACTAAACAATAAAAATATCGCAAAATTGACTTCATGAAAATTAATATTTGATTACTTCAAAAAAATAAAAAAATAAAATAAATACGTCCCAGTACTCTTTGCCTCTCTAATGTATTTAAACTACCTCCCGCTGGGAAGGGCACAGGTAGCCATGTGCACATAACTTGAGACAACCTATACGTAATTGCTAAGGTATGCATAAACTATGTATATATATATCGTTAACATTTGATAATTTTTTGTTTCAATTCCATGGCTATAGTTATTTTTGGGGTGATTTTCGACATTTTCATACATAATTTTTGACGTTACAAGGCATACAAAATTAACTTTGCTTAATGATTCAGATGAAAACTTTTATGCCCTACAACTTTTATTTGAAGCTTTTTTACCTAAAATAATTAGGGAAGCAGGAAATTACGAAAATCTGATTTTACATGTTAAAGTCCTATGTTCCGGGGTCGAGGTCATCCCGTGTATATCTATATATATATATATATATATATATATATATATATATATATATATATATATATATATAATTTTCATAAACATTTTAAATTGGTAATAATACGGTTTTAAAGTAACTTGCTGTTCGCGGCATTATAGAAACAAGTTAGCCGGTAATATTGTATTAGTAGTACAACTACTACTCACTTAGCTACTCGTGGCGCCTGATACCTGCACAGGAATTATGAAAATTTCTGTGACTTTATAATAATTTTTTTACAAATACCAGGTACAGTATTAAACTTTATAAAATATCTATGTTGAAGGTAATATAATATATTTTGTAGTAAAAATTGTAAAATTGCAATTTTCATTTACGTTTCAAAGAAAAAGTTATAAACGCCTTATTTTTATCAAACTTTGTCTTGTACAAAAAACTGTACTGCTTAAATTTGTTAAAAAAAATAATGTAGATATAGCGCGCTCCCCTACCTAACATAAGTAAAAATAAAAAAAAATGTTGATTCTGTTTTGGAAATATAAATTTTTATGTTAGCTTTTGTACCAAAAATGACACTTTTTCTTTAATTACACAAAATTGTGCCGGTCAATTTTAATTAAATTGTATATGTGGGTTGGTGGGATATGTACACATAACATACAAAAAAAAATAAAAAATTGTTGATTTGGTTTTGGAGTAATTAATTAAAATTTAAAAAATATACATATTTTCCCATTTATCTATAATTTGACTGAAACTATCATATATATCGTATGTTGAAGAATAAACCTAAACTATCTTTTTCATGATTTTAACAAAAAAATTGATTATTTTTATAATTTTGCTGTTTAAATAATTAAATTCATTTGTCAGCGTTCTGACCAACGTTCGAACGCGCGCCACTAGGGGTTCCATTTAACCTTAAGGGGGCGTTTGAGTCGTGCAAATTGCATAAGCAAAAAAATATTTTTTGTTACCGATTTTTTAGTTTTCTGTTTGAAGAATAAGCAATAAAACTAAGAATTATTCAATTATATTGTTGTCCTTACTTCTTGAATGATTTTGGTCGAAGAAATGCAACGCACATAAGGAAAAAATATTTGAAATGTGACTTAAGAGTTGATATTATGAAACAAAAACACATTCATGTAATAGCAAACACAAAAATATAGAGTAATATGCGATTTTCATAACAGATATTTTTGTATATTAGCTAAAAAGGTGAAAAAAAATAAAACCAAAACCGGCGGTTTTAATGGCGGATTCTTAAGAAATAGTTAAACGTTCGTTTCATAGATGTCAACAGCGTAGTAGTGTCGGTAAAGTAGTTTAAATATTTGAAAATTGACCTTCAAGGTTTTGCCTTTCTACCTGGCATCCCCTATTTATATTTTCAATGTATGTAAATTCATAAACCCAAACAATATTCGCATGACCCTCGGCGAACAGTTCGTGTAGAAATTTCAATTCCACGAACACCTACCACTTGGCAACAGACAACATTTCCCATTCTTGTATAAATTGCTATAAATCGATGTTTAAATGCGTATGTGTTCCTGATATTCGCCATCTGATGTATTCCCCAGTTTCAATTGAAAAATGTATCGTTCTAATTAAATTTTTGAAAACAGACAATTTTGCACAGATTTAGTTTTTTTTCTTTTGAATAAAGTATTTGCTACACTTTTTACCTCTCGCTAAGAGAGGTATTGGATTCATGCTAAAAATCGCATATCCAGATTTTATTGTATAAGCCCGTTTTAAGGTCCCTACAATCCGATTTTAACATTTTTACGATGATGTCTGTGTGTGTGTGTGTGTATGTATGTGTGTATGTGTGTGGAATGTTGGAAAGACGATTACTCAAAAACTATAAGACTTTATATTTGTTTAACTACGTATTTCCCAATCGGACATTCATGGAAAGATCTGAAAAAGTTTTGGTAACAATTGAACAACCGAAAGTAGAAGATTCTTGAAAAAAAATCTTCTAAATATTATTTTTTGAAAAATTTTCTTGGTAATATTAAAGAAAATTCAATTCTTTATCTGATACATTTAAATATTTTATTATATATTCTATAGATTTAGAGATAAAAGAAATATAATATATAAAATAATCTGGTGTAATAAATTTTATAGCCGAAAGAATGCCATGGAAAATAGTTGAAAATTTAAAATGTTTATAATTGAAAGATACATGTCAGTGTTAGAAATCCGGAGACATTACTGAATACTTTTTCTGAGAAGTACATACATTATATTATTTCTTAATGTATTAATAGTTAAATATTTAATATTATAGGTATATTACACATATCCTTCAAAAATACTGTCAATCCTGACAATGAATTGGAAACATTTCGAAAAATTAGAAGAGGACAAAATTTCTTCATAAAATAAATTTAAAATTAAACAATCTAAATATAAGGAATAGATATAAGTAGAATCTTTGGTGTAGAGTGTAGGTATACAAGAAATGTTAAATGCAATAGGGCGCGAGCAGTCATGTGACTTTGTTGGCCTTGACAAGCAGATATATGGGAGCCCATGTCAGAAAGTAAGCTAGTAATTATGTATATATATATATATATATATATATATATATATATATATATATATATATATATATATATATATATATATATATATATATATATTGTGTTAATTAAAAACCTGGCCATAGGCGTTTAACATGGGAAATCAGTTTTTCTTTGCGCAAAAGTTCCCAAATTATTTTAGACAAATACACTTAAAATAAATGTTGTAGAGACTTAAATTCTGCACCCGAGTAAGTAATAAGATTTTATTTTTGACATTTAATAACCGAGAAAATCAATTTGAATGTTTTTTGAAGATTGATGATTTATAGCGATAACCATGCAACTCAAACAAAATTTGTCCACTATTTTATAATCTGAAGCTTTTATTGATGAGAAAACTGTTCAATACTTTCAATTAAATATGTTATTGAACGAAAATCACAAAACACAAACTTTTTTTGACAGTTAAGATGGCATACAATTGTTTGTAATTTTGTTTGAGTTCCATCTCCAGAAAAATTTAAAATTGATTTTCTCGGTTATGAAATGTCAAAAATCTTATTACTAATTTGGTTGCAGAATTTAATTCTACAACATTTATTTGAAGTATTTTTGTCTAAAATATTTTGAGAACTTTTGCGCAAGGAAAAACTGATTTCCCATGTTAAACGCCTATGGCCAGGTTTTTAATTAACACACTGTATATATATATATATATATATATATATATATATATATATATATATATATATATATATATATATATATATATATATATATATATATGTATATATATATATATATATATATATATATATATATATATATATATATATATACACTCTTAGAGACAAATTAACTACGTGAATTTACTTATGTAACCAAAAAAAGAAGTGGCGAGAGGTATTGTGCTGACCACAACAGATTTTTTTATTTTCTAATCTTACTTTTCAGGTCAGTTGTTCATATTAACATAAAATGAACAAATAAACCCATATTTCGTTTGTTACAAGTCGATAAAAAACTTTTTTTAAGTGTGCGGTTTTTTGGCTACGAGTGTATTAATCTACATGAAAACAATAAGAGACACGTATTTCTTATTTTTACTATAAAATATCTCTTACTGCAACAAAAAAAAATGAAATAAATAGGCTACAGGGAGTAGGTATGCAGTCGGTGAGCTTTATATAAATTATAGACCGGCGACTCTTTTATTTTTACAATGAGAGGGGCTGTATCCAGTTAACTGTCATGGTTGTGAGGTGAGGCTGTCTCTTTCTAACGGTGACAAGTACGCATGCGTCAGCTTGTACCATTTTGACAAATTGATGATGAAAAAGAAGAAAGTACATCCTGTTAAGCTTGACATTATCTTGGCTTGGCATTATTTGTCATTTTCATTTGTGCAACGTGGTCGGTGATTCTATTTTACTCCCATTCGATTTATGCTTAAATACAATTTCGGCATTAGATACATAAATAAAATGTAATCAAATCTGTTTGGTCCAGCTGTACACAAAAGTTAGAGACAGACAGGGAACCCACCATTTTTGGTGGATACACTCATGTTGATCAAGATTCCGGTCCAGTATGTATATAGGGGTCACTGTATATGGTCCTAGAATATCCATATGGATGTAGCATGACAAGCGTTAACGACTAAACAGAGACAAAATATAATGAAAGCGTAAGATATAAGTATTTGTAAAGATGTTTTCCCGCGGTAAGGTTGTAAATACTAAAATATCAAAATTATCTAACCTACCTTAGTATCGGTAAACTATTCTCGATAGGAAATACAGAAAGGTATCCAGAATCTATGTTACTGTTTTACAATAGCCGCTAGCTCTGAGATGGAGGGGGGGGGGGGTGTAATCAAAGTTCGCGGCAAATCACAATTTATAAAGCGCCACTGTATTTTGTATTGTAAAACAGAGACCAAGTTTACTTGGAAGTGTCAAAATGGTATGAAGATTTAAATTCAAAATTATTTAAATTAAGTTTAATTATAATAAAAAATAGTTACATTTAAAATTATGATAAAAAAAGTTATTGATATACAAATAAAAATAAAATAAATAAATAAATATTTCATCACGGCATATTACCCATTGCTGGGTGTATAAATAATAACTGAGCTGATCAGCTTAGCAACCCCCAAATATAACAAACTAAAATGTTTAATAACAAATAGCAGTGCACTGGTATTTGTCTCATAATAAGAAATAAACTACTTAATATAAAATTGGATTGAGCCACTGTTACAAAATATCCTTTCAGATTTTGATTAAAATTAATAAATGTAAAATATTGCATAAAGATAACAACAAAATATTGTTCGAATAACACAGTTATATAAGTAATTCTCAAATTAAAGTTAATTTAAATGATGAAATAAATACTACAATATTTAAATATTATTTTAAAGTAAAGTTTAGTTGAATAGTTAAATCAGTAACAAAATAATCCAAATTGACAAGATAAGACTATTATAAACCAGTGGACGCTGTTCAGAATGTAGGAATATTCTGGAAAGTCCTCACCGGTTACGATGACGTAGGATGATGACGTCAGATCCGGCAAAACCCGTAGAATTGTTCTCGTGGAAATATCACAACGTAACCTCCCAAAATACTGCAATACTGGCGGGTCCAGAGCGACTTATTTCACTCTCAAATATGGTTTACTATCCCAAAAGTATTGTTGAATACTGGCGACGATGAATATAACCCAAATAAATGTGGTACGCCTATGCTAACCACGTGTAGACAAAATCTCAACTTAAATAGTTTACCAAACAGAGAAAAACGAGGGGTAAAAAAAGGCTGAAAATCGAAATAGAAATTGAAATAAATGAGATTACAAAAAGATATAACTTACGATATGTGAAGATGGGAGGATCTAAAAATATTTATATTAATAGTTTCAAAGATTTAGAAGTCTAATAACTTAATCCTACATACAAATCTCTGATTTTGAACTAACAATGACTTTGTTCAATACTTGAAATTAAACATTTTGTGAACCACTGTGGTTTTTTGTAGTTTAATTACTTAAGCCAGAACATGCCTCAACTCAATGAACTCTGTTTACTTGTCCTTGACTTACTGGCATACTCTTGCGATTTATTTATTTCCTCTTTATGTTTAATTCTGTCGATTGCAACCAGCAAATCATTGATGTATATGATAAGTTTTTTACAATTTGTCAGATAAATATTAGATCTATTAATTCCTGTTTTGTAAAATTTTCTGAATTTGTGAAAAGTTACAACTTTGATATTGTTGCCGTTACCGAAACTTGGATTGGCACAAACTCTCCAAGTTATTTATTTAATATTTCTAACTACAATTTATTAAGTTTTGATAGAACCCATACAGTTGGTGGAGGTGTCGCATTCTACGTTCGTAATGGTATTAATTTTAAAGTTTTAGATACAACATTTATTCCAGGAAATAATATTGAACATGCTTGGATATTATGCACAATACAGAATGTAAAAGTATGTTTAGGTGTCGTATATAATCCTCATTCTCGATATTACCGTGAACTACCAATTCTAGAGACTGTATTCACTGAGCTTATTTTACAATGTGATTACCTAATTTGCACAGGCGATATTAATATTAATTTATTAGCTGATGACTATAAAACACAATATTTTTCTGATCTTTTATCTGCTTACAATATGAATCAAATAATTACTAAATACACAAGACCTGCTTCAAAATCACTGCTAGATGTTATGATTCTGTCTGATAAAAGTATCTGTGTCAGTTCAGATAATATTGATTGTCAAGAATTGTGTGATTACGATTGTGTTTATTGTGTACTTAATTTTCCAAAAACCTCATTGCCTGGGAAAAAAATTACGTACAGAGATTTCAAATATTTTGACTTAGAATACTTTCTATCCGATTGTGAATTAGTCAACTGGGATCACATTATTTACTTAAAAGATATTAATGATAAGGTACAATTTCTTAACGAAAATATTTTAAATTTATTTAATCATCATGCATCTTTAAAAGAAATCGTCACCAAAAAACAATTTACCCCGTGGATTACCCCTGTTATCAGAATCATGCAGCGAAAACATAATAATGCTCTTGAAAATTATAAGAAATATGGAACTGAAGCGAAATTGCAATATTATAAAGAATTACGAAATCTAACTACAGCTGCGATTAGACGAGAAAAACAAGCCTACTTAAACCATAATATTAATAACAACACTAAAAATCCCAGTAAACTATGGACCAATCTAAGACAGATAGGTGTTAATAATATTTCACAAAGTCATATGGATGAAAAAAAATGTAAACCCCATGATTACGGACTTTATCTTCTAAATCAGACTGGCTCAACAAATATAAACCCTGATACTAAAAACATCTATGATACTAACAAGTTTTCTAACACACACACTGATTTCTTCAACTTTACTTGTGTGGATAATGAAAAAATTGAATCCATTTTGAAAAACTTGACGTCCAATGCAATCGGGATTGATGAAATATCTAGGAAAATGATTATTTTAATTCTTCCTGTAATAATCAATCATATTACGCACATTATTAATTCATGTTTGTTAACTGGAACAGTTCCTGATATATGGAAGTCAGCAATTGTTAAACCCATTCCGAAACACAGTAATTCATCCACTTTCAGTGATTTACGTCCTATTAGTATTTTACCTACCTTATCAAAAGTTTTAGAGAAAATATGTTGCGAACAAATAATGGACTATGTCATACTGAATAACATTCTTCCACCGAAGCAATCTGGTTTTAGAAGCGGATATAGCACCAATACATGCTTACTTAATATTCTTGATACATTAATCAAAAACTATGATGAATCTAAAATCTCTATTCTTATTCAAATAGACTTCTCTAAAGCTTTTGATATAGTTAACCATTCTTTACTTTTAGCTAAACTAAAATACTATAAATTTTCAGTCAATGCGTTAAAGTGGTGTGAGAATTATTTTAGTAATAGAGAATTTCGAGTTTGTATGACGCACAATCCTCAAACCTTAAATTCACCCGCATTCCCTTTAGCCCGGGGAGTACCTCAAGGATCCATCCTGGGACCATTGTTTTTTTTAATCTATGTGGCTGACTTACCTGCTGATTTAAATTACTGTGACATACACTCATACGCTGATGACACACAAATATTAGCCTCAGGTTATCCTTCAGACATGTTGGATCTAAGAAATAAGATTAATTCAGATTTGAATAATTTAGTTCAATGGGTGAAGGATAATGGTCTCAGTATTAATCCAGATAAATCAACTATGTTATTGATTGGAAATTGTGAGGCTCCTGACTTGGTACTAGATGGAATAAAATTACAGCCTGAAATAGTTTGCAAAAGTTTTGGTATGTTCTTTGATAAAGATCTTAATTTTCATTTTCACTTACAGTCTAAACTGAAGGCAGCATTCATTAAATTAAAACATTTATATCAGTTTCGTGATATTTTATCTTCAGATATAAAACTACTTCTAATAAATTCTCTAGTACTACCACTATTTGATTATTGTGCGTGTGTGTATATACCTAATTTATCGCAAGCCGATAAACACAGAATACAAATTTTTCAAAATTCTTGCTTACGATATGTATATAATGTGCGTAAATTTGTTCATATTTCAAATTACAGAGACATCGCAAAATTGGAAGATATAGAATCTCGTACTAGAAAAATGTATGTCTCTTTAGTTCATAAAACTTTAATTACTCGCACACCTTATTCCAAAGTTCTATAACTACAGTTTACGTATTAAGGATTTATATATTGTGCCATTAAAGCGATCATTTTCTTATTTAGCACCTACTTTATACAACTCTATACCATCCGACATGAAATCTCTGTCCGTAAAATCCTTTAAATATCATTTGAAAAATTATAATTTTAATAATGATGTATTATTTTAGTATCTAGTGATTTTAGCAGGTACGTGAAGCTGGCACAACCATTCCGGCACAATCACACGAAATTCATCAGAAAATTTAGTACTCATTAATTACTAATTAATTACCCAAAAACCAAATTTATTACGGCTGCTTTTTTTAAAAAAAATAGGGTTGTGCCAGCTTATGCGTTAAGCTAGCACAACCGCAAAAAAAACAATATAAAATATCAAACACCATGCTACCAATTAATTACTAATTTATTACTAATTTATTACTCATTTATTACTAATTGATTGCAAATTAATTATTAATTAATTACTATCATTGCATTGAGAAGGGGAAGAACACATACAATATACTTTTTAGCCATTAGACAATAATGAACTATTAAATTCGTGAAAAAATATCGTAACTCAATTTTCAATATTGTTTAATTCATATGCATTTTACGATTCATTAATCGATCAGTCAATGTTGTGCTGGAGTAATTAATTCTAAACTTGATTTTCGGTATTGATTTATCGATTACTGCACTTCAAATTGCATCACAACTGGTTGTGCTCAAGTATACAATTTGAAACTTGTGATTTGATGTTGGCTAATCGAAGAATTTTTCACAACGTACATTTCAGGTACTCGTGTTCGAGTAATCAATTCGAAACTTCAGATTTGATATTGATTAATCCATTAATGCAATTTAAAAATGTATTACAACTGGTTGTACGCAAATAATCAAATCTAAATTTGAGTTTCGATATTGATAATCGACAGAAATGCATTAGTACTGGTCGTGCTCGAGTAAATAATACAAGACTTGAGTTTCGATATTTATTAATAAACTGATGCACATAGAAGTGCGTTAGATCTGGTTGTGCTTCGACTAATTAATTCAAAACTTGAGTTTTGCTATTGATTAATCGACTGATGTACTTAGAAGTGCATCAGAGCTGGTTGTGCTTGAGTAATTAATTCAACACGAGTTTTGATATTGATTAATCGACTGATGCACTTAGATATACATTAGAACTGGTTGTGCTGGAGTAATTAATTCTAAACTTAAGTTTCGATATTCATAAATCGACTGATGTACTTAGAAGTGCATTAGACCTGGTTGTGCTCGAGTAATTAATTCAACACTTGAGTTTTGATATTGATTATTCGACTGATGCACTTAGAAATACATTATAACTTGTTGTGCTGGAGTAATTAATTCAACACTTGAGTTTTGATATTGATTAATCGACTGATGCACTTAGATATACATTAGAACTGGTTGTGCTGGAGTAATTAATTCTAAACTTAAGTTTCGATATTGATAAAACGACTTATGTACTTAGAAGTGCATCAGACTTGGTTGTGCTCGAGTAATTAATTCAACACTTCAGTTTCGATATTGATTAATCGACTGATGCACTTAGATATACATTAGAACTGGTTGTGCTGGAGTAATTAATTCTAAACTTAAGTTTCGATATTGATAAATCGACTGATGTACTTAGAAGTGCATTAGACCTGGTTGTGCTCGAGTAATTAATTCAACACTTGAGTTTTGATATTGATTAATCGACTGATGCACATAGAAATACATTAGAACTGGTTGTGCTCGAGTAATTAATTCAACACTTGAGTTTCGATATTGATTAATCGACTGATGCACTTAGATATACATTAGAACTGGTTGTGCTAGAGTAATTAATTCTGAACTTAAGTTTCGATATTCATAAATCGACTGATGTACTTAGAAGTGCATCAGACCTGGTTGTGCTCGAGTAATGAATTCAACACTTGAGTTTTGATATTGATTAATCGACTGATGCACTTAGAAATACATTATAACTGGTTGTGCTGGAGTAATTAATTCTAAACTTAAGTTTCGGTATTGAGAAATCGACTGATGTACTTAGAAGTGCATCAGACCTGGTTGTGATCGAGTAATTAATTCAACACTTGAGTTTCGATATTGATTAATCGACTGATGCACTTAGATATACATTAGAACTGGTTGTGCTGGAGTAATTAATTCTAAACTTAAGTTTCGATATTGATAAATAGACTGATGTACTTAGAAGTGCATTAGACCTGGTTGTGCTCGAGTAATTAATTCAACACTTGAGTTTTGATATTGATTAATCGACTGATGCACTTAGAAATACATTAGAACTGGTTGTGCTCGAGTAATTAATTCAACACTTGAGTTTCGATATTGATTAATCGACTGATGCACTTAGATATACATTAGAATTGGTTGTGCTAGAGTAATTAATTCTAAACTTAAGTTTCGATATTCATAAATCGACTGATGTACTTAGAAGTGCATTAGACCTGGTTGTGCTCGAGTAATTAATTCAACACTTGAGTTGCGATATTGATTAATCGACTGATGCACTTAGAAATACATTAGAACTGGTTGTGCTAGAGTAATTAATTCTAAACTTAAGTTTCGATATTGATAAATCGACTAATGTACTTAGAAGTGCATCAGACCTGGTTGTGCTCGAGTAATGAATTCAAAACTTGAGTTTTGATATTGATTAATCGACTGATGCACTTAGATATACATTAGAACTGGTTGTGACGGAGTAATTAATTCTAAACTTAAGTATCGATATTGAGAAATCGACTGATGTACTTAGAAGTGCATCAGACCTGGTCGTGCTCGAGTAATTAATTGAACACTTGAGTTTCGATATTGATTAATCGACTGATGCACTTAGAAATGCATTAGAACTGGTTGTGCTGGAGTAATTAATTCTAAACTTAAGTATCGATATTGATAAATCGACTGATGTACTTAGAAGTGCACCAGACCTGGTTGTGCTCGAGTAATTAATTGAACACTTGAGTTGCGATATTGATTAGGGTTTCGCAAACGTTGTTCCAAGTAATCTCTACGAATTGTACACACTGCGGATCGTTAATAATGACTTTGATTTACTTATGATTGGCGGTTTGTATCGTACTTCTCATGTTGGCCCGTAGAAGCTGTTAAATAGTTTTAAGATATAGTGAGTTTTTATTTACAATTGGTATTGAATATAGATACTGAAAGCATGTGATTTTCAGATAAATAACTGTCTAAAAAGTGATTTTAATGATATTTGAAATATTATATTATTAATAAAAAAATGTTTACGTTATTTTTCTACCATGAATTCTTGTTGACTTCGCCTCAAACACCTAATACGATTCCTGTAAAATGGAGGTAGGTAAATTTTGGCATTTTATGGAAAATGTTATTTTTACGTGACAGCATAGCTATATTTGTCCATTTTATGTTAACGTAAATATTATACTTAAATAATAATTATATGTTTATACAATTTTATGTATTATACGAAAAAAGAATATGGCCATAACAACCACAAAAATTATGTGGTCGTTATGGTCATGAAAAAGTAACCAAAACTTTCACGAATCACATTCCGAAATGGAACCGCGATCGTTAAATTATGTTTAAGTTATATTACGGAACGCTTAACCAGAACCTCGGTTAAGTCTTGAATTAATTATTCAAGCACAACTGGTTCTAATGCACTTCTAAGTACGTCTATAGATTAATCAATATCGAAACTTAAGTGTTGAATTAATTACTCGAGCACTACCAGTTCTAATGCACTTATAAGTGCATCAGTCCATTAATCAATATCGAAACCTAAGTGTCGAATTAATTACTCGAGCAGAACTAGGTTTAATGCACTTTTAAATGCATTAGTCGATTAATCAATATCGAAACTCATATGAAGAATTAATTACTGGAGCACAACCAGTACTAATACAATTCTAAATGCTTCAGTAGATTATTCAATATCAAAACTCAAGTGTTGAATTCATTACTCGAGCACAATCAGGTCTGATGCACTTCTAAGTACATCAGTCGATTTATCAATATCGAAACTTAAGTTTAGAATTAATTACTCCAGCACAACCAGTTCTAATGTATATCTAAGTGCATCAGTCGATTAATCAATATCGAAACTCAAGTGTTGAATTAATTACTCGAGCACAACCAGGTCTAATGCACTTCTAAGTACATCAGTCGATTTATCAATATCGAATCTTATGTTTAGAATTAATTACTCCAGCACAACCGGTTCTAATGTATATCTAAGTGCATCAGTCGATTAATCAATATCGAAACTCAAGTTTTGAATTAATTACTCGAGCACAACCAGGTCTAATGCACTTCTAAGTACATCAGTCGATTTATCAATATCGAATCTTATGTTTAGAATTAATTACTCCAGCACAACCGGTTCTAATGTATATCTAAGTGCATCAGTCGATTAATCAATATCAAAACTCAAGTGTTGAATTAATTACTCGAGCACAACCAGGTCTAATGCACTTCTAAGTACATCAGTCGATTTATGAATATCGAAACTTAAGTTTTGAATTAATTACTCCAGCACAACCAGTTCTAATGTATATCTAAGTGCATCAGTCGATTAATCAATATCGAAACTCAAGTGTTGAATTAATTACTCGAGCACAACCAGGTCTAATGCACTTCTAAGTACATCAGTCGATTTATCAATATCGAATCTTAAGTTTAGAATTAATTACTCCAGCACAACCGGTTCTAATGTATATCTAAGTGCATCAGTCGATTAATCAATATCGAAACTCAAGTGTTGAATTAATTACTCGAGCACAACCAGGTCTAATGCACTTCTAAGTACATCAGTCGATTTATCAATATCGAATCTTAAGTTTAGAATTAAATACTCCAGCACAACCGGTTCTAATGTATATCTAAGTGCATCAGTCGATTAATCAATATCGAAACTCAAGTGTTGAATTAATTACTCGATCACAACCAGGTCTGATGCACTTCTAAGTACATCAGTCGATTTCTCAATACCGAAACTTAAGTTTAGAATTAATTACTCCAGCACAACCAGTTATAATGTATTTCTAAGTGCATCAGTCGATTAATCAATATCGAAACTCAAGTGTTGAATTAATTACTCGAGCACAACCAGGTCTAATGCACTTCTAAGTACATCAGTCGATTTATCAATATCGAATCTTAAGTTTAGAATTAATTACTCCAGCACAACCGGTTCTAATGTATATCTAAGTGCATCAGTCGATTAATCAATATCGAAACTCAAGTGTTGAATTAATTACTCGAGCACAACCAGGTCTAATGCACTTCTAAGTACATCAGTCGATTTATCAATATCGAATCTTAAGTTTAGAATTAAATACTCCAGCACAACCGGTTCTAATGTATATCTAAGTGCATCAGTCGATTAATCAATATCGAAACTCAAGTGTTGAATTAATTACTCGAGCACAACCTGTTCTAATGTATTTCTAAGTGCATCAGTCGATTAATCAATATCAAAACTCAAGTGCTGAATTAATTACTCGAGCACAACTAGGTCTGATGCATTTCTAAGTACATCAGTCGATTTATCAATATCGAAACTTAAGTTTAGAATTAATTACTCCAGCACAACAAGTTATAATGTATTTCTAAGTGCATCAGTCGAATAATCAATATCAAAACTCAAGTGTTGAATTAATTACTCGAGCACAACCAGTTCTAATGTATTTCTAAGTGCATCAGTTGATTAATCAATATCAAAACTCAAGTGTTGAATTAATTACTCGAGCACAACCAGGTCTGATGCACTTCTAAGTACATCAGTCGATTTATCAATATCGATACTTAAGTTCAGAATTAATTACTCCAGCACAACCAGTTCTAATGTATATCTAAGTGCATCAGTCGATTAATCAATATCGAAACTCAAGTGTTGAATTAATTACTCGAGCACAACCAGTTCTAATGTATATCTAAGTACATCAGTCGATTTATCAATATCGAAACTTAAGTTTAGAATTAATTACTCCAGCACAACCAGTTCTAATGTATATCTAAGTGCATCAGTCGATTAATCAATATCGAAACTCAAGTGTTGAATTAGTTACTCGAGCACAACCAGGTCTAATGCACTTCTAAGTACATCAGTCGATTTATCAATATCGAAACTTAAGTTTAGAATTAATTACTCCAGCACAACCAGTTCTAATGTATTTCTAAGTGCATCAGTCGACTAATCAATATCAACACTCAAGTGTTGAATTAATTACTCGGGCACAACCAGTTCTAATGTATTTCTAAGTGCATCAGTCGATTAATCAATATCAAAACTCAAGTGTTGAATTAATTACTCGAGCACAACCAGGTCTAATGCACTTCTAAGTACATCAGTCGATTTATCAATATCGAATCTTATGTTTAGAATTAATTACTCCAGCACAACCGGTTCTAATGTATATCTAAGTGCATCAGTCGATTAATCAATATCGAAACTCAAGTTTTGAATTAATTACTCGAGCACAACCAGGTCTAATGCACTTCTAAGTACATCAGTCGATTTATCAATATCGAATCTTATGTTTAGAATTAATTACTCCAGCACAACCGGTTCTAATGTATATCTAAGTGCATCAGTCGATTAATCAATATCAAAACTCAAGTGTTGAATTAATTACTCGAGCACAACCAGGTCTAATGCACTTCTAAGTACATCAGTCGATTTATGAATATCGAAACTTAAGTTTTGAATTAATTACTCCAGCACAACCAGTTCTAATGTATATCTAAGTGCATCAGTCGATTAATCAATATCGAAACTCAAGTGTTGAATTAATTACTCGAGCACAACCAGGTCTAATGCACTTCTAAGTACATCAGTCGATTTATCAATATCGAATCTTAAGTTTAGAATTAATTACTCCAGCACAACCGGTTCTAATGTATATCTAAGTGCATCAGTCGATTAATCAATATCGAAACTCAAGTGTTGAATTAATTACTCGAGCACAACCAGGTCTAATGCACTTCTAAGTACATCAGTCGATTTATCAATATCGAATCTTAAGTTTAGAATTAAATACTCCAGCACAACCGGTTCTAATGTATATCTAAGTGCATCAGTCGATTAATCAATATCGAAACTCAAGTGTTGAATTAATTACTCGAGCACAACCTGTTCTAATGTATTTCTAAGTGCATCAGTCGATTAATCAATATCAAAACTCAAGTGCTGAATTAATTACTCGAGCACAACTAGGTCTGATGCATTTCTAAGTACATCAGTCGATTTATCAATATCGAAACTTAAGTTTAGAATTAATTACTCCAGCACAACAAGTTATAATGTATTTCTAAGTGCATCAGTCGAATAATCAATATCAAAACTCAAGTGTTGAATTAATTACTCGAGCACAACCAGTTCTAATGTATTTCTAAGTGCATCAGTTGATTAATCAATATCAAAACTCAAGTGTTGAATTAATTACTCGAGCACAACCAGGTCTGATGCACTTCTAAGTACATCAGTCGATTTATCAATATCGATACTTAAGTTCAGAATTAATTACTCCAGCACAACCAGTTCTAATGTATATCTAAGTGCATCAGTCGATTAATCAATATCGAAACTCAAGTGTTGAATTAATTACTCGAGCACAACCAGTTCTAATGTATATCTAAGTACATCAGTCGATTTATCAATATCGAAACTTAAGTTTAGAATTAATTACTCCAGCACAACCAGTTCTAATGTATATCTAAGTGCATCAGTCGATTAATCAATATCGAAACTCAAGTGTTGAATTAGTTACTCGAGCACAACCAGGTCTAATGCACTTCTAAGTACATCAGTCGATTTATCAATATCGAAACTTAAGTTTAGAATTAATTACTCCAGCACAACCAGTTCTAATGTATTTCTAAGTGCATCAGTCGACTAATCAATATCAACACTCAAGTGTTGAATTAATTACTCGGGCACAACCAGTTCTAATGTATTTCTAAGTGCATCAGTCGATTAATCAATATCAAAACTCAAGTGTTGAATTAATTACTCGAGTACAACCAGGTCTAATGCACTTCTAAGTACATCAGTCGATTTATCAATATCGAAACTTAAGTTTAGAATTAATTACTCCAGCACAACCAGTTCTAATGTATATCTAAGTGCATCAGTCGATTAATCAATATCGAAACTCAAGTGTTGAATTAATTACTCGAGCACAACCAGTTCTAATATATTTCGAAGTGCATCAGTCGATTAATCAATATCAAAACTCAAGTGTTGAATTAATTACTCAAGCACAACCAGGTCTGATGCACTTCTAAGTACATCAGTCGATTAATCAATAGCGAAACTCAAGTTTTGAATTAATTATTCGAAGCACAACCAGATCTAATGCACTTCTATGTGCATCAGTTTATTAATAAATATCGAAACTCAAGTCTTGTATTATTTACTCGAGCACGACCAGTACTAATGCATTTCTGTCGATTATCAATATCGAAACTCAAATTTAGATTTGATTATTTGCGTACAACCAGTTGTAATACATTTTTAAATTGCATTAATGGATTAATCAATATCAAATCTGAAGTTTCGAATTGATTACTCGAACACGAGTACCTGAAATGTACGTTGTGAAAAATTCTTCGATTAGCCAACATCAAATCACAAGTTTCAAATTGCATACTTGAGCACAACCAGTTGTGATGCAATTTGAATCGATAAATCAATACCGAAAATCAACTTTAGAATTAATTACAATTTTTAAGTGTAGTAATTGTTCAGTCGTTTTCTACATTGACTGATCGATTAATGAATCGTAAAATGCATATGAATTAAACAATATTGAAAATTGAGTTACGATATTTTTTCACGAATTTAATAGTTCATTATTGTCTAATGGCTAAAAAGTATATTGTATGTGTTCTTCCCCTTCTCAATGCAATGATCGTAATTAATTAATAATTAATTTGCAATCAATTAGAAATAAATGAGTAATAAATTAGTAATAAATTAGTAATAAATGAGTAATAAATTAGTAATAAATTAGTAATTAATTGGCAGCATGGTGTTTGATATTTTATATTGTTTTTTTTTGCGGTTGTGCTAGCTTAACGCATAAGCTGGCACAACCCTATTTTTTTTTAAAAAAGCAGCCGTAATAAATTTGGTTTTTGGGTAATTAATTAGTAATTAATGAGTACTAAATTTTCTGATGAATTTCGTATGATTGTGCCGGAATGGTTGTGCCAGCTTCACGTACCTGATTTTAGCTGTAAACATGTGGTTCAATGATTGCTGGTTTATAATACTTATTCATCTAGTTTTTCTTTTTTTCATGTTGTTTAATTCAATTAATTTTTTATATGTATATGTGTGTATTATCTGTTGTAAGAATATCGGCGTTCATAATGGTTATTTTGTATATATATGTAATGGTTGGGTTGAAAAGCAGCCTTTGGCTGAACCCCGCCTTTGACTGATGATGTCAATAAAGTTATATTATTATTATTATTATTATTATTATTTAGGAGGCTGTAGGGTCGAGGAATTATTGTAATAAACGAAGAAAGAATTTATGAAAAATTCATGGACCTCGCAGGGATTTGAACCCTGGACCTTCTCATATCTAGTGAGACGCTCTAACCAACTGAGCCACAAGATCCCGTCCCATTGAAGTCGATGAATCATTCACAATTCTTTTTACAAATTTCGTAGACGAGTACACTAACCATACCATGAAAATTTTGAATTTTTCATAAATTCTTTCTTCGTTTATTACAATAATTCCTCGACCCTACGGCCTACTTCTATGTTTAAATATGTTACGGATGGTCGCAAATAATTCTTATCAACGTTTATAAAAAAAAAGGCAAGCTGATTCACAACAATTATATATGTTATATATAGTGCATTGTTCGCGCTGAGTATTCATCTACACCGTATGGTTAGTGTACTCGTCTACGAAATTTGTAAAAAGAATTGTGAATGATTCATCGACTTCAATGGGACGGGATCTTGTGGCTCAGTTGGTTAGAGCGTCTCACTAGATATGAGAAGGTCTAGGGTTCAAATCCCTGCGAGGTCCATGAATTTTTCATAAATTCTTTCTTCGTTTATTACAATAATTCCTCGACCCTACGGCCTACTTCTATGTTTAAATATGTTACGGATGGTCGCAAATAATTCTTATCAATATTATTATTATTATTATTATTAAGATATCCCTTATACAACAAAGTGTGAATGCACTCTCCGGAAAGTTCCGTCAAAATAATTTTCCAATAATTATTCTGAATTATGCTATATAGTGACAGATTCTCCGAATAATTCGTTTCACACACCCTAACCAAATTTTACTATTTCAACAATAGGGTGGTGAATTACCTGATCACTCTATATTTCAATGTTCACATCAAGAGATTTCAAAACAGACTCTCAAACCGACTGTAGCTGCTCGAAGCCGCCAAACGATCAAGTCGAGAAACGAATAATTAAAAATTTGAAGAATATGCTAACCACAACTTTACTCGCTGAATTTTACAATAACATATGCTATAGGCGAATTATTTACTTAAAATATGTGCAAATTTATGCACGGAGAAAAATAGATTGTTGAAAACTTATTGTTAAGAAAATTATACTTCCAACAACAATATATATATTTACTACTAAAAACTTGCGTTTAATTTTGTAGATAGTGTTGCAATATTAATATTGATATTGGTGTAACGACATCGTATTATTATTATATCCATTTATAATGATGTATTCTATATACAGATTGCTAGAATTAGTAGCAATTGTGTTTTGCTGAATGTAACAATAAAATATAATAAATCTAAGTAGCTAGTATTTTTGTAAAAATTACAAATATATTGATATATGTTAGAGTAATATAATATAATAAAGACAAATATCTAGTATTACTGAGACGAATATTTGTACTGTTATGGGATCGTCGACAACGGAGAACGCAAGTCTCTACGAGTGTACACCAGATTCTTCGCGTCTTCACGTTTATCGTAAGCTCTTCGTTTCGCGTAGTTTTGTGTAGATATTTGTATTAATTAGAGTATAGTTATTAAAATAATAAGTTTTATAAAACGGCAGAAGATTATGTAAAAAATATATTTATCGAGTGGGACTTCGAGACCTACGTAGATTTATTTCAAGGTAAATTTATTCCATGTGTACTTTTTCCTACATTTTGTTATTTAATAACAATACTTTCGCAGTGTATATTAGTAATGTATATATTTTATGTTTTAGAGGAACAAATAAATGAAGAAATTGGAGGAAGACTTCTGTTTCAATAAAAACATAAAAACTTAATATCTAGCACATTTGTAAGTAGTTAAAGATAAATTAATCCCTGTTTGTTTTTTGACGTGATTATCAAATTCGTAATGAATTATCATGTTGTAGGTTGGTGTCATTAATGTAAACAACACAGATACAGATAGTACAAGTATTACTACTTATAATTCAGAATCCAGAACGAACAGTGAAATTTACGTAGCTGATGACAATGTAAGTTTAGATA
Source organism: Harpalus rufipes (assembly GCA_951394225.1). Taxonomy (NCBI): domain Eukaryota; kingdom Metazoa; phylum Arthropoda; class Insecta; order Coleoptera; family Carabidae; genus Harpalus; species Harpalus rufipes. Next base: position 28,764,838 of record OX596275.1, on the reverse strand, counting down.
TTGTAAATATACCGATATCTTATGCTGATTTAACGGAACCATCGCAACCCCAACCTACACAACTTCAACTGCAAGTAGTAGAACAGGCACAGCTGCAAGTACAACCGGCACAACTGCAAGCAACGAAAAGTAATAAGAAATTAGCTACTAATGTTAGATTCAATTAAAACTTTTTTTTTATTTTAGGAAAATTCAAAGAATCATTGGAGGAAAACAGTTTTTCCAGGGGTAAATATATACTTACTAAAACATGATTTGTTGAAAAATATTCTACTTATTCACATTAATTTTAGGATTTAGAAAATATATTAAAACGCACCATTACTAGCCAAACAACACTTAATAACAAATTATGCTTAACAAATGATAACAGGCAAAAGATTTGTAATATTACCGTAAATAAACTTTTGTCGCAAACAATAAATGGAAAGTAAGTAATAGAATAGTTCAACCTGAAATTATACTTATTATTATTTATTTTTAATTAAAGCACAGTTTCTATTTTGTTGTTCTTGTATTCTCTATCTGTGATTATATGTAATTAGACATTGACAAATATAATATTTTTGTACTTTGAATACTGGTGTTGATTATTTGATTATATTCTACATGGTTTTGATATAATAAACATTGCAATAAAATATAATTAAATTCATTATAGTCGATTGCTACATTTTAGGCTTCTAATAAGGATTTGGCGTCTATATTGTTCACGACCATTCATAGTTTGCATAGGAAAGAAAGGTAAATTGGATTAAATTTATTACAGGCCTTAAATAAATTATTACTTTCTGTTTTTATTTATTTTAAGCCTGCAAATAAATTTAACTCTGCTATTTCGCATTCTATGAATGATCGCGAATGATCTAGTCGACAAATCCACGAGAGGCCTAAATGTAACAATCAATGATATTAGTTTTAGCTAACATTTTATTGCTAAAGTGTATATATCAAATACTTGTAATAAGCATTTTGAAATGCTAGTATTAATATCCTACTTGTTAAAATAAATATGTAAATATTGCTGAAATGGGATGTTACGTATATCAGATTGATACTTTAAATATGTAAAATATATACGAAAGCAAATTTGTATAATTAGTATAGTTATAATTCGTTGCTATTGTTAATAAATTTTATTGATACTATAACTTGACAGTATAACTATTTTGGTAATCAAAATTATTGTTGATCTACACATATTATATTGCTATATTTTAGTAATATTTATATTGTTGGCGTAGATACTCAAAATGCTGTCACCATACGTACGATAAGTTATTGCTATATTATATACATTTATTGTTATAATAAGTATACATTTTTCTCCGTGTGAAGACAACACAAAATATACGAATTATGAAATATGTATGTTACAAATTATATTATCATATGCCATTTGTAATTCAAAGTGTCAGTTTACTGTATTATTTGACAAATTATTTTACTGTGAATCATTAAACATGCATTCTACAATACTCTAATTCGACATTTACCAGTGTGTAAATCTGTCATTTTCACTTCTAAACTCTAAACAGGTACATGTGAAGTAAGGCCATCTACCGTTTTAAGCGTTTTAGTTTCGATTTTTAATTATAAGATAATATAATTTTAACTTTTATATTTACTATAGGCTACTTACATGATAATACTTATAGTACATTATTAAAACATTTGAATTTCACATAGTGATACTCCCTTATTATTAATATTTACAAAAATATCTTTCTGTTTACTTACGCAGTGATTGATAAAGGTATAAAATTCTAAATTTGGTACAATGCCTATTACATTCAAAAATCTGCGCATATTGTTGCGTTACTAGATGTAGAAACCAGCAATATGTTGCAAGAACATTAGCTATACCAGAAACTACAGTAGGTAGCAGTGGCATATCTAGGATGTCTTCCTGTGGAGTTCTCTTTCCGGTCCTCAAGCAGTGGCGAGAGCGGCTTTCGAACGCCATTGCTACATAGAGTATAAGAGACAGGGTTTTGGAGACTGAGGAATTTGCTCGAAAAGCTGATTCTGACTGAAAGATATACAACAGCCAGAGACGATGGTTTTGCTGTTATTCCTATTTTGCGAAATCGACACGTTAGTACTTTAACTTTTCGAAACGAATTTGAGGCTGTCAGAACTGTGAATATTAGCAAACCTACCGAAAGAAGAAAGTTCAATAAAGTTGCTTTACTCCAACAATTTCCGATAATACATGATAATGCAAGATCACATATTACAAGAATTTTTACATAACACTTGAATGCTGTGGTAATTTCAATTTAGAGTGGCCGGTTTGCAGATCGGACTTAAATCTCACCGAATATTTATTTCGAAGTTACGGTTGCATATCGTATAAGATACTTACATGTATTGTACATGTAAAATTTACTTATATCTTATGTTACATATCTATTATATACATAACAAGCGAGATATCAAGTAAATATATGATATCTAATTAGTTGTTACATATTTTAATATCATTTTAATTTAATACAAAGATAATAAAAAACAACGTGAAAAATGAGTAGAGTGTTATATTTTTAATATTTTTATATCACTGATCAATTTTAAAATACGAGATGTAAGAAGTAAAACCATTAGTGCACCTATATTGTTCATAACTTAACTATTTAATGTTAACTCTAAATTTAATTTATTTTAAGAATAAATTTTCCTTTTTTACTTATTAAACCTTAAACTTAAAAAGACAGACTTAGATTTTTGATTTGTTTATTTTTATTAAGGAACTTTAATATAATTTATTCATATTTGACGTCACAGGGATTTAAAGGGATCATAGACACCGATTTCTTGACCGAATTGTTACTTGCATTTGTGGTTTGAGTGGTCAACCCACAGTATACAATGGACCGACGGCCCGCATTTATCATATGATCAGTTTATAAAACATAGAAGCTAATTATTATTATTTTTTAATGACATCTAAAGAACTAGGTATCTTTAATATTTTTGTTTTGTTTTTAGCTGAATAGTTTTCGGAAACTACGATGTCATGCGAAACAAGAAGCGGATTGTGATCATCTGAATTGTGAGGATAAAATGAAAAAGAATGCCAGACCAGTGTGTCCTTTAGGCCAGAGACTCATTATTCGTACACGCTATAAAGGTGAAAATGTCGAACATCATTACCACTAACATACACCTATGTGCTATCACAAATTAATTCTTACAAATGCACTAAAATATTATATATTTTACATTTAATTACACGTCCACAATTTTAAAATTTATTTATAAAACTTTATTAATTACTATTTGTATTATTATAAATAAAATTTTAGAAATATTATTATTACAGAAATATTATGATTATATTATTATATTTTACTTGAAGTATTTCATTTCGATTTGTTATAATAAAAAAATTATGTTTCAGAAATAATAAAATCTCGAACACTATTTCACCGAATGCCTTAAAAATGTAATCAAAGAGTTAAGAAAATTATAAAAATTATAAATAAAATATAAATTCAAAACGTATTTTTTCTATTAAATGTTTAAACGATTTGCACAAATATTAAAAAAAAAATTGTTATATTTATAAAAAACGAACGTTTGTTATTATTTTTTTCTAAACTTTTTGATTACTACTAATGTAGGGACCAAAATATGTATATTCTTTTATAATCACTGTTGTACACAGTTATACTTTAGATAGATAATTAAAAATAAATGTGTAGCACGCATAAAATATTTCGCTTTCCTTTAAGGTAAGAATAAGGTACAGAAATACATATTGGCACAGTTTAATTATTACATGTACAAAATAAATGATAATAAAGTATTCATTAAGACTACTTTCAATTAGATGTTACCTACTACAGTGATCAAAAATGGCTGAAGCGTGCCGCTCCATACGATATTGACATTTGCCGCTTCCTTAGTATGACAGCATTACTATTTCCATGGATGTACCTTTTGCTAGCTGCCATAGGAATAATACTAAGAACCTTGTCCGCGTAATTTGTAATACGTTGCCTTCTGTTAATTATGTTTTAATATATATATATTGTAACGTCGCCGCCATCGCCGCGCCGTAGCCCTCGCCGCCGCCGTGTCGCGCCCGAATGTCCGCGCGTAGCAGATCTGTTCGGACTTGTTGCGGTGATGTGATCTATTGTGCACGCTGTTTTTATCTCGCGAGTGTTCTAGTCATTTCTGGAACAAAAGTCACCGGGTATATAAACCCGTCGCCAAAGCCAGCGAAGAGAGACTGTGATATAGAAGTAACGAGTAAAGAAGTCTGATATAAATAAGCGTCGTGTTATGAATAGTTGGTGACATAAACAAACAGTCGACAAGAACTGAACGTAAATAAATATAATTAGTGACATAAATAGTACTGTTAATTGTTTAAATAAATAATCTTAGTGTTTAAGTATCTTATAATATTCTTAGTCTTTAAATTAGTGTTAATATTTGTTTATCATATTGTTACTTACCCATTATGGAGTTAAGCCGCTTCATATGAAGCTCTCTAGATCCTTTTTTATGTAGGGGGGATCACTCCCTATTTTCTCCGTTTTATATTTTCTTTATTATACTCCCCCATGAATTCCTATTTTTTGTTTCCCAGTTTTTGATATTGCCGTTGTTTAGATCTTCCTTTACTTCTTTTATCCATGTTGATCGGGGTTTACCTCTTTTTTTATTTCCGAGTTCCCATTGTAATAAAGAGTATGTTATTGCTTCTGTTACTGCTCTCCATATGTGTCCCAACCATTTTACTCTCTGCTGTTTTATTTTTCGTACCATATCTTATTCTTCTATTTATTGTAGTATATTTTTATTCATTCGTGTCCGGTATTCATTTTCACCAACTTTGATCATTCCTAATACTGTTCTTAATATTTTTCTTTCTATTATTCTAAGTTGTTCCTCTTCTTTTTTGGTCATAGTTAATGTTTCTGCGTCATACATCAATATGGGTCTGATTTTTGTTTTGTAAATTTTTATTTTTGTTGTTCTTGTCATTATTTTACTTTTTAATAGTTTTTTTTGTACATGTGACAGGCTTTATTTGCTGAAAATATTTTTTTCTTTTATTTCTGTTTCTCTATCGCCTTTGTTTGTTATCATTACTCCCAAGTATTTGTATTTTTCTACTTCTTCGAATTCTTGTTCTCCAAATTTTATCTTCTTGTTCTTATTCTTTTGTCCATATCTCATTATTTTTGTTTTATTTTCATTCAATTTCAGTCCAATTTTTTTCCCTTCTGTATCTATCTCAACTAACATCTTTGTTAATATATCTCTTCTCTTTGTTATAATAATAATAATAAATTTATTGACAAACGTCAAAGGCGAGGTTCATCCAAGGCTGTTCTACCACCTAACCAAAAGATTACAAAGAAAAATATTCAATAATCAATTACAAAATAAAGATTCAAAAATTCATACAATAATTTTAGTAATGTAGTATTACAAAGAATAAACTAAAACAGTATATACCGAACTAATTATTAACTTAAGCAAAAATATACATAAATATACAAAAGCTGTAGAAGATCAAACCATAAAGTTAAGCAAATTTAAAAGTAGAACGTATTTAACAATAGAAAAAAAAAAATTAGGGAAAAAATAGGAGTTATTATTTTAAGGTACGGAGCACCTATTTTACGTTATTTTTAAAGGAATCGTAAGAACATTCTCTAAGGTAACGAATTATAAAGTGTTGGAGCCAAATAAGAAAAAGAGTTTTTATATTTTACCTTATTAAAAGAAGGCACTCGTTGCCTCTTAGGGTATATAAATTATTCTTAAATTTTAATTTATTAATTAAATATTGTGGATAACCCGTAGTTCTTATTTTGTGTATTAGACAGAGAAGTAGCGTTTTAAAACGGTCATTAATATAATCAATGTTCGCAACAGAACGGTAGTGTGAAATGTGATCATACTTTCTCACATTAAATACAAATCGCAAACAACTATTTTGTAAAAGGTTATTTTTTTGTTTATCGCCTTCAGTCAAATTGGGTACATATACACAGGCAAGGTAGTCAAACAAGGGTAATATAAGGGATTTGATAAGACGCAATTTGACCTCGGACGATAAGAAATTTCTGAATTGATAAAGTTGTTTTAACTTTAATTTAGCGGCTATTAATTTATTAAGTAAATGTGGTCGAAATAGGAGTTTTTCATCAATCAGCATACCAAGACTTTTCACTACTTTACTTCGTTCAATTGGTGTTCCATTTAATATTATATTAGGTGTAACACTTGATCCATAAATAAGCAATGACGATTTGAATGCGTTAATTTTGAGTCCATTGTTATGTACCCAATTGCAGAAATTTTCAAGATCCTCATTTATAGTTACTAATTTATCATGAATTTCATCTTTATTAATTGTTGCAACTAGTTGCGTGTCAACTGCAAAATTTTAATGAGTTTGGTAAGTCAGCTACATACAATAAATAGAATAGAGGGCCTAAAATAGATCCCTGAGGTACACCTCGAACTGCAGGAAAGACATTAGATTTAGAAAAAGAAGATTTGGAGTTCATTGCTTTCAGAAAATACCAATTAATAAAATAACTCTTGCACCATTGCAAAGCCACATTTCCAAAATTATAGTATTTTAATTTTGCCAATAGTAACTTGTGATCTACCATGTCAAAGGCTTTAGAAAAATCAATAAGAATAAGAAGGGTAACTTTAGAATCATTGAAATTTTTTAACATGTCATCTACAAGATTTAGTTTGTGTCATGCATCGTCATTTTTATTAATTTTCTTAGTTTGCGTTTTCAATTTTTAGTTATTTTAGTGCTAACATTAGTTTTTCTCTTTTTATCGAGTCAAGCGCTTGCTGGAAATCTATGAAAAGCATTTCTATTTTTATTTTAGCTTTCTGTGTTTTCTCTATAATTTGTTTTAGTGTTTTGTGACGCTTTTCCCTCTCTGCGGTGTCTGGTTCTCGGGCGCCTTTCTGAAACTGACTGCGAGGGAATAGGAGGTGCGGTAGCTCGTCGGTGGGTCAGGGAAAGGAACACAATCACGAGATATTTCACTTATAACTAGGTTTATTAATATGCTATATGTACAACGTATGAATAAAATGGAGAAAAACTGGAAATGCTGCCCTTAGGCATTTACTGAATGTACGGTTTAATTATCCTTACTAACTGTGACTCTAAGTATACAAATATTTACTGAATTGACTTTTACTGTAGACTGACTGAGACGCTATGTATTTTATAGCAAAAACTGATCTAACACCGCGTATTTAGACTGTCGGATTTCTCGCAGACTCACCAATCTGTTGGTTGTGACTTAGCGCAAATTTTACGGCTGGTCGCTGTGGACGTAGTTGGGCCTACAGGGAACTGTGGACTCGCTGCTGTACCCAAGCTTCTAGGTCTGAGCCGGGAACGGCTACTGCATAGAATGAATTCTAAGCCCGGCGACGTAGAATTTATACCCAACTCGGGCCGAGTTTGGTTTGAACTCGCGCGTTTCTGGTGTGGGAACTTTGCCGGTGTTTTGATTGGTCTAGGGGAGGTGTCTCATGGAGGTTCCTGATTGGCTGAAGGCCAGTGTTTGAAAACCATTTTTTGTGACTATCAAGTTATGAAATAGTTATTTAACTATCAAGTGTGTTAATGAGGGCGATTAATGATCGCGTTAATTGTGGAGATCATTAATCGTCAATTAACACACGTGTTAGTTACAATATTTTTTCGTTGACCGTATCTTACTTAAATGGAAAATCTAATTTTATTGACAATTTTTTTTAGGTTAGTAATGGTTGACCGAACGTCAAATTTTACGTCAGAAAATCAATAAGTTTTGTCATCAATTGTTTTCAGTGGGTGCGTTCAATTTACTTAATGCTAGACAACACAAGCGGTTTTTTATGTTATTTGAGGAATTTTATTCTTTCAAATTCATTTTAAAGGTATGCTACGTGAATATATCTAGCTAGTAAGTGTCAAAAGCATGACTTTTAATTCTGTCTACCTTTTTGCTACAACTTAGCGTTAGCAATACATGCTGTGTTCCATGTGGTGAACGCACCCAATAAATCGTTTATTAATAAAAAATCATGCATTAATAGGGGTCATTAATGAATGATTTTCTATACATTAAGATAGCCTATTAATAAACGCTCGACGGAAAATCTAATTTTCCAGCTTTTCTACGACTAACAATGCCAGGTGAAATATACAAAATAATAACATCAACAGAATAAATACAGTTTATTTTTCGTAGTTCGTGTGCTCGCCGAACGTAGTGCTAGTGGTGATCAGCTGGCCTTGTGGGTGTCAAAAGGGTTTTCCTTGGATCCTTGGTGGCTTTCTCCGTGCCCTGGAGATGGATTTGTGGTGATGATGTTCTCAGCGTCCATCAGAGGGGTGCATACGGCCTGTGGTTTGTGGTAGCGTCGCTCAGCAGACGTTGACGATCCCCACGTGTGACTGGTAGGTTCTAAACATGTTTTGACGATACAAAATCCAATTTTCCGTCCCGTTTCTTAGACAACCCCTTTATGCCTGGTTTCTCTGACCCGCTATACGGCCCTCGGAACGACTGTGAGGCCGTGGATCGCTGAGAACATCGTGGATACGAAGAACGCTTGGCCGTGAAAACTGGCTGGCGACCTTGCCATGAGACATGAACAGGAAACGTGAAGAACCCTAAGGAGACGAAAAATGTGACTTCGTCACAGTATGTATTGCGTTTATTGTTGACTTTCCACATTGGTATTGCCCTATTTTATTTTTTGCCGATTCTGCTAATTTCTTTTTTTTAGTTATTGTTGATAAGATCTTGTATGCATTGTTAAGTAGTGTTATACCTCTATAATTTTTGCATTCTCGAGGATCTCCTTTCTTGTGTATTGTAACAACCTGGTCCACTTTCCACTACTTTGGCATTTTTTCTTCTCTCCAGATTTTGGTTATTATTTTATGTATTTGTTCATGTAATGCGTCACCACCGTACTTTATAAGTTCCATGTTTATCCCGTCTTTTCCTGGTGTTTTGCCATTTTTACTGTCTTTAATTACTTTCTTAACTTCTTCTAGTGTTGGCTGCCTTACTATATTCTCTTCAGTTTCTTCCTCTTATTTTTCTTCTTCTTCTTTTTCTTCTTCTTCTGTATCTGTGTTTATTTTAGTCAGTAGTTCCTTGAAATAATCTTCCTACACTTGTATGTATTGTTTTTTTTTGTTTCTGTAATTTCTTCTGCTTTACCTCTCATGTTATTCATACTTAACTTATGTGTATAATTTTGCTGGATGATTTTTTTCATAAAAGCGTTTCGTGTTCTTATTCAATTTTTCCGTTTCTATGTTTTTTTTTTTATTTTATCTTCCATGCATATTCTTTTACTTCTTCTTATAACCTTATTGCACTTTTTTCGTATTCTTTCATATTCATTCTTATCGTCGTTTGTATTAGTTCGTATCCATTTGATTCTTATTTTTCTTTTTTCTTTTGTTAATACTGTAACGTAACCCCCGCAGCCGCCGCCGCCGCGCTACTACGCGTCACAGAGTCGCGCCCGCCACGCACTCGTTCGAACCTGTAAGGATAAGGTCGCAGTGAGGTTATCTATTGTTCACGTTGTTTACCTCTAGATGTTGTCTAGGAGGTTCCAGAAATAATCTAGGCAGGTATATATAACCCACCGCCAAAGCCAGGGAACACACTCTGTATTATACAAGCAACGAGTGCAGAAGTCTAATATAAATAAGTGTAGTGAATAGTTGGTGATATAAAGAACAGTCGACAAGTGAACATAAATAAATGTGATTAGGGACATAAACAGTAGTGTTAATTATTTAAATAAATAATCTTAGTGTTTAATTGTCTTATAATAATCTTAGTCTTTAAATTAGTGTTAATATTTGTTCATCATAGTGTTACTTACTTTTATAATCTTTTAATTATATTTCTAATATTTATTTACCGTTTAATGAACGTATTCTTTTAGTTAATAATAATTGTCTATGTTTTGCACTTCACCCATATAAATAAAAACGTTACAATTGGTGTCAGGTGTGGGGTTGTTCATAACTGTGAAGTGTAAATAAAAATAAATAAAATGGCGACTAAACAAATAAAATTAAGTGAATTAAAAGTAAGTGATCTCAGGAGAGAACTGGAAGAACGAGAATTGGATACGACAGGACTGAAAAGCGTTCTACAATCTCGTCTGCGGGAAGCATTAGTCGCTGCTGGTGAAAATGCTGACGATTACTTATTTGATCTATCCGAATTTGGTAAATTAGAACAAAATTCCAGAATACTAGAACAAAAGTTGGAGGAAAGTTCTAGAAAATCAGAGGAAAGTTCTAGAACATTAAAAGAAGAATTAAAACAGGAGATGGCAGAAAATTCTCGAACATTAAAAAAAGAATTGGCAGAAAATTCTAGAACATTAAAAGAAGAATTGACAGGAACATTAGAACAAAAATTAGAAGAAAATTCTAGAAAAACTGAAGAAGACCTGAAGAATTTAGAGGAAAAGTGTGACAGGAAGATAGAAGAATTACGAGAAAAAATCACTAAAATTACATCGTCGTCAATTCTGAATTCTGGTGTGGCTGAGCCAAGTCTAATAGAAGGAAGAAAAGTAGTAAAACCTGATACTACTTCAAAAATGCACATAAAAACTCCGGAATTTGATGGGAAATCTTCGTGGCCAAATTATTTAAAACAATTTGAAGCGGCCGCAAAAGCGAATAATTGGACGCCCGAAGAGAAGGCTACGGCGTTGACTGTCTCGTTGCGCGGAGAAGCTATCGACATCCTGCAAACGCTGAAAGAAGAAGAACAAGAGGACTACGACCAGCTAGTCAAGCGATTGGATATGCGGTATGGAAATGCGCATCTGGAGCAGGTGTACCAGACGCAACTGAGGAACCGGTATCAGAGTTCAAAAGAAAGCCTTCAAGAATTTGAAGTTGACGTAGCTCGTTTGGTTCATCTCGCACATCCTACGGCTCCTGACAGCGTTTTGGAGTGCCTGGCCACTCAATCATTCATTTACGGGGTTCGAGACAGCGAAACTCAACAAGCACTGCGATTGGCCCGTCCTAAAACTTTAATTGATGCACTCTCATATGCATTGGAGCATGAAGCTGCCAAACAAGCTTCACGTAACCAATCGCGAGTGCGAAGTATGGATGCTGAGTGTAATGAAAACACAGAAGATTTAGATGAGAGGTTACGGCGAATTGAAAACGAAATGTTTGCTGGAAGAAAGAAACCCTCGAAAGAAGGCGGAATCGATAAAGGAAGAAGAGGAGTCGGAAAACTAAATCGGGTTGACGCGAAGGGGCAACTGTCGACCCGTAATCTAGTAACTCCACTATCCATCAGTTATGTCGCATCTCTTCATCATAAAGCCAATAGCATCTATGTGGATGGCTCTATTAACGGAAGGCTAATGAAAATGCTACTGGATACGGGTGCGACAAAAACTATAATTAGACCCGACTTCATAAGGAAAACTGGCAAGACGCATCTTCAACCAACTAAGTGGCGATTACGCACAGCAACGGGAGAACAAGCTACCGCGTTAGGAGAAGTAGATGTCACCATCACTATCGGAAAAACCTCATTCAAACATCGTGCGCTGGTAGCTGAAGTTGAAGATGAATTAATACTTGGGATGGACGCAATGACAAAGCATGGTTTTAAACTTGACCTGAAAAGGGCGTGATGATGGTCAATGAAGAAGAACTCGTATTAAATCCACGAGATGACAAAGCTGTGCGCGTACTAATGGCTGAGGACGTTACCCTCCCTGAACGAAGTGAAACTATCCTGGAAGCACATTTAGATGGTAGTTTCTGTGAGGGAAGTATCGTTATGCTGGAGTCCAAGAATGATGATGCCAAAACCGGCACTGGAGTTGTTGTCGGAAAATCACCGGTCAAAGCCAGCCAGGTAATACCAGTTCGGATAATGAACGTAAATTTTTATCCTGTTGTTCTGAAGAGAGGAACAATTGTAGGAGAATGCAAGGCCAAAGGGAACACACCACAGAAAGTTCCGGACACGTTAATCAATCAATTGACAACATCATTTGAAGAATTGACCGCCGACCAGAGAACAAAGGCAAAGAATCTAATTGGAAATTTTAAAGATGTGTTCCAATTTGATGAGAAAACCAAAGGGAGAACTAATGTAGTTCACCATAAAGTAGACACCGGAGACGCAAGACCCATCCGTCAACCAGCAAGAAGACTACCACTGGCGAAGCGTGAGGAAGCAGAAAGAATAATCGAGGACATGAAGATGGAAGGTGTGATTGAACCTTCAAGCAGTCCATGGGCTTCACCAGTGGTGTTAGTGAAGAAGAAGGATGGCTCTACACGATTTTGCGTCGATTATCGTCAACTTAACAACGTGACGAAGAAGGATAGCTACCCGCTACCTCGAATAGACGACACATTAGACACTTTGGCTGGCTCAAAAATGTTCTCCACTTTGGATCTAAAGAGCGGCTACTGGCAAGTAGATTTGGATCCAAAAGACAAGGAGAAGACAGCCTTCACCATTGGTACAGGACTCTGGCAATTTACCGTAATGCCGTTTGGGCTCTGCAATGCTCCTGCAACGTTTGAACGACTCATGGAAACAGTATTGGCTGGGCTATCTTGGAAAACCTGTTTAGTGTACCTCGACGATATTATTGTGGTAGGTAAGACATTCGAGGACCACATGAAGAATTTGGAAGAGGTTTTCCAGAGATTGAGGAAGGCTAACCTGAAACTTAGCCCGAAGAAGTGTCACCTGTTTCAAAGGGAAGTTCATTACCTTGGACATGTGGTTTCCGGTAAGGGTATTGCAGTTGACCAGGAGAAGATAAAGGCTGTGAGAGACTGGCCAGCACCTAGGGACAAACACGAACTTAGAAGTTTCCTTGGTTTGTGTACCTATTATCGACGATATGTACCTGGATTTGCCAACATAGCCAAGCCACTGACAAGGCTTACTGAAGAAGGAAGAAGATTTATCTGGGAAATGGACTGTACAGTTGCATTTAAGGAACTAAAACATGCTTTGACAAGCGCACCCGTCTTGAGTTATCCTTTACCTAAAGAAGAATTCATTCTAGACACAGATGCCAGCAACGTCGGAATTGGTGGCGTTCTTTCCCAGATACAAGATGGGCATGAGAAGGTTATTGCCTACTTTAGTAAGACCTTGTCAAAACCAGAAAGGAATTACTGTGTGACCAGAAAAGAACTCTTGGCAGTCGTGAAATCCGTGGAACATTTCTACAAATATTTGTTCGGAAGAAAATTTTTGATTAGAACTGACCATGCTGCATTAAAATGGATGCTACAATTCAAGAATCCTGAAGGTCAGGTGGCTAGATGGATAGAAAGACTACAGGAATACGATTTCAAAATCGAACACAGGATAGGTACCAGTCATCGTAATGCCGATGCATTGTCCAGAAGGCCTTGCCAAGATGACTGCAAACATTGTAGTCGACTTGAAGAGAAACAGTAGTCGATGATAGTTGGCAGCCCGATGGACTACGCAAGGACCAAGAAAATGACCCGACTTTGAAAATCTTATTAAAATGGAAAGCAGAAGAATGCAAACCAATATGGGAAGACGTTGCACCACACTCACAGAGTGTAAAAGCGTACTGGGCGCAATGGGACTTCATGGTGATTGAGGATGGCCTGTTGAAGCGTGTGGTAGAGAACTGAGAAGAAAGCTCAGTTGGTCATTCCTAAGAGTAGAATACCAGACGTGTTGAAAGAGATCCATGACGGGTCTGGAGGCCATTTTGGAGTCACCAAAACCCTAGAAAGATTGCGCCAGCGGTTTTACTGGGTTAACTTCACTGAAGATGCTAAAGACTGGTGCAAGAAATGTGTGGTTTGCGCGGGAAGTAACGGCCCTCATAGACGACGAAAAGCTCCAATGCGTCAATACAACGTTGGCAGTCCATTTGAGCGCATTGCGATTGATGTGGCCGGACCATTTCCAGAAAGTAACGACGGAAATAAATATATCGTGGTTGTGATGGACTACTTCACCAAGTGGGTTGAAGCTTATCCATTACCCAATCAAGAAGCCACCACGGTCGCTGAAACCTTAGTTAAAGAATGTATATGTCGATTCGGGGTACCACGTGAACTTCACTCCGACCAGGGAAGAAATTTCGAGTCTGCCGTTTTCCAAAATATCTGTAAGATATTAGGAATTAATAAAACAAGGACAACTGCATTAAATCCGCAGTCCGATGGCATGGTTGAACGAATGAACAGAACGATCAACCGATATTTGTCGAAGGTAGTCTCCAACCACCAAAGAGACTGGGACCGACATCTTCATCTGTTCCTGATGGCTTATCGTTCATCCGTGCATGAAACGACAGGGCAAACTCCTGCGAACATCTTATTCGGACGTGAGTTGCGTTTACCATGCGACTTAGTGTTCGGCAGCAAACCTGGGGAAGACCTGGCCGGAGAAGACTACGTTACGGGCTTACGGAGAAGAATGGATGACATTCATGAACAAGTCCGTACGAACATTCAAACTGCCAGCGACCGGATGAAGGACAGGTATGACATCAAAGCCGAAAAAGGTGGATATGAACCTGGGGATTTAGTGTGGCTTTACAACCCACAAAGGCGCCGCGGGTTATCACCAAAGCTGCAAAAGAATTGGGAGGGCCCCTATGAGGTAGTCAAAAGAATAAACGACGTGGTATATAGAATTAAGAAACGACCTACCGGGAAGCCGAGAGTGGTACACTTTAATCGGCTAGCCCCTTTTGCTGGAGACAACCACGAAGACCATAATGGAGCAGAAGTTCGTCGGATCATAGCTCAAGAACCGACTTTTGAAGATTTCATGGAGAACTACTCCTTTGGGCGCAAGGCGCGGTACGGCGTGATAAAAGAAGAACATCGAGATCTGTTCACCGTGGCTTCAGATTATTCCCTCGGCCACTGCGTATCAGAAGACTTAAAGATGTCCCGCGGCATAGCCTCAGTCTTTAAGGCGAAATATGGACGACTACAAGAACTGGCCAACCAACGTCCATCTGTTGGGAAAACGCTACGACTGAGAGATAGCAATTCCGACCATCAGCGGTACATCTACTACCTTGTTACAAAACCACGCTCGTACCAGAAGCCGTCGTATCAAAGGCTATGGAACTCTGTGCGATTTGAGGGATCATCTACTGGAGAATGACATTTTGAAGCTAGCAGTACCGAAGTTGGGTTGTGGTCTAGACGGTTTGGATTGGAGTATTGTAAGGAACATGTTAGAGATCCTCTTCCGTTTCACCGGCGTTGAAATTCTCGTCTGCAGCTTTAACCCTAATGGTCAGGAAAAAGAAGTTGAGCGGACCATCGACTGTCACTTCTTTAAGAATTCGAAATGCATCAAGGGTAGTACATGCAGATTTCGTCATCACGGACTGTTCCGGGACGAAACAGTCTTAAGGGGGGGGCAGTGTAACGTAACCCCCGCGGCCGCCGCCGCCGCGCTACTACGCGCCACAGAGTCGCGCCCGCCACGCACTCGTTCGAACCTGTAAGGATAAGGTCGCAGTGAGGTTATCTATTGTTCACGTTGTTTACCTCTAGATGTTGTCTAGGAGGTTCCAGAAATAATCTAGGCAGGTATATATAACCCACCGCCAAAGCCAGGGAACACACTCTGTATTATACAAGCAACGAGTGCAGAAGTCTAATATAAATAAGTGTAGTGAATAGTTGGTGATATAAAGAACAGTCGACAAGTGAACATAAATAAATGTGATTAGGGACATAAACAGTAGTGTTAATTATTTAAATAAATAATCTTAGTGTTTAATTGTCTTATAATAATCTTAGTCTTTAAATTAGTGTTAATATTTGTTCATCATAGTGTTAGTTACTTTTATAATCTTTTAATTATATTTCTAATATTTATTTACCGTTTAATAAACGTATTCTTTTAGTTAATAATAATTGTCTATGTTTTACACTTCACCCATATAAATAAAAACGTTACAATACTTTGCACTCTTCGTTAAACCATTCTTTTTTGTTTTCTTTCTTTTGTATTCCTATTTTTTCTTCAGCTGCTTTTGTTATGCTTGTTTTTATTTCACTCTAGCTTGTATCAATGATTGTTTCATTCATTGTTTTACTTGTTATGTTTGCCTATAATTTTCCGACATATTCATTTCTATCTTTTTCATTATTTAGTGTTTCTGTATTCCATTTCATTTGTTTGACTTGTGTTTACTTACTTTTTATCTTTTGTACTGTTGTCGCTGTTACCATATAGTGGTCAGATTCTGCACAAGCTCCTATGTATGTTCTCACATCTCTTATTGCCGTTTGTCTTCTTCTAGTTACTAGTAACTGGTCAATTTGTGTATGATATTTTTGGTCTAGTGACGTCCGCGTTATTTTGTGTTGCCACGGGTTCATATTTTGTGCTGCTTATTATCATATTTGTCTTTATTGCAAAGTTACATAATCTTTGTCCATTATCATTTGTTATGCTATATATCAGGGGTCGGCAACCTATGACCCGTGGGTCACCGAGTGACCCATTTGGTAATTTCAAGTGACCCACTTTAGTTCCGAAAATAAAGTATAAGATATACAAACATTTTTTTCTTTTTCCCAAAAAATTTTTGTCGCAAAGTTATGAACGTACAAAATTTGAATCCAGTATAACATATAAAAATATCAGTTAAAGCCCCACCCCCGCCTAACTGGATATGGAATCAGCCGATAGTATGCGGAATGCAGCGACATTGTCCGAACAAATTGTACCATTCCTGGACGCGCGCGTCGTTATCTCAGTTGTATGTCAGTTATAGTTATAGCACGTGTAGTACAGTAGCACAATAATAAAAATGCTGTTTTAATACGAAAATATCTCTGACCCAAACGTCTCTTTAATACTCGCATTTTGGTTGATTTTGACCCGCGGCCAAAAAAGGTTGCCGACCCCTGCTATATATTGTGTGTTTTCTTGCTACTTCCTCTTTTCCTATTTGTGCATTTAGATCACCTAATACTATTATTATGTCTTCTTTTGCAATCTTTTCTAGTTCATTTTCCATTTTTTCGCAATAAATTTCCTTTTCTTCTTTTTTTGTTTTCTCGGTTGGCGCATAAACATTTAAGAGTGATAAATTGAATGGTTTGGCTGCTATTCTTAAGTACGTAAGTCTTTCATTTATTGGTTTAAAATGCATTATATTATCTTACATTTTCTTCATTATCATAAATGCTACTCCATACTGTCCTTGTTTTTCGTCTCCTGAGTATAATAACGCGAAATTCTTTTTGTTTACCTGTCCATGCCTTTTCCATCTCGTTTCTTGTAATGCTGCGATGCTTATCCCATATTTTTCTAATTCTAAACTTATTTCTATCATTTTTCCTGCTACTAGCATTGTTCATATATTCCATGTACCTACTAATCTTTACTTTCTTATTCTTACTTAATTTATATTTCTTTTTTCCTTTTATTATACCCTTTCTTTCTCCTACACTTGACTCGTTACTTGGCTGTTCGTTTTTTGATTTAGTTAATCAGTATTAGTTTTTCATTATTTTCACACCATTCGTACCATTCCTTGCTTATTTTCATTTTTTTATACCCAATTTTAACTTCTTTGCACTTCATTTTCTCTTCCTTTGCTATTTTTATTATTTCTTTTTGGATTTTCATGTCTTCTCTTATCAGTTCACTTTCTATATATATTTTTGTTGTTGATAATCTATATTTATTCCTCATAATCTTCATTTTATTTTCCCATGTGTCTATTGTTGCACGCGTGTGTTGTTTTTCTTCATTTTATGACTGTTAGTGACTAACTTCCACTCCTACTTTGTTCTTTAGAAATTCTTCTATATCCTTACTATTATTCTCTAATTTTGCTCCTAACAATATTATTCTTTTTCATAGCTTTCCTTTTTCTTTCTTCCTTTTTTTTCTAAATCAATGACCCTAAGTTTTAACTCTTGTATTTCTTTTTCCCTCTTTATATCATTTTCTTTTAATTTCGTATTTTCTTCCTTTATTTTTTCAAATTCTGTTCCAAATAAAGTGATTTCTGTCTTTATTTCCTTTATGTTTTTCATCATTTCAGTAATCATGCTCGTTAGTTCATCCTTGTCACTACTTTTATTCTTAATTGGCATCCTTTTCGTTATATTACTTCTCTTACCTCCAGCTTCCTGTAAATCGCTGTCTCTTCTACGTTTCCCTTCATCTATTGAGTATCCTTCGTATTCTTCATTTTCTGTATAGTCTCCAAACATGTTTAGCTATTTTCTTTGCTCCTCTTCTGTTATCTTCTTCCTTTTCTGTTGTTGTCGCGTTCTGCACTTCGGTTTGTGTCTTCGCTGCTTGGCTGAGCCATTATTCTTGGATAGATGTCTCTGATGCTTCGCTTAGCACACTACTGTCTTGAATTTTTCACTGTACCACTACCGGCAGATAGATGGCTCGTACTTCAATTTGTTTCTTCCTCCTGCTCACTGTCTAGCTGTATCACTACTGGCAGATAGATGGCGTTTTGTTGTGTCTGATTTTTCTACTCCGCCTCTTCGTCTCTCTCTCACTCTACTTCCTGCTGTTCCTCACCACCTTACTTCTTGATTTTTCGCTACGTTTGTTTTCAATCTGGTCTTAATACTTTCAAAAAATGTATAATTTCTCTTGTCTTATGTTTTAATATACTATTAAAATGCAACATATGGTGTATCATTTCCATGATTACACACATTGTAAGTAAACTCTATTCTTCATCACAGCCAATATTACAGTTAATCCTGTTGAACGAATGAACAGAACGATCAACCGATATTTGTCGAAGGTAGTCTCCAACCACCAAAGAGGCAATAAATCGCCCAATCTGGCAACACTGAACCGACTATCGACATCCCTACTTTCTTCTCCTTCTGCCCTTCTACTCCTTCACTACGTTTCAATTCGCCATTAGCCTGTGAGGGTGGATGTTGCACTGATCAAGACATGGTAGGAATACAGTCCATACGATGTAACTTGGCGAGTTTTGGGGCAATTCACATTATCACTGCGGTAATGGGAATGTTATAAAATCCATAGGCGTACCGAAGAAAAATGAAGCTCAATAAAATTACGAATATTACAAAAAAAACGAAATTATTTATACAAAAAAATATATTACAAATATTGGAATGAATTATTTATTATATAAATCATATAATTAATTATTTTTTAAATTAATAAAGTTAAGAAAATAAAATTTCTATAGCTATTGAGAAAAAAAATGCACCAACGCTTATGTATGAATATAACTTCTTGGGTTGAAAAGTACCTGACACCCCGAGTTTGAGTGTATTAGGATGAAATTTGCTTTGTGTAAGGCAATAAAACATCACTATTTCACTTCTGAAGCTGTTCGGCATCGAAGTAAAAGTAAATATTTGACAAAACGCAACTTAGGAATAGTGAACTGAATTACATTCTTTTGGGTCGCCAAGTTAAATTGTATGGACTGTATATATGGAGAGAGCATAAACTAGAACTACGGACAAGGGGAATGCAGGCCTGTTGGAACGGACGCAGGTACTGCTGCAGTCACATTGTGGTGGGAATTTATATTTCTTATTTCTAGTAATATCGATAAATATAAATATTTTTCAGCAAATATGTACTTAGAAGAAATTACAATATAGAAAAATTATTATAAATAATTAAAATTCCACTTACCTGTGACTGATACGGTTATCTTTTACAATATATATTTAAATCGATAGATCTAGGCCTAGGCTAGATATTTATACGAAATTACAATTGTTCAATACATTCATTAGATTTTTTTAATTGTTTGTTGTTAAATAATATAAAAATACATAAAAAAAACTTTCCTCCTGACTTATTGGAGAACCCCACAACACAAGTCACCATGTTTATTTATTTATGATTATTCAACAGGACATTAGTCCCAATTACAGAATAATATACAAAGTACATATACAAAGTGAAAAAAAAGTGAGAGAATATTAACAATTACTCCTACATAATATTAGCTACGAACTATTTAGGAAACAACTATTTAAAATATCTTTAAATTCATGTTACAATCTGCAAATAATTACTTATGTTAAATAAAGCATTTAATATTATTGCAAGAAAACTTACATATTGCAATGCAAGAGTCGGGATGTTCTATTTTGCGGACCACAAAAAAAAAGCGGACTGACCATTTCGACTGAAGCGAAAAAGACCAGACTTGAAATCTACGTTGCTCTTATGTTTCTCTTCCATATACTATTTCATTAAAACTCGAAATCATCTTCAGAAGGTTACTTTACTCTTGGTGAATTTTGCGGACTGGACATTTCGACTGAAGTGAAAGAGACCAGACTTGACATCTACGTTGCTCTTATGTTTCTCTTCCCTATACTATTTAATTAAAACTCGAAATCATCTTCAGAAGGTTACTTTACTCTTGGTGAATTTTGCGGACTGGCCATTTCGATTGTAGTGAAAGAGACCAGACTTGAAATCTACGTTGCTCTTATATTTTTCTTCCATATAGTATTTAATTAAAACTCGAAATCATCTTCAGAAGGTTACTTTACTCTTGGTGAATTTTGCGGACTGGCCATTTCGATTGTAGTGAAAGAGACCAGACTTGAAATCTACGTTGCTCTTATGTTTCTCTTCCCTATACTATTTAATTAAAACTCGAAATCATCTTCAGAATGTTACTTTACTCTTGGTGAATTTTGAGGACTGGCCATTTCGACTGAAGCGAAAGAGACCAGACTTGAAATCTACGTTGCTCTTATGTTTTTCTTCCATATAGTATTTAATTAAAACTCGAAATCATCTTCAGAAGGTTACTTTACTCTTGGTGAATTTTGCGGACTGGCCATTTCGAATGTAGTGAAAGAGACCAGACTTGAAATCTACGTTGCTCTTATGTTTCTCTTCCCTATACTATTTAATTAAAACTCGAAAGCATCTTCAGAATGTTACTTTACTCTTGGCGAATTTTGCGGACTGGCCATTTCGACTGAAGCGAAAGAGACCAGACTTGAAATCTACATTGCTCTTATGTTTCTCTTCCCTATACTATTTAATTAAAACTCGAAATCATCTTCAGAAGGTTACTTTACTCTTGGTGAATTTTGCGGACTGGCCATTTCGACTGAAGCGAAAGAGACCAGACTTGAAATCTACGTTGCTCTTATGTTTCTCTTCCCTATACTATTTAATTAAAACTCGAAATCATCTTCAGAATGTTACTTTACTCTGGGTGAATTTAGCGGACTGGCCATTTCGATTGTAGTGAAAGAGACCAGACTTGAAATCTACGTTGCTCTTATGTTTCTCTTCCCTATACTATTTAATTAAAACTCGAAATCATCTTCAGAATGTTACTTTACTCTTGGTGAATTTTGCGGACTGGCCATTTCGACTGAAGCGAAAGAGACCAGACTTGAAATCTACATTGCTCTTATGTTTCTCTTCCCTATACTATTTAATTAAAACTCGAAATCATCTTCAGAAGGTTACTTTACTCTTGGTGAATTTTGCGGACTGGCCATTTCGACTGAAGCGAAAGAGACCAGACTTGACATCTACGTTGCTCTTATGTTTCTCTTCCCTATACTATTTAATTAAAACTCGAAATCATCTTCAGAATGTTACTTTACTCTTGGTGAATTTTGCGGACTGGCCATTTCGACTGAAGCGAAAGAGACCAGACTTGAAATCTACATTGCTCTTATGTTTCTCTTCCCTATACTATTTAATTAAAACTCGAAATCATCTTCAGAAGGTTACTTTACTCTGGGTGAATTTTGCGGACTGGCCATTTCGACTGAAGCGAAAGAGACCAGACTTGAAATCTACGTTGCTCTTATGTTTCTCTTCCCTATACTATTTAATTAAAACTCGAAATCATCTTTAGAAGGTTACTTTACTCTTGGTGAATTTTGCGGACTGGCCATTTCGACTGAAGCGAAAGAGACCAGACTTGAAATCTACGTTGCTCTTATGTATCTCTTCCCTATACTATTTAATTAAAACTCGAAAGCATCTTCAGAATGTTACTTTACTCTTGGCGAATTTTGCGGACTGGCCATTTCGACTGAAGCGAAAGAGACCAGACTTGAAATCTACATTGCTCTTATGTTTCTCTTCCCTATACTATTTAATTAAAACTCGAAATCATCTTCAGAAGGTTACTTTACTCTTGGTGAATTTTGCGGACTGGCCATTTCGACTGAAGCGAAAGAGACCAGACTTGAAATCTACGTTGCTCTTATGTTTCTCTTCCCTATACTATTTAATTAAAACTCGAAATCATCTTCAGAATGTTACTTTACTCTGGGTGAATTTTGCGGACTGGCCATTTCGATTGTAGTGAAAGAGACCAGACTTGAAATCTACGTTGCTCTTATGTTTCTCTTCCCTATACTATTTAATTAAAACTCGAAATCATCTTCAGAATGTTACTTTACTCTTGGTGAATTTTGCGGACTGGCCATTTCGACTGAAGCGAAAGAGACCAGACTTGAAATCTACATTGCTCTTATGTTTCTCTTCCCTATACTATTTAATTAAAACTCGAAATCATCTTCAGAAGGTTACTTTACTCTTGGTGAATTTTGCGGACTGGCCATTTCGACTGAAGCGAAAGAGACCAGACTTGAAATCTACGTTGCTCTTATGTTTCTCTTCCCTATACTATTTAATTAAAACTCGAAATCATCTTCAGAATGTTACTTTACTCTTGGTGAATTTTGCGGACTGGCCATTTCGACTGAAGCGAAAGAGACCAGACTTGAAATCTACATTGCTCTTATGTTTCTCTTCCCTATACTATTTAATTAAAACTCGAAATCATCTTCAGAAGGTTACTTTACTCTTGGTGAATTTTGCGGACTGGCCATTTCGACTGAAGCGAAAGAGACCAGACTTGAAATCTACGTTGCTCTTATGTTTCTCTTCCCTATACTATTTAATTAAAACTCGAAATCATCTTCAGAAGGTTACTTTACTCTTGGTGAATTTTGCGGACTGGCCATTTCGACTGAAGCGAAAGAGACCAGACTTGAAATCTACGTTGCTCTTATGTATCTCTTCCCTATACTATTTAATTAAAACTCGAAATCATCTTCAGAATGTTACTTTACTCTTGGTGAATTTTGCGGACTGGCCATTTCGACTGAAGCGAAAGAGACCAGACTTGAAATCTACATTGCTCTTATGTTTCTCTTCCCTATACTATTTAATTAAAACTCGAAATCATCTTCAGAAGGTTACTTTACTCTTGGTGAATTTTGCGGACTGGCCATTTCGACTGAAGCGAAAGAGACCAGACTTGAAATCTACGTTGCTCTTATGTTTCTCTTCCCTATACTATTTAATTAAAACTCGAAATCATCTTCAGAATGTTACTTTACTCTTGGTGAATTTTGCGGACTGGCCATTTCGACTGAAGCGAAAGAGACCAGACTTGAAATCTACATTGCTCTTATGTTTCTCTTCCCTATACTATTTAATTAAAACTCGAAATCATCTTCAGAAAGTTACTTTACTCTTGGTGAATTTTGCGGACTGGCCATTTCGACTGAAGCGAAAGAGACCAGACTTGAAATCTACGTTGCTCTTATGTTTCTCTTCCCTATACTATTTAATTAAAACTCGAAATCATCTTCAGAAGGTTACTTTACTCTTGGTGAATTTTGCGGACTGGCCATTTCGACTGAAGCGAAAGAGACCAGACTTGAAATCTACATTGCTCTTATGCTTCTCTTCCCTATACTATTTAATTAAAACTCGAAATCATCTTCAGAAGGTTACTTTACTCTTGGTGAATTTTGCGGACTGGCCATTTCGACTGAAGCGAAAGAGACCAGACTTGAAATCTACGTTGCTCTTATGTTTCTCTTCCCTATACTATTTAATTAAAACTCGAAATCATTTTCAGATTGTTACTTTACTCTTGGTGAATTTTGCGGACTGGCCATTTCGACTGAAGCGAAAGAGACCAGACTTGAAATCTACGTTGCTCTTATGTTTCTCTTCCCTATACTATTTAATTAAAACTCGAAATCATCTTCAGAATGTTACTTTACTCTTGGTGAATTTTGCGGACTGGCCATTTCGATTGTAGTGAAAGAGACCAGACTTGAAATCTACGTTGCTCTTATGTTTCTCTTCCCTATACTATTTAATTAAAACTCGAAATCATCTTCAGAATGTTACTTTACTCTTGGTGAATTTTGCGGACTGGCCATTTCGACTGAAGCGAAAGAGACCAGACTTGAAATCTACGTTGCTCTTATGTTTCTCTTCCCTATACTATTTAATTAAAACTCGAAATCATCTTCAGAATGTTACTTTACTCTTGGTGAATTTTGCGGACTGGCCATTTCGACTGAAGCGAAAGAGACCAGACTTGAAATCTACGTTGCTCTTATGTTTCTCTTCCCTATACTATTTAATTAAAACTCGAAATCATCTTCAGAATGTTACTTTACTCTTGGTGAATTTTGCGGACTGGCCATTTCGATTGTAGTGAAAGAGACCAGACTTGAAATCTACGTTGCTCTTATGTTTCTCTTCCCTATACTATTTAATTAAAACTCGAAATCATCTTCAGAATGTTACTTTACTCTTGGTGAATTTTGCGGACTGGCCATTTCGACTGAAGCGAAAGAGACCAGACTTGAAATCTACGTTGCTCTTATGTTTCTCTTCCCTATACTATTTAATTAAAACTCGAAATCATCTTCAGAATGTTACTTTACTCTTGGTGAATTTTGCGGACTGGCCATTTCGACTGAAGCGAAAGAGACCAGACTTGAAATCTACGTTGCTCTTATGTTTCTCTTCCCTATACTATTTAATTAAAACTCGAAATCATCTTCAGAATGTTACTTTACTCTTGGTGAATTTTGCGGACTGGCCATTTCGACTGAAGCGAAAGACTTGAAATCTACGTTGCTCTTATGTTTCTCTTCCCTATACTATTTAATTAAAACTCGAAATCATCTTCAGAATGTTACTTTACTCTTGGTGAATTTTGCGGACTGGCCATTTCGATTGTAGTGAAAGAGACCAGACTTGAAATCTACGTTGCTCTTATGTTTCTCTTCCCTATACTATTTAATTAAAACTCGAAATCATCTTCAGAATGTTACTTTACTCTTGGTGAATTTTGCGGACTGGCCATTTCGACTGAAGCGAAAGAGACCAGACTTGAAATCTACGTTGCTCTTATGTTTCTCTTCCCTATACTATTTAATTAAAACTCGAAATCATCTTCAGAATGTTACTTTACTCTTGGTGAATTTTGCGGACTGGCCATTTCGACTGAAGCGAAAGAGACCAGACTTGAAATCTACATTGCTCTTATGTTTCTCTTCCCTATACTATTTAATTAAAAATCGAAATCATCTTCAGAAGGTTACTTTACTCTTGGTGAATTTTGCGGACTTGCCATTTCGACTGAAGCGAAAGAGACCAGACTTGAAATCTACGTTGCTCTTATGTTTCTCTTCCCTATACTATTTAATTAAAACTCGAAATCATCTTCAGAATGTTACTTTACTCTTGGTGAATTTTGCGGACTGGCCATTTCGATTGTAGTGAAAGAGACCAGACTTGAAATCTACGTTGCTCTTATGTTTCTCTTCCCTATACTATTTAATTAAAACTCGAAATCATCTTCAGAATGTTACTTTACTCTTGGTAAATTTTGCGGACTTGCCATTTCGACTGAAGCGAAAGAGACCAGACTTGAAATCTACGTTGCTCTTATGTTTCTCTTCCCTATACTATTTAATTAAAACTCGAAATCATCTTCAGAATGTTACTTTACTCTTGGTGAATTTTGCGGACTGGCCATTTCGATTGTAGTGAAAGAGACCAGACTTGAAATCTACGTTGCTCTTATGTTTCTCTTCCCTATACTATTTAATTAAAACTCGAAATCATCTTCAGAATGTTACTTTACTCTTGGTGAATTTTGCGGACTGGCCATTTCGACTGAAGCGAAAGAGACCAGACTTGAAATCTACATTGCTCTTATGTTTCTCTTCCCTATACTATTTAATTAAAACTCGAAATCATCTTCAGAATGTTACTTTACTCTTGGTGAATTTTGCGGACTTGCCATTTCGACTGAAGCGAAAGAGACCAGACTTGAAATCTACGTTGCTCTTATGTTTCTCTTCCCTATACTATTTAATTAAAACTCGAAATCATCTTCAGAATGTTACTTTACTCTTGGTGAATTTTGCGGACTGGCCATTTCGACTGAAGCGAAAGAGACCAGACTTGAAATCTACATTGCTCTTATGTTTCTCTTCCCTATACTATTTAATTAAAACTCGAAATCATCTTCAGAATGTTACTTTACTCTTGGTGAATTTTGCGGACTTGCCATTTCGACTGAAGCGAAAGAGACCAGACTTGAAATCTACGTTGCTCTTATGTTTCTCTTCCCTATACTATTTAATTAAAACTCGAAATCATCTTCAGAATGTTACTTTACTCTTGGTGAATTTTGCGGACTGGCCATTTCGACTGAAGCGAAAGAGACCAGACTTGAAATCTACGTTGCTCTTATGTTTCTCTTCCCTATACTATTTAATTAAAACTCGAAATCATCTTCAGAATGTTACTTTACTCTTGGTGAATTTTGCGGACTGGCCATTTCGACTGAAGCGAAAGAGACCAGACTTGAAATCTACATTGCTCTTATGCTTCTCTTCCCTATACTATTTAATTAAAACTCGAAATCATCTTCAGAAGGTTACTTTACTCTTGGTGAATTTTGCGGACTGGCCATTTCGACTGAAGCGAAAGAGACCAGACTTGAAATCTACATTGCTCTTATGTTTCTCTTCCCTGTACTATTTAATTAAAACTCGAAATCATCTTCAGAATGTTACTTTACTCTTGGTGAATTTTGCGGACTGGCCATTTCGACTGAAGCGAAAGAGACCAGACTTGAAATCTACGTTGCTCTTATGTTTCTCTTCCCTATACTATTTAATTAAAACTCGAAATCATCTTCAGAATGTTACTTTACTCTTGGTGAATTTTGCGGACTGGCCATTTCGACTGAAGCGAAAGAGACCAGACTTGAAATCTACGTTGCTCTTATGTTTCTCTTCCCTATACTATTTAATTAAAACTCGAAATCATCTTCAGAATGTTACTTTACTCTTGGTGAATTTTTCGGACTGGCCATTTCGACTGAAGCGAAAGAGACCAGACTTGAAATCTACATTGCTCTTATGTTTCTCTTCCCTGTACTATTTAATTAAAACTCGAAATCATCTTCAGAATGTTACTTTACTCTTGGTGAATTTTGCGGACTTGCCATTTCGACTGAAGCGAAAGAGACCAGACTTGAAATCTACGTTGCTCTTATGTTTCTCTTCCCTATACTATTTAATTAAAACTCGAAATCATCTTCAGAATGTTACTTTACTCTTGGTGAATTTTGCGGACTGGCCATTTCGACTGAAGCGAAAGAGACCAGACTTGAAATCTACATTGCTCTTATGTTTCTCTTCCCTGTACTATTTAATTAAAACTCGAAATCATCTTCAGAATGTTACTTTACTCTTGGTGAATTTTGCGGACTGGCCATTTCGACTGAAGCGAAAGAGACCAGACTTGAAATCTACGTTGCTCTTATGTTTCTCTTCCCTATACTATTTAATTAAAACTCGAAATCATCTTCAGAATGTTACTTTACTCTTGGTGAATTTTGCGGACTGGCCATTTCGACTGAAGCGAAAGAGACCAGACTTGAAATCTACATTGCTCTTATGTTTCTCTTCCCTATACTATTTAATTAAAACTCGAAATCATCTTCAGAAGGTTACTTTACTCTTGGTGAATTTTGCGGACTTGTCATTTCGACTGAAGCGAAAGAGACCAGACTTGAAATCTACGTTGCTCTTATGTTTCTCTTCCCTATACTATTTAATTAAAACTCGAAATCATCTTCAGAATGTTACTTTACTCTTGGTGAATTTTGCGGACTGGCCATTTCGACTGAAGCGAAAGAGACCAGACTTGAAATCTACATTGCTCTTATGTTTCTCTTCCCTATACTATTTAATTAAAACTCGAAATCATCTTCAGAAGGTTACTTTACTCTTGGTGAATTTTGCGGACTGGCCATTTCGACTGAAGCGAAAGAGACCAGACTTGAAATCTACGTTGCTCTTATGTTTCTCTTCCCTATACTATTTAATTAAAACTCGAAATCATCTTCAGAATGTTACTTTACTCTTGGTGAATTTTGCGGACTTGCCATTTCGACTGAAGCGAAAGAGACCAGACTTGAAATCTACGTTGCTCTTATGTTTCTCTTCCCTATACTATTTAATTAAAACTCGAAATCATCTTCAGAATGTTACTTTACTCTTGGTGAATTTTGCGGACTGGCCATTTCGACTGAAGCGAAAGAGACCAGACTTGAAATCTACATTGCTCTTATGTTTCTCTTCCCTGTACTATTTAATTAAAACTCGAAATCATCTTCAGAATGTTACTTTACTCTTGGTGAATTTTGCGGACTGGCCATTTCGACTGAAGCGAAAGAGACCAGACTTGAAATCTACGTTGCTCTTATGTTTCTCTTCCCTATACTATTTAATTAAAACTCGAAATCATCTTCAGAATGTTACTTTACTCTTGGTGAATTTTGCGGACTGGCCATTTCGACTGAAGCGAAAGAGACCAGACTTGAAATCTACATTGCTCTTATGTTTCTCTTCCCTATACTATTTAATTAAAACTCGAAATCATCTTCAGAAGGTTACTTTACTCTTGGTGAATTTTGCGGACTTGTCATTTCGACTGAAGCGAAAGAGACCAGACTTGAAATCTACGTTGCTCTTATGTTTCTCTTCCCTATACTATTTAATTAAAACTCGAAATCATGTTCAGAATGTTACTTTACTCTTGGTGAATTTTGCGGACTGGCCATTTCGACTGAAGCGAAAGAGACCAGACTTGAAATCTACATTGCTCTTATGTTTCTCTTCCCTATACTATTTAATTAAAACTCGAAATCATCTTCAGAAGGTTACTTTACTCTTGGTGAATTTTGCGGACTGGCCATTTCGACTGAAGCGAAAGAGACCAGACTTGAAATCTACGTTGCTCTTATGTTTCTCTTCCCTATACTATTTAATTAAAACTCGAAATCATCTTCAGAATGTTACTTTACTCTTGGTGAATTTTGCGGACTGGCCATTTCGATTGTAGTGAAAGAGACCAGACTTGAAATCTACGTTGCTCTTATGTTTCTCTTCCCTATACTATTTAATTAAAACTCGAAATCATCTTCAGAATGTTACTTTACTCTTGGTGAATTTTGCGGACTGGCCATTTCGATTGTAGTGAAAGAGACCAGACTTGAAATCTACGTTGCTCTTATGTTTATCTTCCCTATACTATTTAATTAAAACTCGAAATCATCTTCAGAATGTTACTTTACTCTTGGTGAATTTTGCGGACTGGCCATTTCGATTGTAGTGAAAGAGACCAGACTTGAAATCTACGTTGCTCTTATGTTTCTCTTCCCTATACTATTTAATTAAAACTCGAAATCATCTTCAGAATGTTACTTTACTCTTGGTGAATTTTGCGGACTGGCCATTTCGACTGAAGCGAAAGAGACCAGACTTGAAATCTACATTGCTCTTATGTTTCTCTTCCCTATACTATTTAATTAAAACTCGAAATCATCTTCAGAATGTTACTTTACTCTTGGTGAATTTTGCGGACTTGCCATTTCGACTGAAGCGAAAGAGACCAGACCTGAAATCTACGTTGCTCTTATGTTTCTCTTCCCTATACTATTTAATTAAAACTCGAAATCATCTACAGAATGTTACTTTACTCTTGGTGAATTTTGCGGACTGGCCATTTCGATTGTAGTGAAAGAGACCAGACTTGAAATCTACGTTGCTCTTATGTTTCTCTTCCCTATACTATTTAATTAAAACTCGAAATCATCTTCAGAATGTTACTTTACTCTTGGTGAATTTTGCGGACTGGCCATTTCGACTGAAGCGAAAGAGACCAGACTTGAAATCTACATTGCTCTTATGTTTCTCTTCCCTATACTATTTAATTAAAACTCGAAATCATCTTCAGAATGTTACTTTACTCTTGGTGAATTTTGCGGACTTGCCATTTCGACTGAAGCGAAAGAGACCAGACTTGAAATCTACGTTGCTCTTATGTTTCTCTTCCCTATACTATTTAATTAAAACTCGAAATCATCTTCAGAATGTTACTTTACTCTTGGTGAATTTTGCGGACTGGCCATTTCGACTGAAGCGAAAGAGACCAGACTTGAAATCTACGTTGCTCTTATGTTTCTCTTCCCTATACTATTTAATTAAAACTCGAAATCATCTTCAGAATGTTACTTTACTCTTGGTGAATTTTGCGGACTGGCCATTTCGACTGAAGCGAAAGAGACCAGACTTGAAATCTACATTGCTCTTATGTTTCTCTTCCCTATACTATTTAATTAAAACTCGAAATCATCTTCAGAATGTTACTTTACTCTTGGTGAATTTTGCGGACTGGCCATTTCGATTGTAGTGAAAGAGTCCAGACTTGAAATCTACGTTGCTCTTATGTTTCTCTTCCCTATACTATTTAATTAAAACTCGAAATCATCTTCAGAATGTTACTTTACTCTTGGTGAATTTTGCGGACTGGCCATTTCGACTGAAGCGAAAGAGACCAGACTTGAAATCTACGTTGCTCTTATGTTTCTCTTCCCTATACTATTTAATTAAAACTCGAAATCATCTTCAGAATGTTACTTTACTCTTGGTGAATTTTGCGGACTGGCCATTTCGACTGAAGCGAAAGAGACCAGACTTGAAATCTACGTTGCTCTTATGTTTCTCTTCCCTATACTATTTAATTAAAACTCGAAATCATCTTCAGAATGTTACTTTACTCTTGGTGAATTTTGCGGACTGGCCATTTCGACTGAAGCGAAAGAGACCAGACTTGAAATCTACGTTGCTCTTATGTTTCTCTTCCCTATACTATTTAATTAAAACTCGAAATCATCTTCAGAATGTTACTTTACTCTTGGTGAATTTTGCGGACTGGCCATTTCGACTGAAGCGAAAGAGACCAGACTTGAAATCTACGTTGCTCTTATGTTTCTCTTCCCTATACTATTTAATTAAAACTCGAAATCATCTTCAGAATGTTACTTTACTCTTGGTGAATTTTTCGGACTGGCCATTTCGACTGAAGCGAAAGAGACCAGACTTGAAATCTACATTGCTCTTATGTTTCTCTTCCCTGTACTATTTAATTAAAACTCGAAATCATCTTCAGAATGTTACTTTACTCTTGGTGAATTTTGCGGACTTGCCATTTCGACTGAAGCGAAAGAGACCAGACTTGAAATCTACGTTGCTCTTATGTTTCTCTTCCCTATACTATTTAATTAAAACTCGAAATCATCTTCAGAATGTTACTTTACTCTTGGTGAATTTTGCGGACTGGCCATTTCGACTGAAGCGAAAGAGACCAGACTTGAAATCTACGTTGCTCTTATGTTTCTCTTCCCTATACTATTTAATTAAAACTCGAAATCATCTTCAGAATGTTACTTTACTCTTGGTGAATTTTGCGGACTGGCCATTTCGATTGTAGTGAAAGAGACCGGACTTGAAATCTACGTTGCTCTTATGTTTCTCTTCCCTATACTATTTAATTAAAACTCGAAATCATCTTCAGAAGGTTACTTTACTCTTGGTGAATTTTGCGGACTGGCCATTTCGACTGAAGCGAAAGAGACCAGACTTGAAATCTACGTTGCTCTTATGTTTCTCTTCCCTATACTATTTAATTAAAACTCGAAATCATCTTCAGAATGTTACTTTACTCTTGGTGAATTTTGCGGACTGGCCATTTCGACTGAAGCGAAAGAGACCAGACTTGAAATCTACATTGCTCTTATGTTTCTCTTCCCTATACTATTTAATTAAAACTCGAAATCATCTTCAGAAGGTTACTTTACTCTTGGTGAATTTTGCGGACTGGCCATTTCGACTGAAGCGAAAGAGACCAGACTTGAAATCTACGTTGCTCTTATGTTTCTCTTCCCTATACTATTTAATTAAAACTCGAAATCATCTTCAGAATGTTACTTTACTCTTGGTGAATTTTGCGGACTGGCCATTTCGATTGTAGTGAAAGAGACCAGACTTGAAATCTACGTTGCTCTTATGTTTCTCTTCCCTATACTATTTAATTAAAACTCGAAATCATCTTCAGAATGTTACTTTACTCTTGGTGAATTTTGCGGACTGGCCATTTCGATTGTAGTGAAAGAGACCAGACTTGAAATCTACGTTGCTCTTATGTTTATCTTCCCTATACTATTTAATTAAAACTCGAAATCATCTTCAGAATGTTACTTTACTCTTGGTGAATTTTGCGGACTGGCCATTTCGATTGTAGTGAAAGAGACCAGACTTGAAATCTACGTTGCTCTTATGTTTCTCTTCCCTATACTATTTAATTAAAACTCGAAATCATCTTCAGAATGTTACTTTACTCTTGGTGAATTTTGCGGACTGGCCATTTCGACTGAAGCGAAAGAGACCAGACTTGAAATCTACGTTGCTCTTATGTTTCTCTTCCCTATACTATTTAATTAAAACTCGAAATCATCTTCAGAATGTTACTTTACTCTTGGTGAATTTTGCGGACTGGCCATTTCGACTGAAGCGAAAGAGACCAGACTTGAAATCTACGTTGCTCTTATGTTTCTCTTCCCTATACTATTTAATTAAAACTCGAAATCATCTTCAGAATGTTACTTTACTCTTGGTGAATTTTGCGGACTGGCCATTTCGACTGAAGCGAAAGACTTGAAATCTACGTTGCTCTTATGTTTCTCTTCCCTATACTATTTAATTAAAACTCGAAATCATCTTCAGAATGTTACTTTACTCTTGGTGAATTTTGCGGACTGGCCATTTCGATTGTAGTGAAAGAGACCAGACTTGAAATCTACGTTGCTCTTATGTTTCTCTTCCCTATACTATTTAATTAAAACTCGAAATCATCTTCAGAATGTTACTTTACTCTTGGTGAATTTTGCGGACTGGCCATTTCGACTGAAGCGAAAGAGACCAGACTTGAAATCTACGTTGCTCTTATGTTTCTCTTCCCTATACTATTTAATTAGAACTCGAAATCATCTTCAGAATGTTACTTTACTCTTGGTGAATTTTGCGGACTGGCCATTTCGACTGAAGCGAAAGAGACCAGACTTGAAATCTACATTGCTCTTATGTTTCTCTTCCCTATACTATTTAACTAAAAATCGAAATCATCTTCAGAAGGTTACTTTACTCTTGGTGAATTTTGCGGACTTGCCATTTCGACTGAAGCGAAAGAGACCAGACTTGAAATCTACGTTGCTCTTATGTTTCTCTTCCCTATACTATTTAATTAAAACTCGAAATCATCTTCAGAATGTTACTTTACTCTTGGTGAATTTTGCGGACTGGCCATTTCGATTGTAGTGAAAGAGACCAGACTTGAAATCTACGTTGCTCTTATGTTTCTCTTCCCTATACTATTTAATTAAAACTCGAAATCATCTTCAGAATGTTACTTTACTCTTGGTGAATTTTGCGGACTTGCCATTTCGACTGAAGCGAAAGAGACCAGACTTGAAATCTACGTTGCTCTTATGTTTCTCTTCCCTATACTATTTAATTAAAACTCGAAATCATCTTCAGAATGTTACTTTACTCTTGGTGAATTTTGCGGACTGGCCATTTCGATTGTAGTGAAAGAGACCAGACTTGAAATCTACGTTGCTCTTATGTTTCTATTCCCTATACTATTTAATTAAAACTCGAAATCATCTTCAGAATGTTACTTTACTCTTGGTGAATTTTGCGGACTGGCCATTTCGACTGAAGCGAAAGAGACCAGACTTGAAATCTACATTGCTCTTATGTTTCTCTTCCCTATACTATTTAATTAAAACTCGAAATCATCTTCAGAATGTTACTTTACTCTTGGTGAATTTTGCGGACTTGCCATTTCGACTGAAGCGAAAGAGACCAGACTTGAAATCTACGTTGCTCTTATGTTTCTCTTCCCTATACTATTTAATTAAAACTCGAAATCATCTTCAGAATGTTAATACTCTTGGTGAATTTTGCGGACTGGCCATTTCGACTGAAGCGAAAGAGACCAGACTTGAAATCTACATTGCTCTTATGTTTCTCTTCCCTATACTATTTAATTAAAACTCGAAATCATCTTCAGAATGTTACTTTACTCTTGGTGAATTTTGCGGACTTGCCATTTCGACTGAAGCGAAAGAGACCAGACTTGAAATCTACGTTGCTCTTATGTTTCTCTTCCCTATACTATTTAATTAAAACTCGAAATCATCTTCAGAATGTTACTTTACTCTTGGTGAATTTTGCGGACTGGCCATTTCGACTGAAGCGAAAGAGACCAGACTTGAAATCTACGTTGCTCTTATGTTTCTCATCCCTATACTATTTAATTAAAACTCGAAATCATCTTCAGAATGTTACTTTACTCTTGGTGAATTTTGCGGACTGGCCATTTCGACTGAAGCGAAAGAGACCAGACTTGAAATCTACATTGCTCTTATGCTTCTCTTCCCTATACTATTTAATTAAAACTCGAAATCATCTTCAGAAGGTTACTTTACTCTTGGTGAATTTTGCGGACTGGCCATTTCGACTGAAGCGAAAGAGACCAGACTTGAAATCTACATTGCTCTTATGTTTCTCTTCCCTGTACTATTTAATTAAAACTCGAAATCATCTTCAGAATGTTACTTTACTCTTGGTGAATTTTGCGGACTGGCCATTTCGACTGAAGCGAAAGAGACCAGACTTGAAATCTACGTTGCTCTTATGTTTCTCTTCCCTATACTATTTAATTAAAACTCGAAATCATCTTCAGAATGTTACTTTACTCTTGGTGAATTTTGCGGACTGGCCATTTCGACTGAAGCGAAAGAGACCAGACTTGAAATCTACGTTGCTCTTATGTTTCTCTTCCCTATACTATTTAATTAAAACTCGAAATCATCTTCAGAATGTTACTTTACTCTTGGTGAATTTTTCGGACTGGCCATTTCGACTGAAGCGAAAGAGACCAGACTTGAAATCTACATTGCTCTTATGTTTCTCTTCCCTGTACTATTTAATTAAAACTCGAAATCATCTTCAGAATGTTACTTTACTCTTGGTGAATTTTGCGGACTTGCCATTTCGACTGAAGCGAAAGAGACCAGACTTGAAATCTACGTTGCTCTTATGTTTCTCTTCCCTATACTATTTAATTAAAACTCGAAATCATCTTCAGAATGTTACTTTACTCTTGGTGAATTTTGCGGACTGGCCATTTCGACTGAAGCGAAAGAGACCAGACTTGAAATCTACATTGCTCTTATGTTTCTCTTCCCTGTACTATTTAATTAAAACTGACTGGCCATTTCGACTGAAGCGAAAGAGACCAGACTTGAAATCTACATTGCTCTTATGTTTCTCTTCCCTATACTATTTAATTAAAACTCGAAATCATCTTCAGAAGGTTACTTTACTCTTGGTGAATTTTGCGGACTTGTCATTTCGACTGAAGCGAAAGAGACCAGACTTGAAATCTACGTTGCTCTTATGTTTCTCTTCCCTATACTATTTAATTAAAACTCGAAATCATCTTCAGAATGTTACTTTACTCTTGGTGAATTTTGCGGACTGGCCATTTCGACTGAAGCGAAAGAGACCAGACTTGAAATCTACATTGCTCTTATGTTTCTCTTCCCTATACTATTTAATTAAAACTCGAAATCATCTTCAGAAGGTTACTTTACTCTTGGTGAATTTTGCGGACTGGCCATTTCGACTGAAGCGAAAGAGACCAGACTTGAAATCTACGTTGCTCTTATGTTTCTCTTCCCTATACTATTTAATTAAAACTCGAAATCATCTTCAGAATGTTACTTTACTCTTGGTGAATTTTGCGGACTTGCCATTTCGACTGAAGCGAAAGAGACCAGACTTGAAATCTACGTTGCTCTTATGTTTCTCTTCCCTATACTATTTAATTAAAACTCGAAATCATCTTCAGAATGTTACTTTACTCTTGGTGAATTTTGCGGACTGGCCATTTCGACTGAAGCGAAAGAGACCAGACTTGAAATCTACATTGCTCTTATGTTTCTCTTCCCTGTACTATTTAATTAAAACTCGAAATCATCTTCAGAATGTTACTTTACTCTTGGTGAATTTTGCGGACTGGCCATTTCGACTGAAGCGAAAGAGACCAGACTTGAAATCTACGTTGCTCTTATGTTTCTCTTCCCTATACTATTTAATTAAAACTCGAAATCATCTTCAGAATGTTACTTTACTCTTGGTGAATTTTGCGGACTGGCCATTTCGACTGAAGCGAAAGAGACCAGACTTGAAATCTACATTGCTCTTATGTTTCTCTTCCCTATACTATTTAATTAAAACTCGAAATCATCTTCAGAAGATTACTTTACTCTTGGTGAATTTTGCGGACTTGTCATTTCGACTGAAGCGAAAGAGACCAGACTTGAAATCTACGTTGCTCTTATGTTTCTCTTCCCTATACTATTTAATTAAAACTCGAAATCATGTTCAGAATGTTACTTTACTCTTGGTGAATTTTGCGGACTGGCCATTTCGACTGAAGCGAAAGAGACCAGACTTGAAATCTACATTGCTCTTATGTTTCTCTTCCCTATACTATTTAATTAAAACTCGAAATCATCTTCAGAAGGTTACTTTACTCTTGGTGAATTTTGCGGACTGGCCATTTCGACTGAAGCGAAAGAGACCAGACTTGAAATCTACGTTGCTCTTATGTTTCTCTTCCCTATACTATTTAATTAAAACTCGAAATCATCTTCAGAATGTTACTTTACTCTTGGTGAATTTTGCGGACTGGCCATTTCGATTGTAGTGAAAGAGACCAGACTTGAAATCTACGTTGCTCTTATGTTTCTCTTCCCTATACTATTTAATTAAAACTCGAAATCATCTTCAGAATGTTACTTTACTCTTGGTGAATTTTGCGGACTGGCCATTTCGATTGTAGTGAAAGAGACCAGACTTGAAATCTACGTTGCTCTTATGTTTATCTTCCCTATACTATTTAATTAAAACTCGAAATCATCTTCAGAATGTTACTTTACTCTTGGTGAATTTTGCGGACTGGCCATTTCGATTGTAGTGAAAGAGACCAGACTTGAAATCTACGTTGCTCTTATGTTTCTCTTCCCTATACTATTTAATTAAAACTCGAAATCATCTTCAGAATGTTACTTTACTCTTGGTGAATTTTGCGGACTGGCCATTTCGACTGAAGCGAAAGAGACCAGACTTGAAATCTACATTGCTCTTATGTTTCTCTTCCCTATACTATTTAATTAAAACTCGAAATCATCTTCAGAATGTTACTTTACTCTTGGTGAATTTTGCGGACTTGCCATTTCGACTGAAGCGAAAGAGACCAGACGTGAAATCTACGTTGCTCTTATGTTTCTCTTCCCTATACTATTTAATTAAAACTCGAAATCATCTACAGAATGTTACTTTACTCTTGGTGAATTTTGCGGACTGGCCATTTCGATTGTAGTGAAAGAGACCAGACTTGAAATCTACGTTGCTCTTATGTTTCTCTTCCCTATACTATTTAAT
The DNA here is from genome assembly GCA_951394225.1 of Harpalus rufipes. Classification (NCBI taxonomy): domain Eukaryota; kingdom Metazoa; phylum Arthropoda; class Insecta; order Coleoptera; family Carabidae; genus Harpalus; species Harpalus rufipes. The sequence continues at coordinate 28,727,049 of OX596275.1, read as the reverse complement.
TAAAACTCGAAATCATCTTCAGAAGGTTACTTTACTCTTGGTGAATTTTGCGGACTGGCCATTTCGACTGAAGCGAAAGAGACCAGACTTGAAATCTACGTTGCTCTTATGTTTCTCTTCCCTATACTATTTAATTAAAACTCGAAATCATCTTCAGAATGTTACTTTACTCTTGGTGAATTTTGCGGACTGGCCATTTCGATTGTAGTGAAAGAGACCAGACTTGAAATCTACGTTGCTCTTATGTTTCTCTTCCCTATACTATTTAATTAAAACTCGAAATCATCTTCAGAATGTTACTTTACTCTTGGTGAATTTTGCGGACTGGCCATTTCGATTGTAGTGAAAGAGACCAGACTTGAAATCTACGTTGCTCTTATGTTTATCTTCCCTATACTATTTAATTAAAACTCGAAATCATCTTCAGAATGTTACTTTACTCTTGGTGAATTTTGCGGACTGGCCATTTCGATTGTAGTGAAAGAGACCAGACTTGAAATCTACGTTGCTCTTATGTTTCTCTTCCCTATACTATTTAATTAAAACTCGAAATCATCTTCAGAATGTTACTTTACTCTTGGTGAATTTTGCGGACTGGCCATTTCGACTGAAGCGAAAGAGACCAGACTTGAAATCTACATTGCTCTTATGTTTCTCTTCCCTATACTATTTAATTAAAACTCGAAATCATCTTCAGAATGTTACTTTACTCTTGGTGAATTTTGCGGACTTGCCATTTCGACTGAAGCGAAAGAGACCAGACGTGAAATCTACGTTGCTCTTATGTTTCTCTTCCCTATACTATTTAATTAAAACTCGAAATCATCTACAGAATGTTACTTTACTCTTGGTGAATTTTGCGGACTGGCCATTTCGATTGTAGTGAAAGAGACCAGACTTGAAATCTACGTTGCTCTTATGTTTCTCTTCCCTATACTATTTAATTAAAACTCGAAATCATCTTCAGAATGTTACTTTACTCTTGGTGAATTTTGCGGACTGGCCATTTCGACTGAAGCGAAAGAGACCAGACTTGAAATCTACATTGCTCTTATGTTTCTCTTCCCTATACTATTTAATTAAAACTCGAAATCATCTTCAGAATGTTACTTTACTCTTGGTGAATTTTGCGGACTTGCCATTTCGACTGAAGCGAAAGAGACCAGACTTGAAATCTACGTTGCTCTTATGTTTCTCTTCCCTATACTATTTAATTAAAACTCGAAATCATCTTCAGAATGTTACTTTACTCTTGGTGAATTTTGCGGACTGGCCATTTCGACTGAAGCGAAAGAGACCAGACTTGAAATCTACGTTGCTCTTATATTTCTCTTCCCTATACTATTTAATTAAAACTCGAAATCATCTTCAGAATGTTACTTTACTCTTGGTGAATTTTGCGGACTGGCCATTTCGACTGAAGCGAAAGAGACCAGACTTGAAATCTACATTGCTCTTATGTTTCTCTTCCCTATACTATTTAATTAAAACTCGAAATCATCTTCAGAATGTTACTTTACTCTTGGTGAATTTTGCGGACTGGCCATTTCGATTGTAGTGAAAGAGACCAGACTTGAAATCTACGTTGCTCTTATGTTTCTCTTCCCTATACTATTTAATTAAAACTCGAAATCATCTTCAGAATGTTACTTTACTCTTGGTGAATTTTGCGGACTGGCCATTTCGACTGAAGCGAAAGAGACCAGACTTGAAATCTACGTTGCTCTTATGTTTCTCTTCCCTATACTATTTAATTAAAACTCGAAATCATCTTCAGAATGTTACTTTACTCTTGGTGAATTTTGCGGACTGGCCATTTCGACTGAAGCGAAAGAGACCAGACTTGAAATCTACGTTGCTCTTATGTTTCTCTTCCCTATACTATTTAATTAAAACTCGAAATCATCTTCAGAATGTTACTTTACTCTTGGTGAATTTTGCGGACTGGCCATTTCGACTGAAGCGAAAGAGACCAGACTTGAAATCTACGTTGCTCTTATGTTTCTCTTCCCTATACTATTTAATTAAAACTCGAAATCATCTTCAGAATGTTACTTTACTCTTGGTGAATTTTGCGGACTGGCCATTTCGACTGAAGCGAAAGAGACCAGACTTGAAATCTACGTTGCTCTTATGTTTCTCTTCCCTATACTATTTAATTAAAACTCGAAATCATCTTCAGAATGTTACTTTACTCTTGGTGAATTTTTCGGACTGGCCATTTCGACTGAAGCGAAAGAGACCAGACTTGAAATCTACATTGCTCTTATGTTTCTCTTCCCTGTACTATTTAATTAAAACTCGAAATCATCTTCAGAATGTTACTTTACTCTTGGTGAATTTTGCGGACTTGCCATTTCGACTGAAGCGAAAGAGACCAGACTTGAAATCTACGTTGCTCTTATGTTTCTCTTCCCTATACTATTTAATTAAAACTCGAAATCATCTTCAGAATGTTACTTTACTCTTGGTGAATTTTGCGGACTGGCCATTTCGACTGAAGCGAAAGAGACCAGACTTGAAATCTACGTTGCTCTTATGTTTCTCTTCCCTATACTATTTAATTAAAACTCGAAATCATCTTCAGAATGTTACTTTACTCTTGGTGAATTTTGCGGACTGGCCATTTCGATTGTAGTGAAAGAGACCAGACTTGAAATCTACGTTGCTCTTATGTTTCTCTTCCCTATACTATTTAATTAAAACTCGAAATCATCTTCAGAAGGTTACTTTACTCTTGGTGAATTTTGCGGACTGGCCATTTCGAATGAAGCGAAAGAGACCAGACTTGAAATCTACGTTGCTCTTATGTTTCTCTTCCCTATACTATTTAATTAAAACTCGAAATCATCTTCAGAATGTTACTTTACTCTTGGTGAATTTTGCGGACTGGCCATTTCGACTGAAGCGAAAGAGACCAGACTTGAAATCTACATTGCTCTTATGTTTCTCTTCCCTATACTATTTAATTAAAACTCGAAATCATCTTCAGAAGGTTACTTTACTCTTGGTGAATTTTGCGGACTGGCCATTTCGACTGAAGCGAAAGAGACCAGACTTGAAATCTACGTTGCTCTTATGTTTCTCTTCCCTATACTATTTAATTAAAACTCGAAATCATCTTCAGAATGTTACTTTACTCTTGGTGAATTTTGCGGACTGGCCATTTCGATTGTAGTGAAAGAGACCAGACTTGAAATCTACGTTGCTCTTATGTTTCTCTTCCCTATACTATTTAATTAAAACTCGAAATCATCTTCAGAATGTTACTTTACTCTTGGTGAATTTTGCGGACTGGCCATTTCGATTGTAGTGAAAGAGACCAGACTTGAAATCTACGTTGCTCTTATGTTTATCTTCCCTATACTATTTAATTAAAACTCGAAATCATCTTCAGAATGTTACTTTACTCTTGGTGAATTTTGCGGACTGGCCATTTCGATTGTAGTGAAAGAGACCAGACTTGAAATCTACGTTGCTCTTATGTTTCTCTTCCCTATACTATTTAATTAAAACTCGAAATCATCTTCAGAATGTTACTTTACTCTTGGTGAATTTTGCGGACTGGCCATTTCGACTGAAGCGAAAGAGACCAGACTTGAAATCTACATTGCTCTTATGTTTCTCTTCCCTATACTATTTAATTAAAACTCGAAATCATCTTCAGAATGTTACTTTACTCTTGGTGAATTTTGCGGACTTGCCATTTCGACTGAAGCGAAAGAGACCAGACCTGAAATCTACGTTGCTCTTATGTTTCTCTTCCCTATACTATTTAATTAAAACTCGAAATTATCTACAGAATGTTACTTTACTCTTGGTGAATTTTGCGGACTGGCCATTTCGATTGTAGTGAAAGAGACCAGACTTGAAATCTACGTTGCTCTTATGTTTCTCTTCCCTATACTATTTAATTAAAACTCGAAATCATCTTCAGAATGTTACTTTACTCTTGATGAATTTTGCGGACTGGCCATTTCGACTGAAGCGAAAGAGACCAGACTTGAAATCTACATTGCTCTTATGTTTCTCTTCCCTATACTATTTAATTAAAACTCGAAATCATCTTCAGAATGTTACTTTACTCTTGGTGAATTTTGCGGACTTGCCATTTCGACTGCAGCGAAAGAGACCAGACTTGAAATCTACGTTGCTCTTATGTTTCTCTTCCCTATACTATTTAATTAAAACTCGAAATCATCTTCAGAATGTTACTTTACTCTTGGTGAATTTTGCGGACTGGCCATTTCGACTGAAGCGAAAGAGACCAGACTTGAAATCTACGTTGCTCTTATGTTTCTCTTCCCTATACTATTTAATTAAAACTCGAAATCATCTTCAGAATGTTACTTTACTCTTGGTGAATTTTGCGGACTGGCCATTTCGACTGAAGCGAAAGAGACCAGACTTGAAATCTACATTGCTCTTATGTTTCTCTTCCCTATACTATTTAATTAAAACTCGAAATCATCTTCAGAATGTTACTTTACTCTTGGTGAATTTTGCGGACTGGCCATTTCGATTGTAGTGAAAGAGACCAGACTTGAAATCTACGTTGCTCTTATGTTTCTCTTCCCTATACTATTTAATTAAAACTCGAAATCATCTTCAGAATGTTACTTTACTCTTGGTGAATTTTGCGGACTGGCCATTTCGACTGAAGCGAAAGAGACCAGACTTGAAATCTACGTTGCTCTTATGTTTCTCTTCCCTATACTATTTAATTAAAACTCGAAATCATCTTCAGAATGTTACTTTACTCTTGGTGAATTTTGCGGACTGGCCATTTCGACTGAAGCGAAAGAGACCAGACTTGAAATCTACATTGCTCTTATGTTTCTCTTCCCTATACTATTTAATTAAAACTCGAAATCATCTTCAGAAGGTTACTTTACTCTTGGTGAATTTTGCGGACTGGCCATTTCGACTGAAGCGAAAGAGACCAGACTTGAAATCTACGTTGCTCTTATGTTTCTCTTCCCTATACTATTTAATTAAAACTCGAAATCATCTTCAGAATGTTACTTTACTCTTGGTGAATTTTGCGGACTGGCCATTTCGACTGAAGCGAAAGAGACCAGACTTGAAATCTACGTTGCTCTTATGTTTCTCTTCCCTATACTATTTAATTAAAACTCGAAATCATCTTCAGAAGGTTACTTTACTCTTGGTGAATTTTGCGGACTGGCCATTTCGACTGAAGCGAAAGAGACCAGACTTGAAATCTACGTTGCTCTTATGTATCTCTTCCCTATACTATTTAATTAAAACTCGAAATCATCTTCAGAATGTTACTTTACTCTTGGTGAATTTTGCGGACTGGCCATTTCGACTGAAGCGAAAGAGACCAGACTTGAAATCTACATTGCTCTTATGTTTCTCTTCCCTATACTATTTAATTAAAACTCGAAATCATCTTCAGAAGGTTACTTTACTCTTGGTGAATTTTGCGGACTGGCCATTTCGACTGAAGCGAAAGAGACCAGACTTGAAATCTACGTTGCTCTTATGTTTCTCTTCCCTATACTATTTAATTAAAACTCGAAATAATCTTCAGAATGTTACTTTACTCTTGGTGAATTTTGCGGACTGGCCATTTCGATTGTAGTGAAAGAGACCAGACTTGAAATCTACGTTGCTCTTATGTTTCTCTTCCCTATACTATTTAATTAAAACTCGAAATCATCTTCAGAATGTTACTTTACTCTTGGTGAATTTTGCGGACTGGCCATTTCGACTGAAGCGAAAGAGACCAGACTTGAAATCTACGTTGCTCTTATGTTTCTCTTCCCTATACTATTTAATTAAAACTCGAAATCATCTTCAGAATGTTACTTTACTCTTGGTGAATTTTGCGGACTGGCCATTTCGACTGAAGCGAAAGAGACCAGACTTGAAATCTACATTGCTCTTATGTTTCTCTTCCCTATACTATTTAATTAAAACTCGAAATCATCTTCAGAAAGTTACTTTACTCTTGGTGAATTTTGCGGACTGGCCATTTCGACTGAAGCGAAAGAGACCAGACTTGAAATCTACGTTGCTCTTATGTTTCTCTTCCCTATACTATTTAATTAAAACTCGAAATCATCTTCAGAAGGTTACTTTACTCTTGGTGAATTTTGCGGACTGGCCATTTCGACTGAAGCGAAAGAGACCAGACTTGAAATCTACGTTGCTCTTATGTTTCTCTTCCCTATACTATTTAATTAAAACTCGAAATCATCTTCAGAATGTTACTTTACTCTTGGTGAATTTTGCGGACTGGCCATTTCGATTGTAGTGAAAGAGACCAGACTTGAAATTTACGTTGCTCTTATGTTTCTCTTCCCTATACTATTTAATTAAAACTCGAAATCATCTTCAGAAGGTTACTTTACTCTTGGTGAATTTTGCGGACTGGCCATTTCGACTGAAGCGAAAGAGACCAGACTTGAAATCTACGTTGCTCTTATGTTTCTCTTCCCTATACTATTTAATTAAAACTCGAAATCATCTTCAGAATGTTACTTTACTCTTGGTGAATTTTGCGGACTGGCCATTTCGACTGAAGCGAAAGAGACCAGACTTGAAATCTACATTGCTCTTATGCTTCTCTTCCCTATACTATTTAATTAAAACTCGAAATCATCTTCAGAATGTTACTTTACTCTTGGTGAATTTTGCGGACTGGCCATTTCGATTGTAGTGAAAGAGACCAGACTTGAAATTTACGTTGCTCTTATGTTTCTCTTCCCTATACTATTTAATTAAAACTCGAAATCATCTTCAGAAGGTTACTTTACTCTTGGTGAATTTTGCGGACTGGCCATTTCGACTGAAGCGAAAGAGACCAGACTTGAAATCTACGTTGCTCTTATGTTTCTCTTCCCTATACTATTAAATTAAAACTCGAAATCATCTTCAGAATGTTACTTTACTCTTGGTGAATTTTGCGGACATGCCATTTCGACTGAAGCGAAAGAGACCAGACCTGAAATCTACGTTGCTCTTATGTTTCTCTTCCCTATACTATTTAATTAAAACTCGAAATCATCTACAGAATGTTACTTTACTCTTGGTGAATTTTGCGGACTGGCCATTTCGATTGTAGTGAAAGAGACCAGACTTGAAATCTACGTTGCTCTTATGTTTCTCTTCCCTATACTATTTAATTAAAACTCGAAATCATCTTCAGAATGTTACTTTACTCTTGATGAATTTTGCGGACTGGCCATTTCGACTGAAGCGAAAGAGACCAGACTTGAAATCTACATTGCTCTTATGTTTCTCTTCCCTATACTATTTAATTAAAACTCGAAATCATCTTCAGAATGTTACTTTACTCTTGGTGAATTTTGCGGACTTGCCATTTCGACTGCAGCGAAAGAGACCAGACTTGAAATCTACGTTGCTCTTATGTTTCTCTTCCCTATACTATTTAATTAAAACTCGAAATCATCTTCAGAATGTTACTTTACTCTTGGTGAATTTTACGGACTGGCCATTTCGACTGAAGCGAAAGAGACCAGACTTGAAATCTACGTTGCTCTTATGTTTCTCTTCCCTATACTATTTAATTAAAACTCGAAATCATCTTCAGAATGTTACTTTACTCTTGGTGAATTTTGCGGACTGGCCATTTCGACTGAAGCGAAAGAGACCAGACTTGAAATCTACATTGCTCTTATGTTTCTCTTCCCTATACTATTTAATTAAAACTCGAAATCATCTTCAGAATGTTACTTTACTCTTGGTGAATTTTGCGGACTGGCCATTTCGATTGTAGTGAAAGAGACCAGACTTGAAATCTACGTTGCTCTTATGTTTCTCTTCCCTATACTATTTAATTAAAACTCGAAATCATCTTCAGAATGTTACTTTACTCTTGGTGAATTTTGCGGACTGGCCATTTCGACTGAAGCGAAAGAGACCAGACTTGAAATCTACGTTGCTCTTATGTTTCTCTTCCCTATACTATTTAATTAAAACTCGAAATCATCTTCAGAATGTTACTTTACTCTTGGTGAATTTTGCGGACTGGCCATTTCGACTGAAGCGAAAGAGACCAGACTTGAAATCTACATTGCTCTTATGTTTCTCTTCCCTATACTATTTAATTAAAACTCGAAATCATCTTCAGAAGGTTACTTTACTCTTGGTGAATTTTGCGGACTGGCCATTTCGACTGAAGCGAAAGAGACCAGACTTGAAATCTACGTTGCTCTTATGTTTCTCTTCCCTATACTATTTAATTAAAACTCGAAATCATCTTCAGAATGTTACTTTACTCTTGGTGAATTTTGCGGACTGGCCATTTCGACTGAAGCGAAAGAGACCAGACTTGAAATCTACGTTGCTCTTATGTTTCTCTTCCCTATACTATTTAATTAAAACTCGAAATCATCTTCAGAAGGTTACTTTACTCTTGGTGAATTTTGCGGACTGGCCATTTCGACTGAAGCGAAAGAGACCAGACTTGAAATCTACGTTGCTCTTATGTATCTCTTCCCTATACTATTTAATTAAAACTCGAAATCATCTTCAGAATGTTACTTTACTCTTGGTGAATTTTGCGGACTGGCCATTTCGACTGAAGCGAAAGAGACCAGACTTGAAATCTACATTGCTCTTATGTTTCTCTTCCCTATACTATTTAATTAAAACTCGAAATCATCTTCAGAAGGTTACTTTACTCTTGGTGAATTTTGCGGACTGGCCATTTCGACTGAAGCGAAAGAGACCAGACTTGAAATCTACGTTGCTCTTATGTTTCTCTTCCCTATACTATTTAATTAAAACTCGAAATAATCTTCAGAATGTTACTTTACTCTTGGTGAATTTTGCGGACTGGCCATTTCGATTGTAGTGAAAGAGACCAGACTTGAAATCTACGTTGCTCTTATGTTTCTCTTCCCTATACTATTTAATTAAAACTCGAAATCATCTTCAGAATGTTACTTTACTCTTGGTGAATTTTGCGGACTGGCCATTTCGACTGAAGCGAAAGAGACCAGACTTGAAATCTACGTTGCTCTTATGTTTCTCTTCCCTATACTATTTAATTAAAACTCGAAATCATCTTCAGAATGTTACTTTACTCTTGGTGAATTTTGCGGACTGGCCATTTCGACTGAAGCGAAAGAGACCAGACTTGAAATCTACATTGCTCTTATGTTTCTCTTCCCTATACTATTTAATTAAAACTCGAAATCATCTTCAGAAAGTTACTTTACTCTTGGTGAATTTTGCGGACTGGCCATTTCGACTGAAGCGAAAGAGACCAGACTTGAAATCTACGTTGCTCTTATGTTTCTCTTCCCTATACTATTTAATTAAAACTCGAAATCATCTTCAGAAGGTTACTTTACTCTTGGTGAATTTTGCGGACTGGCCATTTCGACTGAAGCGAAAGAGACCAGACTTGAAATCTACGTTGCTCTTATGTTTCTCTTCCCTATACTATTTAATTAAAACTCGAAATCATCTTCAGAATGTTACTTTACTCTTGGTGAATTTTGCGGACTGGCCATTTCGATTGTAGTGAAAGAGACCAGACTTGAAATTTACGTTGCTCTTATGTTTCTCTTCCCTATACTATTTAATTAAAACTCGAAATCATCTTCAGAAGGTTACTTTACTCTTGGTGAATTTTGCGGACTGGCCATTTCGACTGAAGCGAAAGAGACCAGACTTGAAATCTACGTTGCTCTTATGTTTCTCTTCCCTATACTATTTAATTAAAACTCGAAATCATCTTCAGAATGTTACTTTACTCTTGGTGAATTTTGCGGACTGGCCATTTCGACTGAAGCGAAAGAGACCAGACTTGAAATCTACATTGCTCTTATGCTTCTCTTCCCTATACTATTTAATTAAAACTCGAAATCATCTTCAGAATGTTACTTTACTCTTGGTGAATTTTGCGGACTGGCCATTTCGATTGTAGTGAAAGAGACCAGACTTGAAATTTACGTTGCTCTTATGTTTCTCTTCCCTATACTATTTAATTAAAACTCGAAATCATCTTCAGAATGTTACTTTACTCTTGGTGAATTTTGCGGACTGGCCATTTCGACTGAAGCGAAAGAGACCAGACTTGAAATCTACGTTGCTCTTATGTTTCTCTTCCCTATACTATTAAATTAAAACTCGAAATCATCTTCAGAATGTTACTTTACTCTTGGTGAATTTTGCGGATTGGCCATTTCGATTGTAGTGAAAGAGACCAGACTTGAAATCTACGTTGCTCTTATGTTTCTCTTCCCTATACTATTTAATTAAAACTCGAAATCATCTTCAGAATGTTACTTTACTCTTGGTGAATTTTGCGGACTGGCCATTTCGACTGAAGCGAGAGAGACCAGACTTGAAATCTACGTTGCTCTTATGTTTCTCTTCCCTATACTATTTAATTAAAACTCGAAATCATCTTCAGAATGTTACTTTACTGTTGGTGAATTTTGCGGACTGGCCATTTCGACTGAAGCGAAAGAGACCAGACTTGAAATCTACATTGCTCTTATGTTTCTCTTCCCTATACTATTTAATTAAAAATCGAAATCATCTTCAGAATGTTACTTTACTCTTGGTGAATTTTGCGGATTGGCCATTTCGATTGTAGTGAAAGAGACCAGACTTGAAATCTACGTTGCTCTTATGTTTCTCTTCCCTATACTATTTAATTAAAACTCGAAATCATCTTCAGAATGTTACTTTACTCTTGGTGAATTTTGCGGACTGGCCATTTCGACTGAAGCGAGAGAGACCAGACTTGAAATCTACGTTGCTCTTATGTTTCTCTTCCCTATACTATTTAATTAAAACTCGAAATCATCTTCAGAATGTTACTTTACTCTTGGTGAATTTTGCGGACTGGCCATTTCGACTGAAGCGAAAGAGACCAGACTTGAAATCTACATTGCTCTTATGTTTCTCTTCCCTATACTATTTAATTAAAAATCGAAATCATCTTCAGAAGGTTACTTTACTCTTGGTGAATTTTGCGGACTTGCCATTTCGACTGAAGCGAAAGAGACCAGACTTGAAATCTACGTTGCTCTTATGTTTCTCTTCCCTATACTATTTAATTAAAACTCGAAATCATCTTCAGAATGTTACTTTACTCTTGGTGAATTTTGCGGACTGGCCATTTCGACTGAAGCGAAAGAGACCAGACTTGAAATCTACGTTGCTCTTATGTTTCTCTTCCCTATACTATTTAATTAAAACTCGAAATCATCTTCAGAATGTTACTTTACTCTTGGTGAATTTTGCGAACTGGCCATTTCGACTGAAGCGAAAGAGACCAGACTTGAAATCTACATTGCTCTTATGTTTCTCTTCCCTATACTATTTAATTAAAACTCGAAATCATCTGCAGAATGTTACTTTACTCTTGGTGAATTTTGCGGACTGGCCATTTCGATTGTAGTGAAAGAGACCAGACTTGAAATCTACGTTGCTCTTATGTTTCTCTTCCCTATACTATTTAATTAAAACTCGAAATCATCTTCAGAATGTTACATTACTTTTGGTGAATTTTGCGGACTGGCCATTTCGACTGAAGCGAAAGAGACCAGACTTGAAATCTACGTTGCTCTTATGTTTCTCTTCCCTATACTATTTAATTAAAACTCGAAATCATCTTCAGAATGTTACTTTACTCTTGGTGAATTTTGCGGACTGGCCATTTCGACTGAAGCGAAAGAGACCAGACTTGAAATCTACGTTGCTCTTATGTTTCTCTTCCCTATACTATTTAATTAAAACTCGAAATCATCTTCAGAATGTTACTTTACTCTTGGTGAATTTTGCGGACTGGCCATATCGATTGTAGTGAAAGAGACCAGACTTGAAATCTACGTTGCTCTTATGTTTCTCTTCCCTATACTATTTAATTAAAACTCGAAATCATCTTCAGAATGTTACTTTACTCTTGGTGAATTTTGCGGGCTGGCCATTTCGACTGAAGCGAAAGAGACCAGACTTGAAATCTACATTGCTCTTATGTTTCTCTTCCCTATACTATTTAATTAAAACTCGAAATCATCTTCAGAATGTTACTTTACTCTTGGTGAATTTTGCGGACTTGCCATTTCGACTGAAGCGAAAGAGACCAGACTTGAAATCTACGTTGCTCTTATGTTTCTCTTCCCTATACTATTTAATTAAAACTCGAAATCATCTTCAGAATGTTACTTTACTCTTGGTGAATTTTGCGGACTGGCCATTTCGACTGAAGCGAAAGAGACCAGACTTGAAATCTACGTTGCTCTTATGTTTCTCTTCCCTATACTATTTAATTAAAACTCGAAATCATCTTCAGAATGTTACTTTACTCTTGGTGAATTTTGCGGACTGGCCATTTCGATTGTAGTGAAAGAGACCAGACTTGAAATCTACGTTGCTCTTATGTTTCTCTTCCCTATACTATTTAATTAAAACTCGAAATCATCTTCAGAATGTTACTTTACTCTTGGTGAATTTTGCGGACTTGCCATTTCGACTGAAGCGAAAGAGACCAGACTTGAAATCTACGTTGCTCTTATGTTTCTCTTCCCTATACTATTTAATTAAAACTCGAAATCATCTTCAGAATGTTACTTTACTCTTGGTGAATTTTGCGGACTGGCCATTTCGATTGTAGTGAAAGAGACCAGACTTGAAATCTACGTTGCTCTTATGTTTCTCTTCCCTATACTATTTAATTAAAACTCGAAATCATCTTCAGAATGTTACTTTACTCTTGGTGAATTTTGCGGACTGGCCATTTCGACTGAAGCGAAAGAGACCAGACTTGAAATCTACATTGCTCTTATGTTTCTCTTCCCTATACTATTTAATTAAAACTCGAAATCATCTTCAGAATGTTACTTTACTCTTGGTGAATTTTGCGGACTTGCCATTTCGGCTGAAGCGAAAGAGACCAGACCTGAAATCTACGTTGCTCTTATGTTTCTCTTCCCTATACTATTTAATTAAAACTCGAAATCATCTACAGAATGTTACTTTACTCTTGGTGAATTTTGCGGACTGGCCATTTCGATTGTAGTGAAAGAGACCAGACTTGAAATCTACGTTGCTCTTATGTTTCTCTTCCCTATACTATTTAATTAAAACTCGAAATCATCTTCAGAATGTTACTTTACTCTTGGTGAATTTTGCGGACTGGCCATTTCGACTGAAGCGAAAGAGACCAGACTTGAAATCTACATTACTCTTATGTTTCTCTTCCCTATACTATTTAATTAAAACTCGAAATCATCTTCAGAATGTTACTTTACTCTTGGTGAATTTTGCGGACTGGCCATTTCGACTGAAGCGAAAGAGACCAGACTTGAAATCTACGTTGCTCTTATGTTTCTCTTCCCTATACTATTTAATTAAAACTCGAAATCATCTTCAGAATGTTACTTTACTCTTGGTGAATTTTGCGGACTTGCCATTTCGACTGAAGCGAAAGAGACCAGACTTGAAATCTACGTTGCTCTTATGTTTCTCTTCCCTATACTATTTAATTAAAACTCGAAATCATCTTCAGAATGTTACTTTACTCTTGGTGAATTTTGCGGACTGGCCATTTCGACTGAAGCGAAAGAGACCAGACTTGAAATCTACGTTGCTCTTATGTTTCTCTTCCCTATACTATTTAATTAAAACTCGAAATCATCTTCAGAAGGTTACTTTACTCTTGGTGAATTTTGCGGACTGGCCATTTCGACTGAAGCGAAAGAGACCAGACTTGAAATCTACGTTGCTCTTATGTTTCTCTTCCCTATACTATTTAATTAAAACTCGAAATCATCTTCAGAATGTTACTTTACTCTTGGTGAATTTTGCGGACTGGCCATTTCGATTGTAGTGAAAGAGACCAGACTTGAAATCTACGTTGCTCTTATGTTTCTCTTCCCTATACTATTTAATTAAAACTCGAAATCATCTTCAGAATGTTACTTTACTCTTGGTGAATTTTGCGGACTGGCCATTTCGACTGAAGCGAAAGAGACCAGACTTGAAATCTACGTTGCTCTTATGTTTCTCTTCCCTATACTATTTAATTAAAACTCGAAATCATCTTCAGAATGTTACTTTACTCTTGGTGAATTTTGCGGACTGGCCATTTCGACTGAAGCGAAAGAGACCAGACTTGAAATCTACGTTGCTCTTATGTTTCTCTTCCCTATACTATTTAATTAAAACTCGAAATCATCTTCAGAATGTTACTTTACTCTTGGTGAATTTTGCGGACTGGCCATTTCGACTGAAGCGAAAGAGACCAGACTTGAAATCTACATTGCTCTTATGTTTCTCTTCCCTATACTATTTAATTAAAACTCGAAATCATCTTCAGAATGTTACTTTACTCTTGGTGAATTTTGCGGACTTGCCATTTCGACTGAAGCGAAAGAGACCAGACTTGAAATCTACGTTGCTCTTATGTTTCTCTTCCCTATACTATTTAATTAAAACTCGAAATCATCTTCAGAATGTTACTTTACTCTTGGTGAATTTTGCGGACTGGCCATTTCGACTGAAGCGAAAGAGACCAGACTTGAAATCTACGTTGCTCTTATGTTTCTCTTCCCTATACTATTTAATTAAAACTCGAAATCATCTTCAGAATGTTACTTTACTCTTGGTGAATTTTGCGGACTGGCCATTTCGACTGAAGCGAAAGAGACCAGACTTGAAATCTACATTGCTCTTATGCTTCTCTTCCCTATACTATTTAATTAAAACTCGAAATCATCTTCAGAAGGTTACTTTACTCTTGGTGAATTTTGCGGACTTGTCATTTCGACTGAAGCGAAAGAGACCAGACTTGAAATCTACGTTGCTCTTATGTTTCTCTTCCCTATACTATTTAATTAAAACTCGAAATCATGTTCAGAATGTTACTTTACTCTTGGTGAATTTTGCGGACTGGCCATTTCGACTGAAGCGAAAGAGACCAGACTTGAAATCTACATTGCTCTTATGTTTCTCTTCCCTATACTATTTAATTAAAACTCGAAATCATCTTCAGAAGGTTACTTTACTCTTGGTGAATTTTGCGGACTGGCCATTTCGACTGAAGCGAAAGAGACCAGACTTGAAATCTACGTTGCTCTTATGTTTCTCTTCCCTATACTATTTAATTAAAACTCGAAATCATCTTCAGAATGTTACTTTACTCTTGGTGAATTTTGCGGACTGGCCATTTCGATTGTAGTGAAAGAGACCAGACTTGAAATCTACGTTGCTCTTATGTTTCTCTTCCCTATACTATTTAATTAAAACTCGAAATCATCTTCAGAATGTTACTTTACTCTTGGTGAATTTTGCGGACTAGCCATTTCGATTGTAGTGAAAGAGACCAGACTTGAAATCTACGTTGCTCTTATGTTTCTCTTCCCTATACTATTTAATTAAAACTCGAAATCATCTTCAGAATGTTACTTTACTCTTGGTGAATTTTGCGGACTGGCCATTTCGATTGTAGTGAAAGAGACCAGACTTGAAATCTACGTTGCTCTTATGTTTCTCTTCCCTATACTATTTAATTAAAACTCGAAATCATCTTCAGAATGTTACTTTACTCTTGGTGAATTTTGCGGACTGGCCATTTCGACTGAAGCGAAAGAGACCAGACTTGAAATCTACATTGCTCTTATGTTTCTCTTCCCTATACTATTTAATTAAAACTCGAAATCATCTTCAGAATGTTACTTTACTCTTGGTGAATTTTGCGGACTTGCCATTTCGACTGAAGCGAAAGAGACCAGACTTGAAATCTACGTTGCTCTTATGTTTCTCTTCCCTATACTATTTAATTAAAACTCGAAATCATCTTCAGAATGTTACTTTACTCTTGGTGAATTTTGCGGACTGGCCATTTCGACTGAAGCGAAAGAGACCAGACTTGAAATCTACGTTGCTCTTATGTTTCTCTTCCCTATACTATTTAATTAAAACTCGAAATCATCTTCAGAATGTTACTTTACTCTTGGTGAATTTTGCGGACTGGCCATTTCGACTGAAGCGAAAGAGACCAGACTTGAAATCTACATTGCTCTTATGTTTCTCTTCCCTATACTATTTAATTAAAACTCGAAATCATCTTCAGAATGTTACTTTACTCTTGGTGAATTTTGCGGACTTGCCATTTCGACTGAAGCGAAAGAGACCAGACTTGAAATCTACGTTGCTCTTATGTTTCTCTTCCCTATACTATTTAATTAAAACTCGAAATCATCTTCAAAATGTTACTTTACTCTTGGTGAATTTTGCGGACTGGCCATTTCGACTGAAGCGAAAGAGACCAGACTTGAAATCTACGTTGCTCTTATGTTTCTCTTCCCTATACTATTTAATTAAAACTCGAAATCATCTTCAGAATGTTACTTTACTCTTGGTGAATTTTGCGGACTGGCCATTTCGACTGAAGCGAAAGAGACCAGACTTGAAATCTACATTGCTCTTATGTTTCTCTTCCCTATACTATTTAATTAAAACTCGAAATCATCTTCAGAATGTTACTTTACTCTTGGTGAATTTTGCGGACTGGCCATTTCGATTGTAGTGAAAGAGACCAGACTTGAAATCTACGTTGCTCTTATGTTTCTCTTCCCTATACTATTTAATTAAAACTCGAAATCATCTTCAGAATGTTACTTTACTCTTGGTGAATTTTGCGGACTGGCCATTTCGACTGAAGCGAAAGAGACCAGACTTGAAATCTACGTTGCTCTTATGTTTCTCTTCCCTATACTATTTAATTAAAACTCGAAATCATCTTCAGAATGTTACTTTACTCTTGGTGAATTTTGCGGACTGGCCATTTCGACTGAAGCGAAAGAGACCAGACTTGAAATCTACATTGCTCTTATGTTTCTCTTCCCTATACTATTTAATTAAAACTCGAAATCATCTTCAGATTGTTACTTTACTCTTGGTGAATTTTGCGGACTTGCCATTTCGACTGAAGCGAAAGAGACCAGACCTGAAATCTACGTTGCTCTTATGTTTCTCTTCCCTATACTATTTAATTAAAACTCGAAATCATCTACAGAATGTTACTTTACTCTTGGTGAATTTTGCGGACTGGCCATTTCGATTGTAGTGAAAGAGACCAGACTTGAAATCTACGTTGCTCTTATGTTTCTCTTCCCTATACTATTTAATTAAAACTCGAAATCATCTTCAGAATGTTACTTTACTCTTGGTGAATTTTGCGGACTGGCCATTTCGACTGAAGCGAAAGAGACCAGACTTGAAATCTACGTTGCTCTTATGTTTCTCTTCCCTATACTATTTAATTAAAACTCGAAATCATCTTCAGAATGTTACTTTACTCTTGGTGAATTTTGCGGACTGGCCATTTCGACTGAAGCGAAAGAGACCAGACTTGAAATCTACATTGCTCTTATGTTTCTCTTCCCTATACTATTTAATTAAAACTCGAAATCATCTTCAGAATGTTACTTTACTCTTGGTGAATTTTGCGGACTTGCCATTTCGACTGAAGCGAAAGAGACCAGACTTGAAATCTACGTTGCTCTTATGTTTCTCTTCCCTATACTATTTAATTAAAACTCGAAATCATCTTCAGAATGTTACTTTACTCTTGGTGAATTTTGCGGACTGGCCATTTCGACTGAAGCGAAAGAGACCAGACTTGAAATCTACGTTGCTCTTATGTTTCTCTTCCCTATACTATTTAATTAAAACTCGAAATCATCTTCAGAATGTTACTTTACTCTTGGTGAATTTTGCGGACTGGCCATTTCGACTGAAGCGAAAGAGACCAGACTTGAAATCTACATTGCTCTTATGTTTCTCTTCCCTATACTATTTAATTAAAACTCGAAATCATCTTCAGATTGTTACTTTACTCTTGGTGAATTTTGCGGACTTGCCATTTCGACTGAAGCGAAAGAGACCAGACCTGAAATCTACGTTGCTCTTATGTTTCTCTTCCCTATACTATTTAATTAAAACTCGAAATCATCTACAGAATGTTACTTTACTCTTGGTGAATTTTGCGGACTGGCCATTTCGATTGTAGTGAAAGAGACCAGACTTGAAATCTACGTTGCTCTTATGTTTCTCTTCCCTATACTATTTAATTAAAACTCGAAATCATCTTCAGAATGTTACTTTACTCTTGGTGAATTTTGCGGACTGGCCATTTCGACTGAAGCGAAAGAGACCAGACTTGAAATCTACATTGCTCTTATGTTTCTCTTCCCTATACTATTTATTTAAAACTCGAAATCATCTTCAGAATGTTACTTTACTCTTGGTGAATTTTGCGGACTTGCCATTTCGACTGAAGCGAAAGAGACCAGACTTGAAATCTACGTTGCTCTTATGTTTCTCTTCCCTATACTATTTAATTCAAACTCGAAATCATCTTCAGAATGTTACTTTACTCTTGGTGAATTTTGCGGACTGGCCATTTCGACTGAAGCGAAAGAGACCAGACTTGAAATCTACGTTGCTCTTATGTTTCTCTTCCCTATACTATTTAATTAAAACTCGAAATCATCTTCAGAATGTTACTTTACTCTTGGTGAATTTTGCGGACTGGCCATTTCGACTGAAGCGAAAGAGACCAGACTTGAAATCTACATTGCTCTTATGTTTCTCTTCCCTATACTATTTAATTAAAACTCGAAATCATCTTCAGAATGTTACTTTACTCTTGGTGAATTTTGCGGACTTGCCATTTCGACTGAAGCGAAAGAGACCAGACTTGAAATCTACGTTGCTCTTATGTTTCTCTTCCCTATACTATTTAATTAAAACTCGAAATCATCTTCAGAATGTTACTTTACTCTTGGTGAATTTTGCGGACTGGCCATTTCGACTGAAGCGAAAGAGACCAGACTTGAAATCTACGTTGCTCTTATGTTTCTCTTCCCTATACTATTTAATTAAAACTCGAAATCATCTTCAGAATGTTACTTTACTCTTGGTGAATTTTGCGGACTGGCCATTTCGACTGAAGCGAAAGAGACCAGACTTGAAATCTACATTGCTCTTATGTTTCTCTTCCCTATACTATTTAATTAAAACTCGAAATCATCTTCAGAAGGTTACTTTACTCTTGGTGAATTTTGCGGACTGGCCATTTCGACTGAAGCGAAAGAGACCAGACTTGAAATCTACGTTGCTCTTATGTTTCTCTTCCCTATACTATTTAATTAAAACTCGAAATCATCTTCAGAATGTTACTTTACTCTTGGTGAATTTTGCGGACTGGCCATTTCGACTGAAGCGAAAGAGACCAGACTTGAAATCTACGTTGCTCTTATGTTTCTCTTCCCTATACTATTTAATTAAAACTCGAAATCATCTTCAGAATGTTACTTTACTCTTGGTGAATTTTGCGGACTGGCCATTTCGACTGAAGCGAAAGAGACCAGACTTGAAATCTACATTGCTCTTATGTTTCTCTTCCCTATACTATTTAATTAAAACTCGAAATCATCTTCAGAATGTTACTTTACTCTTGGTGAATTTTGCGGACTGGCCATTTCGATTGTAGTGAAAGAGACCAGACTTGAAATCTACGTTGCTCTTATGTTTCTCTTCCCTATACTATTTAATTAAAACTCGAAATCATCTTCAGAATGTTACTTTACTCTTGGTGAATTTTGCGGACTGGCCATTTCGACTGAAGCGAAAGAGACCAGACTTGAAATCTACGTTGCTCTTATGTTTCTCTTCCCTATACTATTTAATTAAAACTCGAAATCATCTTCAGAATGTTACTTTACTCTTGGTGAATTTTGCGGACTGGCCATTTCGACTGAAGCGAAAGAGACCAGACTTGAAATCTACATTGCTCTTATGTTTCTCTTCCCTATACTATTTAATTAAAACTCGAAATCATCTTCAGAATGTTACTTTACTCTTGGTGAATTTTGCGGACTGGCCATTTCGACTGAAGCGAAAGAGACCAGACTTGAAATCTACATTGCTCTTATGTTTCTCTTCCCTATACTATTTAATTAAAACTCGAAATCATCTTCAGAATGTTACTTTACTCTTGGTGAATTTTGCGGACTTGCCATTTCGACTGAAGCGAAAGAGACCAGACCTGAAATCTACGTTGCTCTTATGTTTCTCTTCCCTATACTATTTAATTAAAACTCGAAATCATCTACAGAATGTTACTTTACTCTTGGTGAATTTTGCGGACTGGCCATTTCGATTGTAGTGAAAGAGACCAGACTTGAAATCTACGTTGTTCTTATGTTTCTCTTCCCTATACTATTTAATTAAAACTCGAAATCATCTTCAGAATGTTACTTTACTCTTGGTGAATTTTGCGGACTGGCCATTTCGACTGAAGCGAAAGAGACCAGACTTGAAATCTACATTGCTCTTATGTTTCTCTTCCCTATACTATTTAATTAAAACTCGAAATCATCTTCAGAATGTTACTTTACTCTTGGTGAATTTTGCGGACTTGCCATTTCGACTGAAGCGAAAGAGACCAGACTTGAAATCTACGTTGCTCTTATGTTTCTCTTCCCTATACTATTTAATTAAAACTCGAAATCATCTTCAGAATGTTACTTTACTCTTGGTGAATTTTGCGGACTGGCCATTTCGACTGAAGCGAAAGAGACCAGACTTGAAATCTACGTTGCTCTTATGTTTCTCTTCCCTATACTATTTAATTAAAACTCGAAATCATCTTCAGAATGTTACTTTACTCTTGGTGAATTTTGCGGACTGGCCATTTCGACTGAAGCGAAAGAGACCAGACTTGAAATCTACATTGCTCTTATGTTTCTCTTCCCTATACTATTTAATTAAAACTCGAAATCATCTTCAGAATGTTACTTTACTCTTGGTGAATTTTGCGGACTGGCCATTTCGATTGTAGTGAAAGAGACCAGACTTGAAATCTACGTTGCTCTTATGTTTCTCTTCCCTATACTATTTAATTAAAACTCGAAATCATCTTCAGAATGTTACTTTACTCTTGGTGAATTTTGCGGACTGGCCATTTCGACTGAAGCGAAAGAGACCAGACTTGAAATCTACATTGCTCTTATGTTTCTCTTCCCTATACTATTTAATTAAAACTCGAAATCATCTTCAGAATGTTACTTTACTCTTGGTGAATTTTGCGGACTGGCCATTTCGATTGTAGTGAAAGAGACCAGACTTGAAATCTACGTTGCTCTTATGTTTCTCTTCCCTATACTATTTAATTAAAACTCGAAATCATCTTCAGAATGTTACTTTACTCTTGGTGAATTTTGCGGACTGGCCATTTCGACTGAAGCGAAAGAGACCAGACTTGAAATCTACGTTGCTCTTATGTTTCTCTTCCCTATACTATTTAATTAAAACTCGAAATCATCTTCAGAATGTTACTTTACTCTTGGTGAATTTTGCGGACTGGCCATTTCGACTGAAGCGAAAGAGACCAGACTTGAAATCTACATTGCTCTTATGTTTCTCTTCCCTATACTATTTAATTATAACTCGAAATCATCTTCAGAATGTTACTTTACTCTTGGTGAATTTTGCGGACTTGCCATTTCGACTGAAGCGAAAGAGACCAGACCTGAAATCTACGTTGCTCTTATGTTTCTCTTCCCTATACTATTTAATTAAAACTCGAAATCATCTACAGAATGTTACTTTACTCTTGGTGAATTTTGCGGACTGGCCATTTCGATTGTAGTGAAAGAGACCAGACTTGAAATCTACGTTGCTCTTATGTTTCTCTTCCCTATACTATTTAATTAAAACTCGAAATCATCTTCAGAATGTTACTTTACTCTTGGTGAATTTTGCGGACTGGCCATTTCGACTGAAGCGAAAGAGACCAGACTTGAAATCTACATTGCTCTTATGTTTCTCTTCCCTATACTATTTAATTAAAACTCGAAATCATCTTCAGAATGTTACTTTACTCTTGGTGAATTTTGCGGACTTGCCATTTCGACTGAAGCGAAAGAGACCAGACTTGAAATCTACGTTGCTCTTATGTTTCTCTTCCCTATACTATTTAATTAAAACTCGAAATCATCTTCAGAATGTTACTTTACTCTTGGTGAATTTTGCGGACTGGCCATTTCGACTGAAGCGAAAGAGACCAGACTTGAAATCTACGTTGCTCTTATGTTTCTCTTCCCTATACTATTTAATTAAAACTCGAAATCATCTTCAGAATGTTACTTTACTCTTGGTGAATTTTGCGGACTGGCCATTTCGACTGAAGCGAAAGAGACCAGACTTGAAATCTACATTGCTCTTATGTTTCTCTTCCCTATACTATTTAATTAAAACTCGAAATCATCTTCAGAATGTTACTTTACTCTTGGTGAATTTTGCGGACTGGCCATTTCGATTGTAGTGAAAGAGACCAGACTTGAAATCTACGTTGCTCTTATGTTTCTCTTCCCTATACTATTTAATTAAAACTCGAAATCATCTTCAGAATGTTACTTTACTCTTGGTGAATTTTGCGGACTGACCATTTCGACTGAAGCGAAAGAGACCAGACTTGAAATCTACGTTGCTCTTATGTTTCTCTTCCCTATACTATTTAATTAAAACTCGAAATCATCTTCAGAATGTTACTTTACTCTTGGTGAATTTTGCGGACTTGCCATTTCGACTGAAGCGAAAGAGACCAGACCTGAAATCTACGTTGCTCTTATGTTTCTCTTCCCTATACTATTTAATTAAAACTAGAAATCATCTACAGAATGTTACTTTACTCTTGGTGAATTTTGCGGACTGGCCATTTCGATTGTAGTGAAAGAGACCAGACTTGAAATCTACGTTGCTCTTATGTTTCTCTTCCCTATACTATTTAATTAAAACTCGAAATCATCTTCAGAATGTTACTTTACTCTTGGTGAATTTTGCGGACTGGCCATTTCGACTGAAGCGAAAGAGACCAGACTTGAAATCTACATTGCTCGTATGTTTCTCTTCCCTATACTATTTAATTAAAACTCGAAATCATCTTCAGAATGTTACTTTACTCTTGGTGAATTTTGCGGACTTGCCATTTCGACTGAAGCGAAAGAGACCAGACTTGAAATCTACGTTGCTCTTATGTTTCTCTTCCCTATACTATTTAATTAAAACTCGAACTCATCTTCAGAATGTTACTTTACTCTTGGTGAATTTTGCGGACTGGCCATTTCGACTGAAGCGAAAGAGACCAGACTTGAAATCTACGTTGCTCTTATGTTTCTCTTCCCTATACTATTTAATTAAAACTCGAAATCATCTTCAGAATGTTACTTTACTCTTGGTGAATTTTGCGGACTGGCCATTTCGACTGAAGCGAAAGAGACCAGACTTGAAATCTACATTGCTCTTATGTTTCTCTTCCCTATACTATTTAATTAAAACTCGAAATCATCTTCAGAATGTTACTTTACTCTTGGTGAATTTTGCGGACTGGCCATTTCGATTGTAGTGAAAGAGACCAGACTTGAAATCTACGTTGCTCTTATGTTTCTCTTCCCTATACTATTTAATTAAAACTCGAAATCATCTTCAGAATGTTACTTTACTCTTGGTGAATTTTGCGGACTGGCCATTTCGACTGAAGCGAAAGAGACCAGACTTGAAATCTACGTTGCTCTTATGTTTCTCTTCCCTATACTATTTAATTAAAACTCGAAATCATCTTCAGAATGTTACTTTACTCTTGGTGAATTTTGCGGACTGGCCATTTCGACTGAAGCGAAAGAGACCAGACTTGAAATCTACATTGCTCTTATGTTTCTCTTCCCTATACTATTTAATTAAAACTCGAAATCATCTTCAGAAGGTTACTTTACTCTTGGTGAATTTTGCGGACTGGCCATTTCGACTGAAGCGAAAGAGACCAGACTTGAAATCTACGTTGCTCTTATGTTTCTCTTCCCTATACTATTTAATTAAAACTCGAAATCATCTTCAGAATGTTACTTTACTCTTGGTGAATTTTGCGGACTGGCCATTTCGACTGAAGCGAAAGAGACCAGACTTGAAATCTACGTTGCTCTTATGTTTCTCTTCCCTATACTATTTAATTAAAACTCGAAATCATCTTCAGAATGTTACTTTACTCTTGGTGAATTTTGCGGACTGGCCATTTCGACTGAAGCGAAAGAGACCAGACTTGAAATCTACATTGCTCTTATGTTTCTCTTCCCTATACTATTTAATTAAAACTCGAAATCATCTTCAGAAGGTTACTTTACTCTTGGTTAATTTTGCGGACTGGCCATTTCGACTGAAGCGAAAGAGACCAGACTTGAAATCTACGTTGCTCTTATGTTTCTCTTCCCTATACTATTTAATTAAAACTCGAAATCATCTTCAGAATGTTACTTTACTCTTGGTGAATTTTGCGGACTGGCCATTTCGACTGCAGTGAAAGAGACCAGACTTGAAATCTACATTGCTCCTATGTTTCTCTTCCCTATACTATTTAATTAAAACTCGAAATCATCTTCAGAAGGTTACTTTACTCTTGGTGAATTTTGCGGACTGGCCATTTCGACTGAAGCGAAAGAGACCAGACTTGAAATCTACATTGCTCTTATGTTTCTCTTCCCTATACTATTTAATTAAAACTCGAAATCATCTTCAGAAGGTTACTTTACTCTTGGTGAATTTTGCGGACTGGCCATTTCTACTGAAGCGAAAGAGACCAGACTTGAAATCTACGTTGCTCTTATGTTTCTCTTCCCTATACTATTCAATTGAAACTCGAAATCATCTTCAGAATGTTACTTTACTCTTGGTGAATTTTGCGGACTGGCCATTTCGACTGAAGCGAAAGAGACCAGACTTGAAATCTACATTGCTCTTATGTTTCTCTTCCCTATACTATTTAATTAAAACTCGAAATCATCTTCAGAATGTTACTTTACTCTTGGTGAATTTTGCGGACTGGCCATTTCGACTGAAGCGAAAGAGACCAGACTTGAAATCTACATTGCTCTTATGTTTCTCTTCCCTATACTATTTAATTAAAACTCGAAATCATCTTCAGAATGTTACTTTACTCTTGGTGAATTTTGCGGACTTGCCATTTCGACTGAAGCGAAAGAGACCAGACCTGAAATCTACATTGCTCTTATGTTTCTCTTCCCTATACTATTTAATTAAAACTCGAAATCATCTACAGAATGTTACTTTACTCTTGGTGAATTTTGCGGACTGGCCATTTCGATTGTAGTGAAAGAGACCAGACTTGAAATCTACGTTGCTCTTATGTTTCTCTTCCCTATACTATTTAATTAAAACTCGAAATCATCTTCAGAATGTTACTTTACTCTTGGTGAATTTTGCGGACTGGCCATTTCGACTGAAGCGAAAGAGACCAGACTTGAAATCTACATTGCTCTTATGTTTCTCTTCCCTATACTATTTAATTAAAACTCGAAATCATCTTCAGAATGTTACTTTACTCTTGGTGAATTTTGCGGACTTGCCATTTCGACTGAAGCGAAAGAGACCAGACTTGAAATCTACGTTGCTCTTATGTTTCTCTTCCCTATACTATTTAATTAAAACTCGAAATCATCTTCAGAATGTTACTTTACTCTTGGTGAATTTTGCGGACTGGCCATTTCGACTGAAGCGAAAGAGACCAGACTTGAAATCTACGTTGCTCTTATGTTTCTCTTCCCTATACTATTTAATTAAAACTCGAAATCATCTTCAGAATGTTACTTTACTCTTGGTGAATTTTGCGGACTGGCCATTTCGACTGAAGCGAAAGAGACCAGACTTGAAATCTACATTGCTCTTATGTTTCTCTTCCCTATACTATTTAATTAAAACTCGAAATCATCTTCAGAATGTTACTTTACTCTTGGTGAATTTTGCGGACTGGCCATTTCGATTGTAGTGAAAGAGACCAGACTTGAAATCTACGTTGCTCTTATGTTTCTCTTCCCTATACTATTTAATTAAAACTCGAAATCATCTTCAGAATGTTACTTTACTCTTGGTGAATTTTGCGGACTGGCCATTTCGACTGAAGCGAAAGAGACCAGACTTGAAATCTACGTTGCTCTTATGTTTCTCTTCCCTATACTATTTAATTCAAACTCGAAATCATCTTCAGAATGTTACTTTACTCTTGGTGAATTTTGCGGACTGGCCATTTCGACTGAAGCGAAAGAGACCAGACTTGAAATCTACGTTGCTCTTATGTTTCTCTTCCCTATACTATTTAATTAAAACTCGAAATCATCTTCAGAATGTTACTTTACTCTTGGTGAATTTTGCGGACTGGCCATTTCGACTGAAGCGAAAGAGACCAGACTTGAAATCTACATTGCTCTTATGTTTCTCTTCCCTATACTATTTAATTAAAACTCGAAATCATCTTCAGAATGTTACTTTACTCTTGGTGAATTTTGCGGACTTGCCATTTCGACTGAAGCGAAAGAGACCAGACTTGAAATCTACGTTGCTCTTATGTTTCTCTTCCCTATACTATTTAATTAAAACTCGAAATCATCTTCAGAATGTTACTTTACTCTTGGTGAATTTTGCGGACTGGCCATTTCGACTGAAGCGAAAGAGACCAGACTTGAAATCTACGTTGCTCTTATGTTTCTCTTCCCTATACTATTTAATTAAAACTCGAAATCATCTTCAGAATGTTACTTTACTCTTGGTGAATTTTGCGGACTGGCCATTTCGACTGAAGCGAAAGAGACCAGACTTGAAATCTACATTGCTCTTATGTTTCTCTTCCCTATACTATTTAATTAAAACTCGAAATCATCTTCAGAAGGTTACTTTACTCTTGGTGAATTTTGCGGACTGGCCATTTCGACTGAAGCGAAAGAGACCAGACTTGAAATCTACGTTGCTCTTATGTTTCTCTTCCCTATACTATTTAATTAAAACTCGAAATCATCTTCAGAATGTTACTTTACTCTTGGTGAATTTTGCGGACTGGCCATTTCGACTGAAGCGAAAGAGACCAGACTTGAAATCTACGTTGCTCTTATGTTTCTCTTCCCTATACTATTTAATTAAAACTCGAAATCATCTTCAGAATGTTACTTTACTCTTGGTGAATTTTGCGGACTGGCCATTTCGACTGAAGCGAAAGAGACCAGACTTGAAATCTACATTGCTCTTATGTTTCTCTTCCCTATACTATTTAATTAAAACTCGAAATCATCTTCAGAATGTTACTTTACTCTTGGTGAATTTTGCGGACTGGCCATTTCGATTGTAGTGAAAGAGACCAGACTTGAAATCTACGTTGCTCTTATGTTTCTCTTCCCTATACTATTTAATTAAAACTCGAAATCATCTTCAGAATGTTACTTTACTCTTGGTGAATTTTGCGGACTGGCCATTTCGACTGAAGCGAAAGAGACCAGACTTGAAATCTACGTTGCTCTTATGTTTCTCTTCCCTATACTATTTAATTAAAACTCGAAATCATCTTCAGAATGTTACTTTACTCTTGGTGAATTTTGCGGACTGGCCATTTCGACTGAAGCGAAAGAGACCAGACTTGAAATCTACATTGCTCTTATGTT
This sequence comes from Harpalus rufipes, assembly GCA_951394225.1. Classification (NCBI taxonomy): domain Eukaryota; kingdom Metazoa; phylum Arthropoda; class Insecta; order Coleoptera; family Carabidae; genus Harpalus; species Harpalus rufipes. The sequence continues at coordinate 28,699,531 of OX596275.1, read as the reverse complement.
TCTCTTCCCTATACTATTTAATTAAAACTCGAAATCATCTTCAGAATGTTACTTTACTCTTGGTGAATTTTGCGGACTGGCCATTTCGACTGAAGCGAAAGAGACCAGACTTGAAATCTACATTGCTCTTATGTTTCTCTTCCCTATACTATTTAATTAAAACTCGAAATCATCTTCAGAATGTTACTTTACTCTTGGTGAATTTTGCGGACTTGCCATTTCGACTGAAGCGAAAGAGACCAGACCTGAAATCTACGTTGCTCTTATGTTTCTCTTCCCTATACTATTTAATTAAAACTCGAAATCATCTACAGAATGTTACTTTACTCTTGGTGAATTTTGCGGACTGGCCATTTCGATTGTAGTGAAAGAGACCAGACTTGAAATCTACGTTGTTCTTATGTTTCTCTTCCCTATACTATTTAATTAAAACTCGAAATCATCTTCAGAATGTTACTTTACTCTTGGTGAATTTTGCGGACTGGCCATTTCGACTGAAGCGAAAGAGACCAGACTTGAAATCTACATTGCTCTTATGTTTCTCTTCCCTATACTATTTAATTAAAACTCGAAATCATCTTCAGAATGTTACTTTACTCTTGGTGAATTTTGCGGACTTGCCATTTCGACTGAAGCGAAAGAGACCAGACTTGAAATCTACGTTGCTCTTATGTTTCTCTTCCCTATACTATTTAATTAAAACTCGAAATCATCTTCAGAATGTTACTTTACTCTTGGTGAATTTTGCGGACTGGCCATTTCGACTGAAGCGAAAGAGACCAGACTTGAAATCTACGTTGCTCTTATGTTTCTCTTCCCTATACTATTTAATTAAAACTCGAAATCATCTTCAGAATGTTACTTTACTCTTGGTGAATTTTGCGGACTGGCCATTTCGACTGAAGCGAAAGAGACCAGACTTGAAATCTACATTGCTCTTATGTTTCTCTTCCCTATACTATTTAATTAAAACTCGAAATCATCTTCAGAATGTTACTTTACTCTTGGTGAATTTTGCGGACTGGCCATTTCGATTGTAGTGAAAGAGACCAGACTTGAAATCTACGTTGCTCTTATGTTTCTCTTCCCTATACTATTTAATTAAAACTCGAAATCATCTTCAGAATGTTACTTTACTCTTGGTGAATTTTGCGGACTGGCCATTTCGACTGAAGCGAAAGAGACCAGACTTGAAATCTACATTGCTCTTATGTTTCTCTTCCCTATACTATTTAATTAAAACTCGAAATCATCTTCAGAATGTTACTTTACTCTTGGTGAATTTTGCGGACTGGCCATTTCGATTGTAGTGAAAGAGACCAGACTTGAAATCTACGTTGCTCTTATGTTTCTCTTCCCTATACTATTTAATTAAAACTCGAAATCATCTTCAGAATGTTACTTTACTCTTGGTGAATTTTGCGGACTGGCCATTTCGACTGAAGCGAAAGAGACCAGACTTGAAATCTACGTTGCTCTTATGTTTCTCTTCCCTATACTATTTAATTAAAACTCGAAATCATCTTCAGAATGTTACTTTACTCTTGGTGAATTTTGCGGACTGGCCATTTCGACTGAAGCGAAAGAGACCAGACTTGAAATCTACATTGCTCTTATGTTTCTCTTCCCTATACTATTTAATTATAACTCGAAATCATCTTCAGAATGTTACTTTACTCTTGGTGAATTTTGCGGACTTGCCATTTCGACTGAAGCGAAAGAGACCAGACCTGAAATCTACGTTGCTCTTATGTTTCTCTTCCCTATACTATTTAATTAAAACTCGAAATCATCTACAGAATGTTACTTTACTCTTGGTGAATTTTGCGGACTGGCCATTTCGATTGTAGTGAAAGAGACCAGACTTGAAATCTACGTTGCTCTTATGTTTCTCTTCCCTATACTATTTAATTAAAACTCGAAATCATCTTCAGAATGTTACTTTACTCTTGGTGAATTTTGCGGACTGGCCATTTCGACTGAAGCGAAAGAGACCAGACTTGAAATCTACATTGCTCTTATGTTTCTCTTCCCTATACTATTTAATTAAAACTCGAAATCATCTTCAGAATGTTACTTTACTCTTGGTGAATTTTGCGGACTTGCCATTTCGACTGAAGCGAAAGAGACCAGACTTGAAATCTACGTTGCTCTTATGTTTCTCTTCCCTATACTATTTAATTAAAACTCGAAATCATCTTCAGAATGTTACTTTACTCTTGGTGAATTTTGCGGACTGGCCATTTCGACTGAAGCGAAAGAGACCAGACTTGAAATCTACGTTGCTCTTATGTTTCTCTTCCCTATACTATTTAATTAAAACTCGAAATCATCTTCAGAATGTTACTTTACTCTTGGTGAATTTTGCGGACTGGCCATTTCGACTGAAGCGAAAGAGACCAGACTTGAAATCTACATTGCTCTTATGTTTCTCTTCCCTATACTATTTAATTAAAACTCGAAATCATCTTCAGAATGTTACTTTACTCTTGGTGAATTTTGCGGACTGGCCATTTCGATTGTAGTGAAAGAGACCAGACTTGAAATCTACGTTGCTCTTATGTTTCTCTTCCCTATACTATTTAATTAAAACTCGAAATCATCTTCAGAATGTTACTTTACTCTTGGCGAATTTTGCGGACTGACCATTTCGACTGAAGCGAAAGAGACCAGACTTGAAATCTACGTTGCTCTTATGTTTCTCTTCCCTATACTATTTAATTAAAACTCGAAATCATCTTCAGAATGTTACTTTACTCTTGGTGAATTTTGCGGACTTGCCATTTCGACTGAAGCGAAAGAGACCAGACCTGAAATCTACGTTGCTCTTATGTTTCTCTTCCCTATACTATTTAATTAAAACTAGAAATCATCTACAGAATGTTACTTTACTCTTGGTGAATTTTGCGGACTGGCCATTTCGATTGTAGTGAAAGAGACCAGACTTGAAATCTACGTTGCTCTTATGTTTCTCTTCCCTATACTATTTAATTAAAACTCGAAATCATCTTCAGAATGTTACTTTACTCTTGGTGAATTTTGCGGACTGGCCATTTCGACTGAAGCGAAAGAGACCAGACTTGAAATCTACATTGCTCGTATGTTTCTCTTCCCTATACTATTTAATTAAAACTCGAAATCATCTTCAGAATGTTACTTTACTCTTGGTGAATTTTGCGGACTTGCCATTTCGACTGAAGCGAAAGAGACCAGACTTGAAATCTACGTTGCTCTTATGTTTCTCTTCCCTATACTATTTAATTAAAACTCGAACTCATCTTCAGAATGTTACTTTACTCTTGGTGAATTTTGCGGACTGGCCATTTCGACTGAAGCGAAAGAGACCAGACTTGAAATCTACGTTGCTCTTATGTTTCTCTTCCCTATACTATTTAATTAAAACTCGAAATCATCTTCAGAATGTTACTTTACTCTTGGTGAATTTTGCGGACTGGCCATTTCGACTGAAGCGAAAGAGACCAGACTTGAAATCTACATTGCTCTTATGTTTCTCTTCCCTATACTATTTAATTAAAACTCGAAATCATCTTCAGAATGTTACTTTACTCTTGGTGAATTTTGCGGACTGGCCATTTCGATTGTAGTGAAAGAGACCAGACTTGAAATCTACGTTGCTCTTATGTTTCTCTTCCCTATACTATTTAATTAAAACTCGAAATCATCTTCAGAATGTTACTTTACTCTTGGTGAATTTTGCGGACTGGCCATTTCGACTGAAGCGAAAGAGACCAGACTTGAAATCTACGTTGCTCTTATGTTTCTCTTCCCTATACTATTTAATTAAAACTCGAAATCATCTTCAGAATGTTACTTTACTCTTGGTGAATTTTGCGGACTGGCCATTTCGACTGAAGCGAAAGAGACCAGACTTGAAATCTACATTGCTCTTATGTTTCTCTTCCCTATACTATTTAATTAAAACTCGAAATCATCTTCAGAAGGTTACTTTACTCTTGGTGAATTTTGCGGACTGGCCATTTCGACTGAAGCGAAAGAGACCAGACTTGAAATCTACGTTGCTCTTATGTTTCTCTTCCCTATACTATTTAATTAAAACTCGAAATCATCTTCAGAATGTTACTTTACTCTTGGTGAATTTTGCGGACTGGCCATTTCGACTGAAGCGAAAGAGACCAGACTTGAAATCTACGTTGCTCTTATGTTTCTCTTCCCTATACTATTTAATTAAAACTCGAAATCATCTTCAGAATGTTACTTTACTCTTGGTGAATTTTGCGGACTGGCCATTTCGACTGAAGCGAAAGAGACCAGACTTGAAATCTACATTGCTCTTATGTTTCTCTTAACTATACTATTTAATTAAAACTCGAAATCATCTTCAGAAGGTTACTTTACTCTTGGTTAATTTTGCGGACTGGCCATTTCGACTGAAGCGAAAGAGACCAGACTTGAAATCTACGTTGCTCTTATGTTTCTCTTCCCTATACTATTTAATTAAAACTCGAAATCATCTTCAGAATGTTACTTTACTCTTGGTGAATTTTGCGGACTGGCCATTTCGACTGCAGTGAAAGAGACCAGACTTGAAATCTACATTGCTCCTATGTTTCTCTTCCCTATACTATTTAATTAAAACTCGAAATCATCTTCAGAAGGTTACTTTACTCTTGGTGAATTTTGCGGACTGGCCATTTCGACTGAAGCGAAAGAGACCAGACTTGAAATCTACATTGCTCTTATGTTTCTCTTCCCTATACTATTTAATTAAAACTCGAAATCATCTTCAGAAGGTTACTTTACTCTTGGTGAATTTTGCGGACTGGCCATTTCTACTGAAGCGAAAGAGACCAGACTTGAAATCTACGTTGCTCTTATGTTTCTCTTCCCTATACTATTCAATTGAAACTCGAAATCATCTTCAGAATGTTACTTTACTCTTGGTGAATTTTGCGGACTGGCCATTTCGACTGAAGCGAAAGAGACCAGACTTGAAATCTACATTGCTCTTATGTTTCTCTTCCCTATACTATTTAATTAAAACTCGAAATCATCTTCAGAATGTTACTTTACTCTTGGTGAATTTTGCGGACTGGCCATTTCGACTGAAGCGAAAGAGACCAGACTTGAAATCTACATTGCTCTTATGTTTCTCTTCCCTATACTATTTAATTAAAACTCGAAATCATCTTCAGAATGTTACTTTACTCTTGGTGAATTTTGCGGACTTGCCATTTCGACTGAAGCGAAAGAGACCAGACCTGAAATCTACATTGCTCTTATGTTTCTCTTCCCTATACTATTTAATTAAAACTCGAAATCATCTACAGAATGTTACTTTACTCTTGGTGAATTTTGCGGACTGGCCATTTCGATTGTAGTGAAAGAGACCAGACTTGAAATCTACGTTGCTCTTATGTTTCTCTTCCCTATACTATTTAATTAAAACTCGAAATCATCTTCAGAATGTTACTTTACTCTTGGTGAATTTTGCGGACTGGCCATTTCGACTGAAGCGAAAGAGACCAGACTTGAAATCTACATTGCTCTTATGTTTCTCTTCCCTATACTATTTAATTAAAACTCGAAATCATCTTCAGAATGTTACTTTACTCTTGGTGAATTTTGCGGACTTGCCATTTCGACTGAAGCGAAAGAGACCAGACTTGAAATCTACGTTGCTCTTATGTTTCTCTTCCCTATACTATTTAATTAAAACTCGAAATCATCTTCAGAATGTTACTTTACTCTTGGTGAATTTTGCGGACTGGCCATTTCGACTGAAGCGAAAGAGACCAGACTTGAAATCTACGTTGCTCTTATGTTTCTCTTCCCTATACTATTTAATTAAAACTCGAAATCATCTTCAGAATGTTACTTTACTCTTGGTGAATTTTGCGGACTGGCCATTTCGACTGAAGCGAAAGAGACCAGACTTGAAATCTACATTGCTCTTATGTTTCTCTTCCCTATACTATTTAATTAAAACTCGAAATCATCTTCAGAATGTTACTTTACTCTTGGTGAATTTTGCGGACTGGCCATTTCGATTGTAGTGAAAGAGACCAGACTTGAAATCTACGTTGCTCTTATGTTTCTCTTCCCTATACTATTTAATTAAAACTCGAAATCATCTTCAGAATGTTACTTTACTCTTGGTGAATTTTGCGGACTGGCCATTTCGACTGAAGCGAAAGAGACCAGACTTGAAATCTACGTTGCTCTTATGTTTCTCTTCCCTATACTATTTAATTAAAACTCGAAATCATCTTCAGAATGTTACTTTACTCTTGGTGAATTTTGCGGACTGGCCATTTCGACTGAAGCGAAAGAGACCAGACTTGAAATCTACATTGCTCTTATGTTTCTCTTCCCTATACTATTTAATTAAAACTCGAAATCATCTTCAGAAGGTTACTTTACTCTTGGTGAATTTTGCGGACTGGCCATTTCGACTGAAGCGAAAGAGACCAGACTTGAAATCTACGTTGCTCTTATGTTTCTCTTCCCTATACTATTTAATTAAAACTCGAAATCATCTTCAGAATGTTACTTTACTCTTGGTGAATTTTGCGGACTGGCCATTTCGACTGAAGCGAAAGAGACCAGACTTGACATCTACGTTGCTCTTATGTTTCTCTTCCCTATACTATTTAATTAAAACTCGAAATCATCTTCAGAATGTTACTTTACTCTTGGTGAATTTTGCGGACTGGCCATTTCGACTGAAGCGAAAGAGACCAGACTTGAAATCTACATTGCTCTTATGTTTCTCTTCCCTATACTATTTAATTAAAACTCGAAATCATCTTCAGAAGGTTACTTTACTCTTGGTTAATTTTGCGGACTGGCCATTTCGACTGAAGCGAAAGAGACGAGACTTGAAATCTACGTTGCTCTTATGTTTCTCTTCCCTATACTATTTAATTAAAACTCGAAATCATCTTCAGAATGTTACTTTACTCTTGGTGAATTTTGCGGACTGGCCATTTCGACTGCAGCGAAAGAGACCAGACTTGAAATCTACATTGCTCCTATGTTTCTCTTCCCTATACTATTTAATTAAAACTCGAAATCATCTTCAGAAGGTTACTTTACTCTTGGTGAATTTTGCGGACTGGCCATTTCGACTGAAGCGAAAGAGACCAGACTTGAAATCTACATTGCTCTTATGTTTCTCTTCCCTATACTATTTAATTAAAACTCGAAATCATCTTCAGAAGGTTACTTTACTCTTGGTGAATTTTGCGGACTGGCCATTTCTACTGAAGCGAAAGAGACCAGACTTGAAATCTACGTTGCTCTTATGTTTCTCTTCCCTATACTATTCAATTAAAACTCGAAATCATCTTCAGAATGTTACTTTACTCTTGGTGAATTTTGCGGACTGGCCATTTCGACTGAAGCGAAAGAGACCAGACTTGAAATCTACATTGCTCTTATGTTTCTCTTCCCTATACTATTTAATTAAAACTCGAAATCATCTTCAGAATGTTACTTTACTCTTGGTGAATTTTGCGGACTGGCCATTTCGACTGAAGCGAAAGAGACCAGACTTGAAATCTACGTTGCTCTTATGTTTCTCTTCCCTATACTATTTAATTAAAACTCGAAATCATCTTCAGAATGTTACTTTACTCTTGGTGAATTTTGCGGACTGGCCATTTCGACTGCAGCGAAAGAGACCAGACTTGAAATCTACATTGCTCTTATGTTTCTCTTCCCTATACTATTTAATTAAAACTCGAAATCATCTTCAGAAGGTTACTTTACTCTTGGTGAATTTTGCGGACTGGCCATTTCGACTGCAGCGAAAGAGACCAGACTTGAAATCTACGTTGCTCTTATGTTTCTCTTCCCTATACTATTTAATTAAAACTCGAAATCATCTTCAGAATGTTACTTTACTCTTGGTGAATTTTGCGGACTGGCCATTTCGATTGTAGTGAAAGAGACCAGACTTGAAATCTACGTTGCTCTTATGTTTCTCTTCCCTATACTATTTAATTAAAACTCGAAATCATCTTCAGAATGTTACTTTACTCTTGGTGAATTTTGCGGACTGGCCATTTCGACTGAAGCGAAAGAGACCAGACTTGAAATCTACATTGCTCTTATGTTTCTCTTCCCTATACTATTTAATTAAAACTCGAAATCATCTTCAGAAGGTTACTTTACTCTTGGTGAATTTTGCGGACTGGCCATTTCGACTGAAGCGAAAGAGACCAGACTTGAAATCTACATTGCTCTTATGTTTCTCTTCCCTATACTATTTAATTAAAACTCGAAATCATCTTCAGAATGTTACTTTACTCTTGGTGAATTTTGCGGACTGGCCATTTCGACTGAAGCGAAAGAGACCAGACTTGAAATCTACATTGCTCTTATGTTTCTCTTCCCTATACTATTTAATTAAAACTCGAAATCATCTTCAGAAGGTTACTTTACTCTTGGTGAATTTTGCGGACTGGCCATTTCGACTGAAGCGAAAGAGACCAGACTTGAAATCTACATTGCTCTTATGTTTCTCTTCCCTATACTATTTAATTAAAACTCGAAATCATCTTCAGAATGTTACTTTACTCTTGGTGAATTTTGCGGACTGGCCATTTCGACTGAAGCGAAAGAGACCAGACTTGAAATCTACATTGCTCTTATGTTTCTCTTCCCTATACTATTTAATTAAAACTCGAAATCATCTTCAGAAGGTTACTTTACTCTTGGTGAATTTTGCGGACTGGCCATTTCGACTGAAGCGAAAGAGACCAGACTTGAAATCTACGTTGCTCTTATGTTTCTCTTCCCTATACTATTTAATTAAAACTCGAAATCATCTTCAGAATGTTACTTTACTCTTGGTGAATTTTGCGGACTGGCCATTTCGACTGAAGCGAAAGAGACCAGACTTGAAATCTACATTGCTCTTATGTTTCTCTTCCCTATACTATTTAATTAAAACTCGAAATCATCTTCAGAATGTTACTTTACTCTTGGTGAATTTTGCGGACTGGCCATTTCGACTGAAGCGAAAGAGACCAGACTAGAAATCTACGTTGCTCTTATGTTTCTCTTCCCTATACTATTTAATTAAAACTCGAAATCATCTTCAGAATGTTACTTTACTCTTGGTGAATTTTGCGGACTGGCCATTTCGACTGAAGCGAAAGAGACCAGACTTGAAATCTACATTGCTCTTATGTTTCTCTTCCCTATACTATTTAATTAAAACTCGAAATCATCTTCAGAATGTTACTTTACTCTTGGTGAATTTTGCGGACTGGCCATTTCGACTGAAGCGAAAGAGACCAGACTTGAAATCTACATTGCTCTTATGTTTCTCTTCCCTATACTATTTAATTAAAACTCGAAATCATCTTCAGAATGTTACTTTACTCTTGGTGAATTTTGCGGACTGGCCATTTCGACTGAAGCGAAAGAGACCAGACTTGAAATCTACATTGCTCTTATGTTTCTCTTCCCTATACTATTTAATTAAAACTCGAAATCATCTTCAGAATGTTACTTTACTCTTGGTGAATTTTGCGGACTGGCCATTTCGACTGAAGCGAAAGAGACCAGACTTGAAATCTACGTTGCTCTTATGTTTCTCTTCCCTATACTATTTAATTAAAACTCGAAATCATCTTCAGAAGGTTACTTTACTCTTGGTGAATTTTGCGGACTGGCCATTTCGACTGAAGCGAAAGAGACCAGACTTGAAATCTACGTTGCTCTTATGTTTCTCTTCCCTATACTATTTAATTAAAACTCGAAATCATCTTCAGAATGTTACTTTACTCTTGGTGAATTTTGCGGACTGGCCATTTCGACTGAAGCGAAAGAGACCAGACTTGAAATCTACATTGCTCTTATGTTTCTCTTCCCTATACTATTTAATTAAAACTCGAAATCATCTTCAGAATGTTACTTTACTCTTGGTGAATTTTGCGGACTGGCCATTTCGACTGAAGCGAAAGAGACCAGACTTGAAATCTACGTTGCTCTTATGTTTCTCTTCCCTATACTATTTAATTAAAACTCGAAATCATCTTCAGAATGTTACTTTACTCTTGGTGAATTTTGCGGACTGGCCATTTCGATTGTAGTGAAAGAGACCAGACTTGAAATCTACGTTGCTCTTATGTTTCTCTTCCCTATACTATTTAATTAAAACTCGAAATCATCTTCAGAATGTTACTTTACTCTTGGTGAATTTTGCGGACTGGCCATTTCGACTGAAGCGAAAGAGACCAGACTTGAAATCTACATTGCTCTTATGTTTCTCTTCCCTATACTATTTAATTAAAACTCGAAATCATCTTCAGAATGTTACTTTACTCTTGGTGAATTTTGCGGACTGGCCATTTCGACTAAAGCGAAAGAGACCAGACTTGAAATCTACATTGCTCTTATGTTTCTCTTCCCTATACTATTTAATTAAAACTCGAAATCATCTTCAGAATGTTACTTTACTCTTGGTGAATTTTGCGGACTGGCCATTTCGACTGAAGCGAAAGAGACCAGACTTGAAATCTACGTTGCTCTTATGTTTCTCTTCCCTATACTATTTAATTAAAACTCGAAATCATCTTCAGAATGTTACTTTACTCTTGGTGAATTTTGCGGACTGGCCATTTCGATTGTAGTGAAAGAGACCAGACTTGAAATCTACGTTGCTCTTATGTTTCTCTTCCCTATACTATTTAATTAAAACTCGAAATCATCTTCAGAATGTTACTTTACTCTTGGTGAATTTTGCGGACTGGCCATTTCGACTGAAGCGAAAGAGACCAGAATTGAAATCTACATTGCTCTTATGTTTCTCTTCCCTATACTATTTAATTAAAACTCGAAATCATCTTCAGAATGTTACTTTACTCTTGGTGAATTTTGCGGACTGGCCATTTCGACTGAAGCGAAAGAGACCAGACTTGAAATGTACATTACTCTTATGTTTCTCTTCCCTATACTATTTAATTAAAACTCGAAATCATCTTCAGAATGTTACTTTACTCTTGGTGAATTTTGCGGACTGGCCATTTCGACTGAAGCGAAAGAGACCAGACTTGAAATCTACGTTGCTCTTATGTTTCTCTTCCCTATACTATTTAACTAAAACTCGAAATCATCTTCAGAATGTTACTTTACTCTTGGTGAATTTTGCGGACTGGCCATTTCGACTGAAGCGAAAGAGACCAGACTTGAAATCTACATTGCTCTTATGTTTCTCTTCCCTATACTATTTAATTAAAACTCGAAATCATCTTCAGAATGTTACTTTACTCTTGGTGAATTTTGCGGACTGGCCATTTCGACTGAAGCGAAAGAGACCAGACTTGAAATCTACGTTGCTCTTATGTTTCTCTTCCCTATACTATTTAATTAAAACTCGAAATCATCTTCAGAATGTTACTTTACTCTTGGTGAATTTTGCGGACTGGCCATTTCGACTGAAGCGAAAGAGACCAGACTTGAAATCTACATTGCTCTTATGTTTCTCTTCCCTATACTATTTAACTAAAACTCGAAATCATCTTCAGAATGTTACTTTACTCTTGGTGAATTTTGCGGACTGGCCATTTCGACTGAAGCGAAAGAGACCAGACTTGAAATCTACATTGCTCTTATGTTCCTCTTCCCTATACTATTTAATTAAAACTCGAAATCATCTTCAGAATGTTACTTTACTCTTGGTGAATTTTGCGGACTGGCCATTTCGACTGAAGCGAAAGAGACCAGACTTGAAATCTACGTTGCTCTTATGTTTCTCTTCCCTATACTATTTAATTAAAACTCGAAATCATCTTCAGAATGTTACTTTACTCTTGGTGAATTTTGCGGACTGGCCATTTCGACTGAAGCGAAAGAGACCAGACTTGAAATCTACATTGCTCTTATGTTTCTCTTCCCTATACTATTTAATTAAAACTCGAAATCATCTTCAGAATGTTACTTTACTCTTGGTGAATTTTGCGGACTGGCCATTTCGACTGAAGCGAAAGAGACCAGACTTGAAATCTACATTGCTCTTATGTTTCTCTTCCCTATACTATTTAATTAAAACTCGAAATCATCTTCAGAATGTTACTTTACTCTTGGTGAATTTTGCGGACTGGCCATTTCGACTGAAGCGAAAGAGACCAGACTTGAAATCTACATTGCTCTTATGTTTCTCTTCCCTATACTATTTAATTAAAACTCGAAATCATCTTCAGAATGTTACTTTACTCTTGGTGAATTTTGCGGACTGGCCAATTCGACTGAAGCGAAAGAGACCAGACTTGAAATCTACGTTGCTCTTATGTTTCTCTTCCCTATACTATTTAATTAAAACTCGAAATCATCTTCAGAAGGTTACTTTACTCTTGGTGAATTTTGCGGACTGGCCATTTCGACTGAAGCGAAAGAGACCAGACTTGAAATCTACGTTGCTCTTATGTTTCTCTTCCCTATACTATTTAATTAAAACTCGAAATCATCTTCAGAATGTTACTTTACTCTTGGTGAATTTTGCGGACTGGCCATTTCGACTGAAGCGAAAGAGACCAGACTTGAAATCTACATTGCTCTTATGTTTCTCTTCCCTATACTATTTAATTAAAACTCGAAATCATCTTCAGAATGTTACTTTACTCTTGGTGAATTTTGCGGACTGGCCATTTCGACTGAAGCGAAAGAGACCAGACTTGAAATCTACGTTGCTCTTATGTTTCTCTTCCCTATACTATTTAATTAAAACTCGAAATCATCTTCAGAATGTTACTTTACTCTTGGTGAATTTTGCGGACTGGCCATTTCGATTGTAGTGAAAGAGACCAGACTTGAAATCTACGTTGCTCTTATGTTTCTCTTCCCTATACTATTTAATTAAAACTCGAAATCATCTTCAGAATGTTACTTTACTCTTGGTGAATTTTGCGGACTGGCCATTTCGACTGAAGCGAAAGAGACCAGACTTGAAATCTACATTGCTCTTATGTTTCTCTTCCCTATACTATTTAATTAAAACTCGAAATCATCTTCAGAAGGTTACTTTACTCTTGGTGAATTTTGCGGACTGACCATTTCGACTGAAGCGAAAGAGACTAGACTTGAAATCTATATTGCTCTTATGTTTCTCTTCCCTATACTATTTAATTAAAACTCGAAATCATCTTCAGAATGTTACTTTACTCTTGGTGAATTTTGCGGACTGGCCAATTCGACTGAAGCGAAAGAGACCAGACTTGAAATCTACATTGCTCTTATGTTTCTCTTCCCTATACTATTTAATTAAAACTCGAAATCATCTTCAGAAGGTTACTTTACTCTTGGTGAATTTAGCGGACTGGCCATTTCGACTGAAGCGAAAGAGACCAGACTTGAAATCTACGTTGCTCTTATGTTTCTCTTCCCTATACTATTTAATTAAAACTCGAAATCATCTTCAGAATGTTACTTTACTCTTGGTGAATTTTGCGGACTGGCCATTTCGACTGAAGCGAAAGAGACCAGACTTGAAATCTACGTTGCTCTTATGTTTCTCTTCCCTATACTATTTAATTAAAACTCGAAATCATCTTCAGAATGTACCTTTACTCTTGGTGAATTTTGCGGACTGGCCATTTCGACTGAAGCGAAAGAGACCAGACTTGAAATCTACATTGCTCTTATGTTTCTCTTCCCTATACTATTTAATTAAAACTCGAAATCATCTTCAGAATGTTACTTTACTCTTGGTGAATTTTGCGGACTGGCCATTTCGACTGAAGCGAAAGAGACCAGACTTGAAATCTACATTGCTCTTATGTTTCTCTTCCCTATACTATTTAATTAAAACTCGAAATCATCTTCAGAATGTTACTTTACTCTTGGTGAATTTTGCGGACTGGCCATTTCGACTGAAGCGAAAGAGACCAGACTTGAAATCTACATTGCTCTTATGTTTCTCTTCCCTATACTATTTAATTAAAACTCGAAATCATCTTCAGAAGGTTACTTTACTCTTGGTGAATTTAGCGGACTGGCCATTTCGACTGAAGCGAAAGAGACCAGACTTGAAATCTACGTTGCTCTTATGTTTCTCTTCCCTATACTATTTAATTAAAACTCGAAATCATCTTCAGAATGTTACTTTACTCTTGGTGAATTTTGCGGACTGGCCATTTCGATTGTAGTGAAAGAGACCAGACTTGAAATCTACGTTGCTCTTATGTTTCTCTTCCCTATACTATTTAATTAAAACTCGAAATCATCTTCAGAATGTTACTTTACTCTTGGTGAATTTTGCGGACTGGCCATTTCGACTGAAGCGAAAGAGACCAGACTTGAAATCTACGTTGCTCTTATGTTTCTCTTCCCTATACTATTTATTTAAAACTCGAAATCATCTTCAGAATGTTACTTTACTCTTGGTGAATTTTGCGGACTGGCCATTTCGACTGAAGCGAAAGAGACCAGACTTGAAATCTACGTTGCTCTTATGTTTCTCTTCCCTATACTATTTAATTAAAACTCGAAATCATCTTCAGAAGGTTACTTTACTCTTGGTGAATTTTGCGGACTGGCCATTTCGACTGAAGCGAAAGAGACCAGACTTGAAATCTACGTTGCTCTTATGTTTCTCTTCCCTATACTATTTAATTAAAACTCGAAATCATCTTCAGAATGTTACTTTACTCTTGGTGAATTTTGCGGACTGGCCATTTCGACTGAAGCGAAAGAGACCAGACTTGAAATCTACATTGCTCTTATGTTTCTCTTCCCTATACTATTTAATTAAAACTCGAAATCATCTTCAGAATGTTACTTTACTCTTGGTGAATTTTGCGGACTGGCCATTTCGACTGAAGCGAAAGAGACCAGACTTGAAATCTACGTTGCTCTTATGTTTCTCTTCCCTATACTATTTAATTAAAACTCGAAATCATCTTCAGAATGTTACTTTACTCTTGGTGAATTTTGCGGACTGGCCATTTCGATTGTAGTGAAAGAGACCAGACTTGAAATCTACGTTGCTCTTATGTTTCTCTTCCCTATACTATTTAATTAAAACTCGAAATCATCTTCAGAATGTTACTTTACTCTTGGTGAATTTTGCGGACTGGCCATTTCGACTGAAGCGAAAGAGACCAGACTTGAAATCTACATTGCTCTTATGTTTCTCTTCCCTATACTATTTAATTAAAACTCGAAATCATCTTCAGAAGGTTACTTTACTCTTGGTGAATTTTGCGGACTGACCATTTCGACTGAAGCGAAAGAGACTAGACTTGAAATCTATATTGCTCTTATGTTTCTCTTCCCTATACTATTTAATTAAAACTCGAAATCATCTTCAGAATGTTACTTTACTCTTGGTGAATTTTGCGGACTGGCCAATTCGACTGAAGCGAAAGAGACCAGACTTGAAATCTACATTGCTCTTATGTTTCTCTTCCCTATACTATTTAATTAAAACTCGAAATCATCTTCAGAAGGTTACTTTACTCTTGGTGAATTTAGCGGACTGGCCATTTCGACTGAAGCGAAAGAGACCAGACTTGAAATCTACGTTGCTCTTATGTTTCTCTTCCCTATACTATTTAATTAAAACTCGAAATCATCTTCAGAATGTTACTTTACTCTTGGTGAATTTTGCGGACTGGCCATTTCGACTGAAGCGAAAGAGACCAGACTTGAAATCTACGTTGCTCTTATGTTTCTCTTCCCTATACTATTTAATTAAAACTCGAAATCATCTTCAGAATGTACCTTTACTCTTGGTGAATTTTGCGGACTGGCCATTTCGACTGAAGCGAAAGAGACCAGACTTGAAATCTACATTGCTCTTATGTTTCTCTTCCCTATACTATTTAATTAAAACTCGAAATCATCTTCAGAATGTTACTTTACTCTTGGTGAATTTTGCGGACTGGCCATTTCGACTGAAGCGAAAGAGACCAGACTTGAAATCTACATTGCTCTTATGTTTCTCTTCCCTATACTATTTAATTAAAACTCGAAATCATCTTCAGAATGTTACTTTACTCTTGGTGAATTTTGCGGACTGGCCATTTCGACTGAAGCGAAAGAGACCAGACTTGAAATCTACATTGCTCTTATGTTTCTCTTCCCTATACTATTTAATTAAAACTCGAAATCATCTTCAGAAGGTTACTTTACTCTTGGTGAATTTAGCGGACTGGCCATTTCGACTGAAGCGAAAGAGACCAGACTTGAAATCTACGTTGCTCTTATGTTTCTCTTCCCTATACTATTTAATTAAAACTCGAAATCATCTTCAGAATGTTACTTTACTCTTGGTGAATTTTGCGGACTGGCCATTTCGATTGTAGTGAAAGAGACCAGACTTGAAATCTACGTTGCTCTTATGTTTCTCTTCCCTATACTATTTAATTAAAACTCGAAATCATCTTCAGAATGTTACTTTACTCTTGGTGAATTTTGCGGACTGGCCATTTCGACTGAAGCGAAAGAGACCAGACTTGAAATCTACGTTGCTCTTATGTTTCTCTTCCCTATACTATTTATTTAAAACTCGAAATCATCTTCAGAATGTTACTTTACTCTTGGTGAATTTTGCGGACTGGCCATTTCGACTGAAGCGAAAGAGACCAGACTTGAAATCTACGTTGCTCTTATGTTTCTCTTCCCTATACTATTTAATTAAAACTCGAAATCATCTTCAGAATGTTACTTTACTCTTGGTGAATTTTGCGGACTGGCCATTTCGACTGAAGCGAAAGAGACCAGACTTGAAATCTACATTGCTCTTATGTTTCTCTTCCCTATACTATTTAATTAAAACTCGAAATCATCTTCAGAATGTTACTTTACTCTTGGTGAATTTTGCGGACTTGCCATTTCGACTGAAGCGAAAGAGACCAGACTTGAAATCTACATTGCTCTTATGTTTCTCTTCCCTATACTATTTAATTAAAACTCGAAATCATCTTCAGAATGTTACTTTACTCTTGGTGAATTTTGCGGACTGGCCATTTCGACTGAAGCGAAAGAGACCAGACTTGAAATCTACATTGCTCTTATGTTTCTCTTCCCTATACTATTTAATTAAAACTCGAAATCATCTTCAGAATGTTACTTTACTCTTGGTGAATTTTGCGGACTGGCCATTTCGACTGAAGCGAAAGAGACCAGACTTGAAATCTACGTTGCTCTTATGTTTCTCTTCCCTATACTATTTAATTAAAACTCGAAATCATCTTCAGAAGGTTACTTTACTCTTGGTGAATTTTGCGGACTGGCCATTTCGACTGAAGCGAAAGAGACCAGACTTGAAATCTACGTTGCTCTTATGTTTCTCTTCCCTATACTATTTAATTAAAACTCGAAATCATCTTCAGAATGTTACTTTACTCTTGGTGAATTTTGCGGACTGGCCATTTCGACTGAAGCGAAAGAGACCAGACTTGAAATCTACATTGCTCTTATGTTTCTCTTCCCTATACTATTTAATTAAAACTCGAAATCATCTTCAGAATGTTACTTTACTCTTGGTGAATTTTGCGGACTGGCCATTTCGACTGAAGCGAAAGAGACCAGACTTGAAATCTACGTTGCTCTTATGTTTCTCTTCCCTATACTATTTAATTAAAACTCGAAATCATCTTCAGAATGTTACTTTACTCTTGGTGAATTTTGCGGACTGGCCATTTCGATTGTAGTGAAAGAGACCAGACTTGAAATCTACGTTGCTCTTATGTTTCTCTTCCCTATACTATTTAATTAAAACTCGAAATCATCTTCAGAATGTTACTTTACTCTTGGTGAATTTTGCGGACTGGCCATTTCGACTGAAGCGAAAGAGACCAGACTTGAAATCTACATTGCTCTTATGTTTCTCTTCCCTATACTATTTAATTAAAACTCGAAATCATCTTCAGAAGGTTACTTTACTCTTGGTGAATTTTGCGGACTGACCATTTCGACTGAAGCGAAAGAGACTAGACTTGAAATCTATATTGCTCTTATGTTTCTCTTCCCTATACTATTTAATTAAAACTCGAAATCATCTTCAGAATGTTACTTTACTCTTGGTGAATTTTGCGGACTGGCCAATTCGACTGAAGCGAAAGAGACCAGACTTGAAATCTACATTGCTCTTATGTTTCTCTTCCCTATACTATTTAATTAAAACTCGAAATCATCTTCAGAAGGTTACTTTACTCTTGGTGAATTTAGCGGACTGGCCATTTCGACTGAAGCGAAAGAGACCAGACTTGAAATCTACGTTGCTCTTATGTTTCTCTTCCCTATACTATTTAATTAAAACTCGAAATCATCTTCAGAATGTTACTTTACTCTTGGTGAATTTTGCGGACTGGCCATTTCGACTGA
Source organism: Harpalus rufipes (assembly GCA_951394225.1). NCBI lineage: Eukaryota > Metazoa > Arthropoda > Insecta > Coleoptera > Carabidae > Harpalus > Harpalus rufipes. The sequence goes on along the minus strand of OX596275.1, from coordinate 28,681,213 downwards.
AGCGAAAGAGACCAGACTTGAAATCTACGTTGCTCTTATGTTTCTCTTCCCTATACTATTTAATTAAAACTCGAAATCATCTTCAGAATGTACCTTTACTCTTGGTGAATTTTGCGGACTGGCCATTTCGACTGAAGCGAAAGAGACCAGACTTGAAATCTACATTGCTCTTATGTTTCTCTTCCCTATACTATTTAATTAAAACTCGAAATCATCTTCAGAATGTTACTTTACTCTTGGTGAATTTTGCGGACTGGCCATTTCGACTGAAGCGAAAGAGACCAGACTTGAAATCTACATTGCTCTTATGTTTCTCTTCCCTATACTATTTAATTAAAACTCGAAATCATCTTCAGAATGTTACTTTACTCTTGGTGAATTTTGCGGACTGGCCATTTCGACTGAAGCGAAAGAGACCAGACTTGAAATCTACGTTGCTCTTATGTTTCTCTTCCCTATACTATTTAATTAAAACTCGAAATCATCTTCAGAATGTTACTTTACTCTTGGTGAATTTTGCGGACTGGCCATTTCGACTGAAGCGAAAGAGACCAGACTTGAAATCTACATTGCTCTTATGTTTCTCTTCCCTATACTATTTAATTAAAACTCGAAATCATCTTCAGAATGTTACTTTACTCTTGGTGAATTTAGCGGACTGGCCATTTCGACTGAAGCGAAAGAGACCAGACTTGAAATCTACGTCGCTCTTATGTTTCTCTTCCCTATACTATTTAATTAAAACTCGAAATCATCTTCAGAATGTTACTTTACTCTTGGTGAATTTTGCGGACTGGCCATTTCGATTGTAGTGAAAGAGACCAGACTTGAAATCTACGTTGCTCTTATGTTTCTCTTCCCTATACTATTTAATTAAAACTCGAAATCATCTTCAGAATGTTACTTTACTCTTGGTGAATTTTGCGGACTGGCCATTTCGACTGAAGCGAAAGAGACCAGACTTGAAATCTACGTTGCTCTTATGTTTCTCTTCCCTATACTATTTATTTAAAACTCGAAATCATCTTCAGAATGTTACTTTACTCTTGGTGAATTTTGCGGACTGGCCATTTCGACTGAAGCGAAAGAGACCAGACTTGAAATCTACGTTGCTCTTATGTTTCTCTTCCCTATACTATTTAATTAAAACTCGAAATCATCTTCAGAATGTTACTTTACTCTTGGTGAATTTTGCGGACTGGCCATTTCGATTGTAGTGAAAGAGACCAGACTTGAAATCTACGTTGCTCTTATGTTTCTCTTCCCTATACTATTTAATTAAAACTCGAAATCATCTTCAGAATGTTACTTTACTCTTGGTGAATTTTGCGGGCTGGCCATTTCGACTGAAGCGAAAGAGACCAGACTTGAAATCTACATTGCTCTTATGTTTCTCTTCCCTATACTATTTAATTAAAACTCGAAATCATCTTCAGAATGTTACTTTACTCTTGGTGAATTTTGCGGACTTGCCATTTCGACTGAAGCGAAAGAGACCAGACTTGAAATCTACGTTGCTCTTATGTTTCTCTTCCCTATACTATTTAATTAAAACTCGAAATCATCTTCAGAATGTTACTTTACTCTTGGTGAATTTTGCGGACTGGCCATTTCGATTGTAGTGAAAGAGACCAGACTTGAAATCTACGTTGCTCTTATGTTTCTCTTCCCTATACTATTTAATTAAAACTCGAAATCATCTTCAGAATGTTACTTTACTCTTGGTGAATTTTGCGGACTGGCCATTTCGACTGAAGCGAAAGAGACCAGACTTGAAATCTACATTGCTCTTATGTTTCTCTTCCCTATACTATTTAATTAAAACTCGAAATCATCTTCAGAATGTTACTTTACACTTGGTGAATTTTGCGGACTTGCCATTTCGACTGAACCGAAAGAGACCAGACTTGAAATCTACGTTGCTCTTATGTTTCTCTTCCCTATACTATTTAATTAAAACTCGAAATCATCTTCAGAGTGTTACTTTACTCTTGGTGAATTTTGCGGACTTGCCATTTCGACTGAAGCGAAAGAGACCAGACTTGAAATCTACGTTGCTCTTATGTTTCTCTTCCCTATACTATTTAATTAAAACTCGAAATCATCCTCAGAATGTTACTTTACTCTTGGTGAATTTTGCGGACTGGCCATTTCGACTGAAGCGAAAGAGACCAGACTTGAAATCTACATTGCTCTTATGTTTCTCTTCCCTATACTATTTAATTAAAACTCGAAATCATCTTCAGAATGTTACTTTACTCTTGGTGAATTTTGCGGACTTGCCATTTCGACTGAAGCGAAAGAGACCAGACTTGAAATCTACGTTGCTCTTATGTTTCTCTTCCCTATACTATTTAATTAAAACTCGAAATCATCTTCAGAATGTTACTTTACTCTTGGTGAATTTTGCGGACTGGCCATTTCGATTGTAGTGAAAGAGACCAGACTTGAAATCTACGTTGCTCTTATGTTTCTCTTCCCTATACTATTTAATTAAAACTCGAAATAATCTTCAGAATGTTACTTTACTCTTGGTGAATTTTGCGGACTGGCCATTTCGACTGAAGCGAAAGAGACCAGACTTGAAATCTACATTGGTCTTATGTTTCTCTTCCCTATACTATTTAATTAAAACTCGAAATCATCTTCAGAATGTTACTTTACTCTTGGTGAATTTTGCGGACTTGCCATTTCGACTGAAGCGAAAGAGACCAGACCTGAAATCTACGTTGCTCTTATGTTTCTCTTCCCTATACTATTTAATTAAAACTCGAAATCATCGACAGAATGTTACTTTACTCTTGGTGAATTTTGCGGACTGGCCATTTCGAGTGAAGCGAAAAACACCAGACTTGAAATTTACGTTGCTCTTATGTTTCTCTTCCCTACACTATTTCATTAAAACTCGAAATCATCACGAAGAGTAATGTAACCTTCTGAAGATGATTTCGAGTTTTAATTAAATAGTATATGGAAGAGAAACATAAGAGCAACGTAGATTTCAAGTCTGGTCTCTTTCGCTTCAGTCGAAATGGCCAGTCCGCAAAATTCACCAAGAGTGATGTAACATTCTGAAGATGATTTCGAGTTTTAATGAAATAGTATATGGAAGAGAAACAGAAGAGCAACGTAGATTTCAAGTCTGGTCTCTTTCGCTTCAGTCGAAATGGCCAGTCCGCAAAATTCACCAAGAGTGAAGTAACATTCTGAAGATGATTTCGAGTTTTAATGAAATAGTATATGGAAGAGAAACAGAAGAGCAACGTAGATTTCAAGTCTGGTCTCCTTCGCTTCAGTCGAAATGGCCAGTCCGCAAAATTCACCAAGAGTAAAGTAACATTCTGAAGATGATTTGGAGTTTTAATTCAGGCCATAGCATAAGCTTTAAAGCTTATGCTATGGCCTGAATTTTTTACAATAAAGAATAAAACATTAATTACATTTTATTTCACCTAACTAATAGTAAGTTTTCAAGCAAATCTTCCTTTATTAGTTCTCTTACCTTATATAAGTACTTAACATAACTAATAAGACGAATACCGACAGTGTGTGCAAATGAAATTTATCGCAGTCAGTGTTCAATAGATGAAACTACGAGTATTGACAACTGACAAGCTGCGACATGACATCTGGTAGGAAAAATATGAAATTTCCGATTTGGTACTATGTTGTGACTGTATGCTTGAGTTACATGTGGTTTGATCATTTGATGTGAATAAAAATGGGAAAAAGTCGTACAAATTGTATATTCTGACGTCACTCTCAAGATCTGGTCGAGACACAGGCATTGGGTTTTATAATTTTCTGAAACATGGCCAAAATAAAGTTAAAATTACGACAAGAGCAAGTGTTGAAATGGATATGGATCGACAAAAAGCATGGGAATAAGCAATTCGTAGTGCAAAACAAATAACAAAACATATGAATATGAAAGTTTGTTCTCGTCATTTTAAATCGGATAATTACATATTTCGTGGTCTTTATCTAGCTTTACACGTGCATTCTGCACTAATAATTTTTAAATTTTCTCTAAATGTATTTTGATTTCATGTGGTTTTGCAGAAATTGCACTGGTTCGCAGACAAAGTGCAAATATTACCCACATTATACCGTCATTTTTACTTCCTTGTACGTAAATAAAGGAAGTATTGTAATCGCGAAAAATTTCGGTTTTTTCGTCGTGACGTCTGTACGTACGTATCTCACATAACTCAAAAACGGTAAGCCGTAGAAAGTTGAAATTTTGTATTTAGGACTCCTATAACATCTAGTTGTGCACCTCCCTTTCTGGTTATTACACAATTTCCAGAAGTGGTACTTTACATGAAGCCTATAATAGATTTTAGAAATAAATGCTTCAAATAAAAGTTTTAAAGAATTAATTTCTGCGTCTAGCACATCAAGTATTATTAAATTAGCCCTTTGTATAAGCGAGATATGTAAATTTAAAAATTATATACTTTTGGTTTTTGTAATAAAGCTTGTTAAGGAGTAGGACAAAAAAATAAAAAAGTTCATGTCAATTTACGTTAAATATGTGCAATTTTATGATTCGTACAATAACAAATATATTTTTATTGTGAAATTAGTCATATTCATTGTTGTAATCAAATATTTCTTTGTTGTAATCAAAACTCTCTTTAAAAAGAACCGGGTTAGATTAATGTTAATTTAAGAATGATAGTAGTAAATGAATTATTTTTGTTCTATATCAAAATATTTCTCGGGCTTGGTTTAAGCCTGTCAATATTTTGTAATTTAAATATTAAAAAAATATGTATAGTTTAATAATCGTACAAGGAAGTCATATGGTGTCCACATCAGATTTTTTAATACTCCACATAATATTATGTAGTTAGCGTTTATAACTCGCTCACCTGCGATCATCAATTTCGATTGATTAAAAATATATAAAATTATAAATACATTTTAACATATCTTCTATAATACATTTAGAAGTAGCTGTTACTTCCAGAAATCTAAAATGTTCTGTGGTACCAAACCCCATTTTAAGTGAAAAAAAATGCTTTTGTTGTTAGTTTTCATATGTCACAACACTACGAGTACCAATTCAGAAGCAGCTGATCGGCCCGATGGTGCTGCCGCCATCGGACATGTCAGTTCTCAATACCGTTTAACCTAACATGTAACAGGGTTAGCTACGGGAAGTTCTATTTTGCGGACCACAAAAAAAAAGCGGACTAGCCATTTCGACTGATGTGAAAGACACCAGATTTGAAATCTACGTTGCTCTTATGTTTATCTTCCCTATACAATTTAATTCAAACTCGAAATCATCTTCAGAAGGTTACTTTACTCTTGGTGAATTTTGCGGGCTGGCCATTTCGACTGAAGCGAAAGAGACCAGACTTGAAATCTACGTTGCTCTTATGTTTCTCTTCCATATACTATTTAATTAAAACTCGAAATCATCTTCAGAAGGTTACTTTACTCCTGGTGAATTTTGCGGACTGGCCATTTCGACTGAAGCGAAAAAGCCCAGACTTGAGATCTACGTTGCTCTTATGTTTCTCTTCCCCATACTATTTAATTAAAACTCGAAATCATCTTCAGAAGATTACTTTACCCTTGGTGAATTTTGCGGACTGGCCATTTCGACTGATGTGAAAGACACCAGATTTGAAATCTACGTTGCCCTTATGTTTCTCTTCCCTATACTATTTAATTCAAACTCGAAATCATCTTCAGAAGGTTACTTTACACTTGGTGAATTTTGCGGACGGGCCATTTCGACTGATGTGAAAGACACCAAATTTGAAATCTACGTTCCTCTTATGTTTCTCTTCCCTGTACTATTTAATTAAAACTCGAAATCATCTTAGAAGGTTACTTTACCCTTGGTGAATTTTGCGGACTGGCCATTTCGACTGATGTGAAAGACACCAGATTTGAAATCTACGTTGCCCTTATGTTTCTCTTCCATGTGTAATGTATGGGGAAGAGAAACATAAGAACAACGTAGATTTCAAATCTGGTCTCTTTCGCTTCAGTCGAAATGGCCAGTCCGCAAAATTCACCAAGAGTAAAGTAACCTTCTGAAAATGATTTCAAGTTTTACTTAAATAGTATATGGAAGAGAAACATAAGAGCAACGTAGATGTCAAATCTGGTCTCTTTCGCTTCAGTCGAAATGGCCAGTCCGCAAAATTCACCAAGAGTAAAGTAACCTTCTAAAAAAGATTTCAAGTTTTACTTAAATAGTATATGGAAGAGAAACATAAGAGCAACGTAGATGTCAAATCTGGTCTCTTTCGCTTCAGTCGAAATGGCCAGTCCGCAAAATTCACCAAGAGTAAAGTAACCTTCTAAAAAAGATTTCAAGTTTTACTTAAATAGTATATGGAAGAGAAACATAAGAGCAACGTAGATGTCAAATCTGGTCTCTTTCGCTTCAGTCGAAATGGCCAGTCCGCAAAATTCACCAAGAGTAAAGTAACCTTCTAAAAAAGATTTCAAGTTTTACTTAAATAGTATATGGAAGAGAAACATAAGAGCAACGTAGATTTCAAGTCTGGTCTCTTTCGCTTCAGTCGAAATGGCCAGTCCGCAAAATTCACCAAGAGTAAAGTAACCTTCTGAAGATGATTTCGAGTTTTAATTAAATAGTATAGAGAAGAGAAACATAAGAGCAACGTGGATTTCAAGTCTGGTCTCTTTCGCTTCAGTCGAAATGGCCAGTCCGCAAAATTCACCAGGGGTAAAGTAACCTTCTGAAGATGATTTCGAGTTTTAATTAAATAGTATATGGAAGAGAAACATAAGAGCAACGTAGATTTCAAGTCTGGTCTCTTTCGCTTCAGTCGAAATGGCCAGTCCGCAAAATTCACCAAGAGTAAAGTAACATTCTGAAGATGATTTCGAGTTTTAATTAAATAGTATAGGGAAGAGAAACATAAGAGCAATGTAGATTTCAAGTCTGGTCTCTTTCGCTTCAGTCGAAATGGCCAGTCCGCAAAATTCACCAAGAGTAAAGTAACATTCTGAAGATGATTTCGAGTTTTAATTAAATAGTATAGGGAAGAGAAACATAAGAGCAATGTAGATTTCAAGTCTGGTCTCTTTCGCTTCAGTCGAAATGGCCAGTCCGCAAAATTCACCAAGAGTAAAGGTACATTCTGAAGATGATTTCGAGTTTTAATTAAATAGTATAGGGAAGAGAAACATAAGAGCAACGTAGATTTCAAGTCTGGTCTCTTTCGCTTCAGTCGAAATGGCCAGTCCGCAAAATTCACCAAGAGTAAAGTAACATTCTGAAGATGATTTCGAGTTTTAATTACATAGTATAGGGAAGAGAAACATAAGAGCAACGTAGATTTCAAGTCTGGTCTCTTTCGCTTCAGTCGAAATGGCCAGTCCGCAAAATTCACCTGGAGTAAAGTAACCTCCTGAAGATGATTTCGAGTTTTAATTAAATAGTATATAGAAGAGAAACATAAGGGCAACGTAGATTTCAAGTCTGTTCTCTTTCGCTTCAGTCGAAATGGCCAGTCCGCTTTTTTTTGTGGTCCGCAAATTAGATAGCACCGTTAGCTACTGGAGAGTTATTTTGAAAGTCTGCTTGTTTGGAACTCAAATATCTGAAAATTCAGTAATATTTGCTTGTAAAATATTTGCTGTAAATAAAATAACGGTTAAAACCGATAACCGATATTAATTATTTTGTCATTTTATCATGAACGAAAAATATATATATGTTTTCGTTTCCGTTCTTATAAAAATTTCGGTTTATTTCATTTTCGTTCTTAGTCCCTGTTTTTTATTAAATGTATGATTAATAAAATATATTTTCCTTTATTTCTTATTTTTAATTTTCCCCAGATTTTCGTTGTTTTAAAAAAGTTTTTCCCCAGTCCCCAAATAATATCAAATTTCCCCACAACTGCGGAAAAATCCCCAGACCTGGCAACGCTGATATCGGTGTTGCTAAAAGTTACAGAATAGGTAGTAGTAGTTTTGGAACGCACCTCTTGTAAGAATCCAATCAGTTTAGGAGGGATATTTAAAATTAGAAAAAGAAATACAAATGAAAGCATGTATAATTATTACTTATTTTTGTTTTAACTGTCGTATTACCTGAAAATGGTTAAATAATGACTCTTAACAGATCAAAACTAAATTAAGGTAGTTCATAACATTGTTCTTATAAATACATCAAATAAAAGTTATATAGATTTGAATTCTACATCTAAATCATGTGAAACGATTCTAGCTCTTCATGTACGAAGCGAAAAAATTAAATTAAACTTAATAATGGCTGGTACCACAAGCCTTGTTCTAACTAAAACGCTGTTTTAATAAATGTCAAATTTCATTATTTAATAATTATAATAAATAATATAAAACTTATCAAAATATGATTTTAAAGCAGAACATTCAAATATTTTTTAAAAAAATCGTTCTTAAACATAAGGGTGAAATTACATACATACACAAAATCACGCGTGTCCCACTTAGTGGGTTCGCACAAACCCGATAACAATAAAAACAACATCAACATCATACAACAAATCCTTACTCTTAAACATATTAAAGTGACCGATTAAGTATTGAAATTTGACACATCTTAAAACAGCGTTTTAGTTAAAACAAGGCTCGTGCTACCAGCCATTGTTTTTATAAGCTTTTAGTCTAGACAGCCATGATTATGACAAAAAAATAAACAATTGTTGTTTTTAACTGTTAATTCATATTTAAAAAATAAAATGTAGTAGTAAAACAACACAATTGACTAATACAAAACACAAAAAAAAATCTAGACTAAAAGGCATGATTTAGATGCAGAGTTTATATAACTTATATTTGAAGTATTTTTGCAAAAAAAATGGTAATGTTTGTACAAAAAAAATTAAATACGTTAAACGCTCATGGCCCGCTTATAGTTTGAAGCATAAAAAAAATTATTAATCACACATATAGGTACATATTGCAGCTTACGGGATATTAATAGACATATAGGATGGTGATTCGACACCCGAACATTGGACTTTTACATGTAAAATCATAGTTTCGTAACTTCCTGCTTCCCTAATTATTTTAGGTAAAAAAATTCAAATAAAATTTGTAGATCTTCAAATTCTGTATCTGAATTAATAAGCAAAATTATTTTTGCATGCTTTGTAACGGCAGAAATTAGGTATGAAAATGTCCAAAATCACCTCAAAATTAACGGTAGCCATGGAATTGAAACAAATAAAGCAACAAATGTTTAATTTATCTGTCAATTTAGGTCAGATATTATATATTTATTAGGTATTATTTATAATTTATATTGAAGTGAACAAATATCATTTTTTTTTAAGTATATAATAATTCACTTGAACATAAATTACAAATAAATAGTTATTTTTCTACTCCTGCTCTGAAAATACAATTTTCTGGTTTGTTTTTCATGCTGAAAGTAACTCTTTGCAGCACTAGTGCTGCAAAATTTTGCAGCACGCTTCGGTATCCTAGCAACGAATTTTACTTACAAATGTTGTATGGAATGCAAAAAGAGTTACTTTCAACATGAAAAACAAACCAGAAAATTGTATTTTCAGAGCAGGAGTAGAAAAAATAAATTAATCTAACTTAACATATAAACCATTTAACATTTGTTAATTTTTTTTCAATTTCGTGGCTATCGCTATGTTTGGGGTGATTTTCGACATTTTCATATCTAATTTCTGCTGTTACAAAGCACTCAAAATTAATTATGCTTATTGATTCAGATGTAGAATTTTAAGCTTTACAATTTTTTTAAGCTTTTTTACCTAAAACAATTAGTCACCAGCCTGTATGTCCAACAAAGAGAAAAATAAAAAAAGTAAGTTATATTTCGTAAAATAGTACATTATTTTATTTACATTCTATGTTCGCAATTCATAAATTTGTATATAAGCTTCAGTTAATGTAATCATTTGTGGAAGAATATCAATAACATGCAAATCTTGCATCTCGTACCACTTTCCGGAAGCTTTATGTAAAATATGGACTCGATAAGTTCCCTTTCCAGGTTCTCCATCATGGACGATATTTGCAATCAAATCATATACCGTATTTTTATGCTTAGCCTTTATTTCTGGTGTTAAAATATCTCCAAAATCAATATTCCTGAAATTAAAAATTAATAAATATGAATATAGTACGATTATGCGTTAATTATTACTTCACAGGAAAGTTCACAATAGTAGGATTTTTTTCAACAAAGAAAGTATTTTTGGTAAATCTTTTAATATACAAAATTAAATATGGAGGTAACTGAGTAATTTCAAATCTTTTCATGAAATTTTCTTTGTATGTTTTATATTCTTTTTCAGTTTGACCATTAAATTTAGTCAAAAGTTGATATAAATTCACCTGTAAAGAAATCAATTTTACTATTAAAAAATATGAACAATTATTTTTATACCTGAGGTATAATATTCTCCCGAAATTCATCAATAAATAACGGTGGTGGTGGGAGATCACACGTTAGATACAAGAAAGGCGACTCTGTAATTTTCTCCTGATATTCTTGGGTGGCAAGTAAATTCCTTTTTTGTTTATCGTCCAATTCAGTTGGTGGAATCTTTCGAGTATAAATACTCATAGAACCCAAAAATGATTTATATATTATAGAACTTTTTTGTTTTTTCGTACCATTTAGAGCACGATGCAACGCATTAAGGAACCAAGATAAAAAATCGATTGGATCTCCTATAATATATAACATTTATAATAATAGGAAAGACAAAAGTAAAATATGAGGTAATATACCTTGTTGAGTAAATTGAAAATTTTTCCTACTCCAAAGTACAACAGCCTGTAACATTTCATGCGGTGAAACATGGGCCTTAAAATTTCTAGGATTCCACAACTTTCGCATAAGTTCACCAAAACGAGAAACTAGTGTATAAACGGAATCTCCAGGTGGTCTTTTAATATTCGCATAATTTTCTTCTCGAAGAAAATAGTCACGAAGTGGAGTAACATGTGACAATGACTAAAAGCAATAATATTAATATACTTTTACAAATTTACACACATACAAACTTACTTGCAAAATAACATTACAGTAATCATTAGCTTTGATGTTATTAAGTCCAACAATACCAGGCAAATACATAGACCCATCTATAGCCCTAGATAATCTTGTACTATTATCTAACTTCCGAATATGGTCAAGAGTAAATGTAGGATTCAATACATATTTGATATCATCCAAAGAAGAATCTATACTCATAGAAACAGTTAAAACATAAATATAACATAAAGATATTTCTCACCTATGATTTCGTAATTATCTGGAAGACAGTAAAATTTTAAAGTATGTAAATTTAAGAAAACATGATGGCTTTCTCCTACAGAATGAGTATAAGCATGTGTATTTGTTCCTCTTCCTTGAAAATACTTCCCACAAACTAAACACGCGTAAACATTTATTCGTGTTAGTGATACAGAACATAATTTTTCAAAATCAAAATCTAAATACTGCCTGTTGATTGTATCCAAATACGGACATAAACGATTCTTCGTCTCTAAAATATTTACAAAATGCTTATACATATACTTCAAATGTATTGTTAGATTATATTTCACCTAATTTTTGGTTACTTTTTGGAACTTCAATATCATCATCTAATGATTTAGGTTTTTTTATAGTAATTTGGATATTTCGTTTACCTGTAAAAATATATTATGGGCAAAGATTGGTTTAATTTTAGGTTAGAATTACCTACCTACATACGTATTCGTTTCGTCAATTTTGCCATTATCCTGGGTTTCTAGTTTAAGTTTTTTAGACATCGGTTGATCATCAGACATTATGATTTTATTTATTAATTATTGTACTATTTATAACATATACAGCAGAATATATAGTTTGCTCCAAAACCAAACGATTACAAACGCTAAAGATGACAACTGACAACCAGTACTGCCAACAATAACTGTACCGTTGACATTTTATCTAGGGATTTTCTATTAAATCAGGTAAATCTTGTTTTCAGCTGTCACATTTTCATTCTGATTCTGATTACATGTCAATAAGTACATAAAAATTAATGAAATTCCTTTAATTTGATTAAATATATCATAAAATGATTTATCGAAATACAATATTGGTAGTTTTTACAATCGTTTGTGTTACTGCAAGGATTCACAAACTTCAAATTACGGTAGGTTTGCAAATTAGCATATAATATTTATAATAAAATTATAACATACAAATACTTCTTAAAACGTTTTAGAATGATATTCGTCGATTTATAGCTCTTAGTACTTTTGGATTTTATAAAGGCGGAATCTTACAAGTAAGGCTTAACAATTTAATCGCAAATCCTGCTAGTAACAATTCTGTGGTAAGAAGATTCATTATGTTACACTTACTATAATAATTAACCTTCGTTCACTTACCTTAAATTTTATTTATTAGTTTGGATTCAGTCTTGATCGAACTTTAAACGATGCTATGAATCCTTATTTAGATAGTCATACAGATGATTGCATACTAAAAAAACAATTTGATAATGCTGGTGAAGACAAAAGTAATATGAATCATGATGCGGCTGTTATATATTTTATTTTGGACTTAAAAGAAAAAAAGTGAGTATTTTTTTTCATAATTTAGGTGTAAAAATGACTAAATTAATATATTGTAGGATGAAAGTAAATTGTACGAAAGACTTGCAAACTATACATATATATAAAAGCCCTGAGTTTGTTCCTGCATTTAGAGCAAAACGTGACTCTTTACTACACCATGTCAGCGATACATCTTTATTTCCCCAAAGGAATAAAAGAAACGTAGCACCACTTGGTAAGAAAATGTTTTTGAATATATAAGTCGATAATAATTTTATTATTATTTAGAAAATGTAAATAAATCTGACAAGTTAAAATTAAAAGAAAATCCGCTATTAGGTGGATCAACATCATGTTCGCAAACTATTTTACCAATTACGTCAATAAAGAAAGACGGCAAACATTATTATAGTACAGAAGTAAATATTTCGTAAACTTGATATAAATTATTCTTTATTTCATAATTTTATGTTATAGTTCGTGATGTATGTTGCAAGTACTGCTGAGGAAGGATTATATAATCTTTATTTTCATAGCTGCCCAAATTATGATAACAAGCAAGTTGCTCTCGATTTCACAGTAAGTATAATATTTGATTGCTTAATTTTAATTAAATTATGAAAAATTATATTTAGTAATTTATTAATTTTTATAGATTGAAATTCAAGAAAATAATGACGGTAATTTCTTATCAGCTGGTGAAATGCCTTTACCAGCCTTATATTTTATGATGGCTCTTTTATTCTTTTTGTCTGGAACTTTCTGGGTATTCATTCTTCGAAAGAGCAAGTAAAATATCCAATAGTAATTCATTTCTACCATTTATTAATAAAATAATCTAATATTTTAGACACCCTGTTTTCAAAATTCATTATTTGATGGCAGTGTTAATATATTTGAAATCTTTGTCACTTCTTTTCCATAGCGTCAATTATCATTATATCGAAACAAAAGGCGAACATGTAGCTGCTTGGGCAATTTTATATTATGTTGCTCATTTGTACGTATCAATAACATGCATGTAATTTCATCATGACTACATTTTACGTTTGTAGGTTAAAAGGAGCTGTGTTATTTATAACGATTGTACTTATTGGTACTGGGTGGACTTTTATTAAACATATTTTAGCCGATAAAGATAAGAAAATATTTATGATTGTTATTCCTCTGCAGGTAAGAATAAAAATTGATTTTCAATATTAATGAGATTCTCCACCATAGTTTTATATCAACACTAGACCATAAAATTGTATGATAGGGACTATCAAAGATTTAAAAAAGTTATTAGTTTTTCAAATATTTAAGTTTTTAGTATCCTTAATGTTCGTCACGCAACTGCTCATTCCAAATTCTTACTAGAAGCCTTCTGCTTGTGGCGTCTTGTGCATTTTATGCAATGACAATAAGGGGTACAAATAAAATTGTGAAAAATGAAGTGAACTAATATAATTTATATTAATAATTAAAAAAAAGAACCTGTCCCATCTTAACATTTGCCACTAAATTTTCTTCACGCATCTCGCAAGCATTATAAAAACTGCTTGCAAGCTGAACGTATACTGCAAAATATTTCCAATATAGAACATGTTCGGTATACTGTAGGTATAGGCGGTGAACAGCAAAATATCAGCGTACATCATAAAGTAGGGACAAGCAATTAAATTTTACAATTCAAATCTGTATTCGCATGCGCGATATTGCATATATCTGTTCGGAAAGCAACACTGTTTGTTTACAAAATAACAATTTTCTAACCACAAATTCATTGGGATTCCATCTTCCCGTGATTTATGTACTTGTTTTGTTTTCTAGTAAAAATGTGTGAGAAAGTTGTTAAAAACATGTGTTCTGTGAGAACTTGTCTGCGGACATATGCTCATAAAAATGCATCTAGATTTTCGAAGGATTTTGAACGGTATGATATATTGTAAATAGGATATTTTGTTAAGATATTGCGCAGATTTGTATTTATTATGAAAATAATCATAAATAGCTGTAATAATGGTTACATCTTGTCAATGGTGTGATTTAATTCAAGAAATGCAAACCACTGGAATGTCATTGTATAATTCATACTACAGAGTGTGTGGGGTTCATTTTCAAGAAAAGAAATGGGAATTTTGCCTAAATCTCTTGCATTAAATTTTAATCTGAAAAAAACTTTTTGCTCCAATTTGAATTTTGCACAATATTACTGTCTCCACCTCGGAGCACTTTTCGGAAATTTCTGCCAACGTTATTCAAGGTTATTCGATATAGCCATACGAACTTCGAAGGTGCCGACACACTTTGTCCCTACTTTATGATGTATGTACGCTGAAAATATTTGCAATATAGAACGCTACATGTTCGACAATGTTCGGTATACTGTAGGTATAGGCAGTGAATGCAGTCGAAGTTCGGCTTACAGGCACGTTTTCACCATAAAGCTAAGATCGTAATAGTTCGTACGTTAGGGAATGAATTAGATTAGCGGTGCGGTAGACAGCAACAAATACATTTGTGTATTCCTATTTACTTTTAAGTTTGGATATATTAAAGTTCTAAATAAATATATTGTAAAAATATATTAAAAGTTATAAAATATAAAGGCAAGCACTGCTTGCCTTGCTTACATGGAGAAAACGCCACTGCGCTTCTGCTATGAATCCATTTTCAAGTAAATGAATGCAGAAAATAACGAAAGTAAACTTGTTTGAAATTATAATGCCACGAAAGAAAAAATACACGTTCATTGATTGAAAATTGAATGACATATAGGCTGCCAGTGGTGTTTGTCCTTTTTTCTATAGTAGATTTTAAAGTATTCTTTTAGTGGCACTGTAACCACAAGGTAAATAAAATAATACTTTTACAGCAGAGGCACAGTGAATTTTTGAAAGTGGATGAAAATAAATATGTATTCAGGATATTTACGACTAGAATAGAATCAATAGGCGATTTTTCGCGAGCATGGTTAACTGTAGTAATATGTGGATAACTATGATTTGATATTTTTGCGAGAAAATTGATGACGCCAGACACCAACATAGTAAAGTGTGGTTAACCAAACACATTTACCCTTAGAACAGGAATAGAGGGGAGACAAAGCATAGTCACGCGTATGTTTCAAAATCATCTGAGCAATTTGAACCTTATTGCAACGCCAGAATCAGCTCAATCGGTCTAGTTGACCAGATAAATACTGGTATGTTAATAATAAATAAATACTCGATTATTCATAACTACACATTACCTTGATTTTGTTTTATAAATGTAAAATAAATACGAAATAAATATGTATACGAGAACGGCAAAAGACAAAATGGTAACAATGGTGGGTGACTCTTGTTGACATTGAAAGCTTATTCGTTCGACTGCACACGTATTTATTTATTTTATTTAACATCTCATCCATCCCACAGGATCGAAATCCCAGCAACGGGTGGATGCACATATAATACATAAGGTTACAAACAACAATGATGTTTCAACACAAAAAAAATATATAGAACATGAAAATTAAATTAAAATATATTTGCTAATGCTTGCTTGAAGTATCTGAGTGATGAGTAATAAATATCAATATCTTTTGGAATACTTTTAAAAATATAGCATTATTGTCTGATGGGCGATCTTGCCTCATAGTTAGTTCTTACAAGTGAACATTGAAATATATACTTATTTCTAGAAGATATGAGCGGAACAGAAAATGGAATACTAGCTGAACAAATAGGATCGTCTATAATATTGTTGACTAATTTATATACATAGATCGAAGATTGCATCTTTCTTTATCAAATTGAAAAAGGATAATAAGTTATTGTATGATATATCATGAGTAGGATAAACACCATGTTTTATAATAACAGTACTTTCCAATTTATTTTTGTGTTCTTTTGATGCTGTTACAATATATATTACATAACGGATTCCATATTGTAAGCAGTATTCCAATTTTGAACGCACGAATGAAAAATATAACATTTTTAAAGTTCTTAACCTATGAAAGGAACTGGACCTTTTACATTTTTATTGCACCATGACATAATTTTTCAATACACCACGTAGTGAAAATTTTATGAACTAGACATGAGTAGGCACCATGTTGTCAAGTAAAATGATTAAAAGAACAAGCATTTATTTTTAATAAAAAAATATTTAAACAACACAAAAACTGAAATTATTTTGACTTTGATTCTAAAGAAATTATTAATAAAGACAAAACAATTTATTTAAAAATAATAACAATAGTTTTATTCTTGTTTGCAACTTTCTTAATAACAAACTGGCAACTACGCAATTATCTGTCACTTTATGTGATGTTTATTTCGCGTCTTTAGAACATATAACCACATTTCTGATTCCCATTTACCCGTCTTCTCGTCTTGAAATATTTATCATCACAAACGCTTTGTGTGAATTTATTTAATATAGTTACATTCTTATTTCCGCCATTTCAAATTTTGTTTGAAATATATCAGGCCTGTTCTATGCGCAAACAAACTACTGCGCACTAGATATATGTCATTTTTTCTCTATCTCTCTCTTTTCATGTAAAAGGTCCATTCCGAATTATGAAGTCTAGATTTTTATATGCAGATCTTACAATGTAATTTATATATGCATTGAAAGACAGCTTAACATCAAATATTACTCCTAAATATTTAAAATCTGTAACTCGATGAAGTAAATAGTGTTCCATTTTATAACACATCTGGCCGACTAGCCAGATTCAGCTGATTCTGGCGTTGCAATAAGGTCGAAAGTCACTAAGATGATTTGGAAAATCTTCTTACGGCGAAATACATAGCGTACCCTGTTTCCCAAATATTCCTGGTGTAAGCATTTACCCACCTCCGTAGCTGGTTTTGGAAGTTAATATATCTACCTCTCTCGAAACATAACCTAAAATTATGTTTAGATTTTTTTTAAGTTCTGTGCTTCTTTGGTATTGATATAAAATACAGCATGTCATGAACAAAGAAATGTATTGTGGATACCGCCAAATTAAATCTGTCTGTCGGTGATATTAAATAATCTCCTTTACTTTAGTATTACTACAACAATGTATATGGGCTATTATGCCATAAATGATTAATTTCTTTTGAAATTTTACCTTCTAAAATGCAAATAAAACTAATACACTAAATATTTGGTAATCCATTCATCATAAAAATTCAGAAAACGGATATGTTGGACTCGAGCCGAATTCAGCACTATTCACTATACTTCATTTCACATAAGAAAATATCGTTGCTTTTGATAGGGATACAAATTCTGCCCTTTGATTGGTCAGAATGCAAGCTTATTTCACAAAATCGAAAAAATATCACCTGTCAGTTGTTAGTTATCAAATAAAATTTGTGGAATTAAATGATGTTTAACCATGTTTCGTTATAATATGGTGAAAATGATTAGGCAAAAGACTAACGTCATCAACCTGAAAAAACCTTATAAAAAGAAATATAACTTGTAGTAATTATTAGTTATTTATTTTTAAAAAATCTGATTGGCCAGCACGATATCTTCCGTCAATTCTACGTATTTTGTACAAATTCCATACAGATTTTTTTTTTGTAAACTATTCTATGGGCGTTTTCATTTTAGGGGAGAAATGAACTGATCTTACCTCGTACTGAACTGAACTACTCCTAAAAAGAACAGTGTGTTTCTTAAAATAAGAAGTAGAAAATAATAGATATTAAGGATACAAGTTTGATATAGTGTTCATAATGAAACGCGTGTGATGTTAAATCACGAGGCGATGAGCCGAGTGTTTTAATCACGCAAGTTTCATTAGACTATATCAAATGTGTATCCTTCAATATTTTATCTACAACAGTTTAAATTGATCTTAAAATATATTTTTCATTTCATTTTTGACATAATGAGAAACATTGAAATGTTCATTCGTAGCCTACGTTATTAATACGTAAGGGTGATTTAATGGCACTGAGTGTCATTATGAGTTTCATAATAGCACTGAGTGTCATTATGAAATTCATAATGACACTCAGTGCCATTAAATCACTCATAAAGACATTCAAATTGGTGTACTAATTTCATATTAGCGCACTGTTGTAGATAAAAACATTATATAGCATTATATTTATAACATAACATAATAATCTGCTGAATTGGTTTATGACTATAATCTGTTGTATTACCTTACGTGATTTGTTTTTTCCACCTTAAATTATTTTACATTTTCCAGTAAAATCTACTCACAAAGATATTATGTAAATTTTATTTGACACTGACATCTGTCAATTAGTAATATTTGAATATTCTAACTGTTTCCATGGTGCATGAAAGAATTATAACTTTTGGAATTGTAGTATTGGAGTTATCGAAGGAGAATTTTTTGTCACACACACACATATATTCATGCATACACACAGACATTATCGTAAAAATAGTAAATTCGTATTGTAGGGACTCTAAAACGTACTTATTCATCAAAACCACACCATCGAATTTTTTGACCAAAGACAATACCGTCCTTACCGGTAGGTGACGGAAGGTAAAGAAGAAGAAAAAAATAATAGTATTAAAGAAACGTATATATTAATTAATTTACATTTATTTCCAAGTCAATCCTTATTCCTTTTACGGAATACAAAATTATTTGACACAACATGATCATTCTTAGTAGTGCCAACGTATGGTACGAAAATAAACTAGAATTATTTCGAATAATTTTATTGTCCGTAAAAGGAATAACGATTAACTTAGAAATAATTGTAAATATCATTAATATATACATTACTTAATACTAGTATTTTTTTCTTCTTTTAAAAATAAATAACACCCAATAATTTGTACAAGTTATATTTTATTTTAAAAGGTTTTTTTCAGGCTGATGACGTGAGTCTTCTGCCTAATCATTTTCACTATATTTAATATTTAGGTCTTATACATTTTTACAGATAAAAATATTTATTATTGACAAAATTTGGTTTCACGAATTTAAATTATTTATTTTATGCATGTAAAAACGGTCGGCTCTTAAGCGCCATCTGCTATTTTCGTACGTGAAATGAAATATAGTGTAGTCATCGTCTCTAGTAACTATGGAAATAGCTTGCATCTATTTTTTATTAATGTATCAATGCGTATGTCTCTCTTTATTTTGTTAATTTTAAATAAGCTGCGTTAGTTAAAGAAGAGTGCTGAATTCGACTCTATGTATTTTCGAATAATAATAATAAATTTATTGTGTTACGTTTATTTCTGAAGAATGAATTAGTTATAGATGTTGAACATGACACAACTGTTTCTAATTCATGCTTTATAATAAAATATAAAACACTTTTGCATTGTTACTCAGGTCCATTTTATAATTTGGTAGCTATTACCACACAATGGGACCATCCCATAAAAAAAATATAAGCATTTTTTTTGTAGAAATAAAAAATTTAAACAATTTCATTGCTTTTACAATGAAAAATAGTTACAATTTTATTACTTTTCATTCATAATTTTCGTAATACTTTTTCGCAGACTTTTACTGTGACATCACGAATTAAAATCCGAGTTTGTGGTACGCACTCTTAAATTGAGTTGCCGCGCTTCACAAATCATGTGGAGTTAGCACGGCGATAAAGTTTAAAATTCATACAAACGTGTAAAAATTTGATGCTTTGTATAAAAGTTTGTGTTGTTGAGTCATCGCGCCATATAGCTCTTTAAAAAATAATAATCTCATTAGGCGATTTTTCGCGACGGACCAAACATGAACCACGGTTATACGTTTGGTTCATGAAAACGTCACTGTTATGACGTAAGATAGGATAATAGGATATCGCGAGAAATCAGTTTGGTTAAACCTGTTGCATCATTCGGCGGTTAATTTTAAACGATGAAGAAGTATATGAGTTATATTAAAGATGAATTTATGGAGATGGACATGAGTTATTTAGTATGCGATCTTTATACATTTCGAAATATTTTGTAACTACAGGATCTGCAAATAATTTATTGTATTATTTGTAAACAAAACTTTAACCTAACTTTTACCTTTATTTAACATATCACCAGTTCCCCTGTCAACTTCCACTTCAAGCATTTCTAATCCATTGGAAACTGTGACTTTTTCCATGTTTGTAATTTATTCTAGTTGAAATCAAAATTTCCAACGCTCAAGTGTATAAACAAAACAAAGGTAGACTGAGATGGATTGAGATTAGAAAGAGAGAACCGATTAACCAGATTCATGAACCTGCTCGTTAGCTCGGTTCGTGATTCGACGAACCTGGTTCATGTTTGACGTCATTAGTTCGTCGCTAGAACGTACTGGTTCATAAAATTCATTAACCAGACCGCTTTGGCTTGTCGCGAAAATTCGCCTATTGAAAAAGATTATAATAAAATGAAAATGAAGACATACCTTTTCATTTTTATGTTTTGTACTTCAGCATTCCGGAACTCAGAACTTCTTATAAAAAAATCGTGCTAACGTCTACTTTTGGAACATTGTTAGAATTTGCCTCTTCATATCCGGATTACATTATTAAATTAAAAACTCACTGAACTCTAAATCGCTACTCTTACGTGTGAACATGCACTAAATCAAAACACAAATGACCTTGAACTTGTATAATGACATGTTATTTATATTTTTCACCGCTAGGGTAAAATGTGCGTTCCACGAACCTAGTCTAGACGTCACGATATCATTCAAAAATACATGATATTTTTAAAACAGTATATCGCCAAATACATACATTTATATTGCGTAAAAAATACACAGAGATGAATATTTTGATCTATATTTTACGAAATTAAAATAAAAAAAGTGTGGGATGGCCCCATTATTCTCCAACTCCTTAGCCATACATAACTTGTAACGTCATTACCCCAAACGCTAGTAAAACAGATTAACTGTGGTATTTGTCGCGAAAAATCGTCTAATTATATGCTTCCAAATAAACTTGTGATGTTCTTCCGTAAACACCATTCTAACGTAACAATTTGAATAAATAACAGTTTCATTTTGAAAGATAAAAATCTGATGTGGACACCACACGACTTCCTTGTACGATCATTAAACTATACATATTTTTTTAATAAATAAATTACAAAATATTAATTTTAACTTCAAAACAGTAAGATATATAGCGACCATAATCTAACCCGGTTCTTTTTAAAGAGAGTTTTGATTACAACAAAGAAATATTTTATTACAACAATGAATATGACTAATTCCACAATAAAAATATATTTGTTATTGTACGAATCATAAAATTGCAAGCTTTATTACAAAAACAAAAAAAGTATATAATTTTTAAATTTACATATACAAAGGGTTAATTTAATAATACTTGACGTTCTAGACGCATAAATTAATTCTCTAAAACTTTTATTTGAAGCATTTATTTCTAAAATCAAAATAAAATCATTTTATTCAAGAATAACTGTTAACAACTTCAAGTAATGTACCACTTCCGGTTAGCCTATTTTAACCAAAATCTATTATGTTATTTCGATTGACATAGAAGTCTTGTATACCAAATTTGAAAAGTTTTGGATTATATTTTAAAACAGTTTTTCATTAAAATCTATTATAGGCTTCATGTAAAGTGCCACTTCTGGAAATTGTGTAATAACCAGAAAGGGAGGTGCACAACTAGATGTTATAGGAGTCCTAAATACAAAATTTCAACTTTCTACGGCTTACCGTTTTTTCTTGAAAAAATGATTTTATTTTGATTTTAGAAATAAATGCTTCAAATAAAAGTTTTAGAGAATTAATTTCTGCGTCTAGCACATCAAGTATTATTAAATTAGCCCTTTGTATAAGCAAGATATGTAAATTTAAAAATTATATACTTTTTGTTTTTGTAATAAAGTTTGCTATGGATTAGAACAAAAAAAAAAAAAATTCATGTCAAATTACGTTAAATACGTGCAATTTTATGATTCGTACAGTAACAAATATTATATTTTTATTGTGAAATTAGTCTTACTCATTGTTGTAATAAAATATTTCTTTGTTGTAATCAAAACTCTCTTTAAAAAGAATCGAGTTAGATTAATGTTAATTTAAGAATGATAGTAGTAAATGAATTATTTTTTGTTCTATTGTTCTGTTGGCTTAAGCCTGTCAATATTTTGTAATTTAATTATTAAAAAAATATGTATAGTTTAATAATCGTACAAGGAAGTCATGTGGTGTCCACATCAGATTTTTTTAAATACGGAATCTATTTTCAAATATAAGAATGCAGAAAACAAGAACAATAAAACAATGTTAGATAATATGAATGACATAGGCTACCAGAAGTAATCAAAACTTGGACTATTAATGTACTTATTTTTTTATTAATTATTTTATTAAACTGTTTATTATCCACACATATTTTCAATTATTGCCCACAAGAGTTACCTATTTTAACATATTTATATATTTTTATAAATGCTGAAAAAGATCAATTTATGTGAGTTAATATATTATTAACGAAGTCTAATATTTGAAAACAAAATCATCTCTATATCTACGCTACAGAATATTAAAAAAATTATTACGACAACGAATAACAATAAAGACTTTCGAAAACTATAAATCGCTTTCAGTTTGGATGAAGTTTAATAAAAAAATATAGTGGAGGACGCCATTATTTTTTTCCCTACTACCCCATTATTCTTATCAATAAATATTTACCTACAGAAGTTTCTAAAAGTATTAATAATGCAATAGAATATAAAAAATTGTCCCGTGGAATATAAATATTTCATATTCCACTATACTCGCCATCAAATAAGTATGAACTCATGCTCAACTTTTTACCTTCCCCGCACCCTGTTCCTTGCCTTTCGGTGTTGTCACTGCTTCATAACTTAGCATTTTCAACATTGCCACTGAATTAACAACAGTGTAGAATCTCTAATCTATACTTATTTGACAGCAACTATATATTGCAATATGACTAGCTTAGTGTATTTGAAGTTAGCTATATAACGTACTTGTAATTCAATAGTTGTAGATAAATAAGTTTTACCCATGGTTTTATAAGGACTGAGTAAATTTATTTGAATAAACAAATTCGAATCAGTTTATTCCTTTTATGGTATGTATAACATTACTGTCAAAAGTTCAACTGTCATTTAAAGGAATAAATTTTATTTACTTTGGAAGTAAAATTATAAAACCGTCCATCATTATGTTATATTATTTGAATAATAAAATAATTTTGTATACTTGCTTTTTTTATATATTATAAAAAAATGCAAAAGCAGTAATAATTCTTTCGTGATTTCTCAGTTATTCTGTTGTATATTATTTATTTCAAAGTACCAAAGGAACAAGTATATTATGAATCGGTGTTGGGTAAAATAATATTTTTGGTATTGAACGAAAAAATCAGGACTGTTGTTTTTAATTTGTTTGTAACAAGTGCCTCAGCTCATTTTGTATAAGTACACGCTGGGTCATTTTCGATGTTTTTAAAGGTACCTCGGATAATGTTAACGATAGAGCAAAATAGTTTGCACACTTCAGGATCAAATTTTTGAGTTTCTGAGCTATAGGAATAAACTCGTTTCGCTTATTTCGAAAATATCGCACATCTTATTTATTATGATAGAAAAATAAATGTTTTTACAAATTTTGTACCATTGCTTAGGGAGAATAAAATGGCGTAGTTACAGTTTTTGAAAACTTAATAATTCTCGAGAACACAAGCTTATGATTTTATCTCTCGCTAAGAGAGGTACTGGATTCATGCTAAAAATCGCATATCCAGATTTTAATGAATAAGCACGTTTTAGGTATCCGATTTTAATATTTTTACGATGAAAAGGTTTCAGTAATAATTAGACAACTGGAAGTAGCAGATTCTTAAAAAAAATCTTCTAAATATTATTTTTTGAAATTTTTTGTTCTTGCTAGTAAGAATCAATTCTCTATCTTGTACATATAAATATTTTATTATATCTTATAGATTTAGAGTTACAGAAATATAAGGTATATAATAATCTGTTCTAATAAATTTCACTGTCCAAATAATGTCATGGAAACCAATTTAAAAAATTAAAATGTTTGTAACTGATAGATAAATGTCAGTGTCAAAAATCCAGAGACATTACTGAAGATTTTTTCTGGGAAGTACATAACTATATTATTTCTTATTGTATTAATAGTTAAATATTTAAAATTATAGGTATATTACATATACCCTTTAAAAATACTGTCAATCCCGACAATGAATTGGAAACGTTTCGTAAAATTAGAAGAGTAGGACAAATTTTCTTCATAGAATGAATTTAAATTTAAAAAATCTGCATATAAAGAATAGATATAAATATAATTTTTGGTATAGAGTGTAGGTATACAAGAAACGTTAAATACAATAGGGCGCGTGCAGTCATATGACTTTATTAGCCTTGACAAGCAGATATGGGGGACCGTGTCAGAATGATAGGTAGTAATTATGTACATAGATGCCAAATATCATAATTTTCATTCTAAATTTCGTGATTTTCTGATTCCATGTAATTTATTTTCTTCGACAAGTAAATTCCACACTCCTGGTGACAAATTAACCACGTGAACTTAGAAAAACTTGAAGTTTTGAATGAAAATTCTCACATTTGACATCTTTGACATAATTACTAGTTGTCATTCTGACGCGGGCCCCTATATTTGCTTGTTAAGGACAACAAAGTGACATGACTGCTCGCGCCCTATACTTATGTAAGCAAAAACGGAAGTGGTGAGAGGTATTGTGCTGGCCACAACAGATTTTTTTTAATGGGATTTTCAATGATGTATAACAAATCTACAATCTTTGGTTTTATGTATGAATAAAAGATTAATATAATAAGTATAAACAATTTATGTAGGTGTCTTCATGTAAATTGAAACACATTGTATATCATTGAAAACCTTATAAAATAAACAAAAAGATGAAACTATTTTGCACATTTGTTCCCATTTAAAAAATCATAAATTTGTGTTTCTCGAGAATTTTATTTTTTTCAAAAAATCTAATTATGCCATTTTATATTACCTAAAAAACGGTACAAAATTTGTTAATACATATTTTTTCTATCATAATACATAAGATGAGATATTTTCGAAATGACCGAAAAACGATTTTTTGTCTGTAGCTCAGAAACAAAAGAAGTTATCAAAAAATTCTATGGTGACTATTAATCTTTTCTCAAAAAGTTAACCCTGGAATCTGGAATGTACAGACGATTTTGCTCTATCGTTAAAATTAACCAAGATATCGTAAATAAGACACCTTTGCTCTAATGAAAGGCTTAATATTATGGTCCAAGCCCTATAATGAAAGTCCTTAGAGTACTCAAATTGAGGACTGTAATTATGTAATTCTGATAGAGCAGCATACAAAAAATGTTATATGGTACACTTGCATGAAGGATATTTATTTTAGTTGTATAGCCTTTTACGATGTAGTAACTATAAACTTAAAATAAAAAATATTTTTAAGGTACTTGCAAATATCGCTGAAATTATTATAGAAGAAAGTGAGGAAGGAGATATTGAACACAAAACTTGGAGAGATTTATTTATACTAGTTGATTTACTATGCTGTGGTGCTATATTATTCCCTGTAGTTTGGTCGATCCGACATTTGCAAGAAGCATCTCAGACTGATGGAAAAGCTGCAATAAATCTTAGGAAGTTGAAACTTTTCAGACATTTTTATATTATGATAGTTTGCTACATATATTTTACGAGGATTATTGTATATTTATTGAAAGTAAGATTACATATCAAACATTGTAGATATGTTTATAATAATTCAATCTTTTAGATTACTGTACCTTTCCAATATGAATGGCTCGATGAAATGTTTAGAGAAATGGCAACTTATGTATTCTTTGTTTTAACTGGTTACAAGTTTAGACCAGCCTCTGCTAATCCTTACTTTACAGCAAATGATGACGATGATGAATTTGATACCGTGTAAGTTTAGTTTTTAATTTTAAAAAAAGTACAATTTCATTTAAGAAATTTGGTTTCTAGTTTAACGCAATCTGGAGCAACAGAAGGACTTAGTAAGTTAACCTCTCGTGTAATTCCATCCAAAACAATCATTGAAGCAACTGACGAAGAAAAAGATAGTCTTTTGAGCAAACGAGAAAGCAGTCATGAATATGATTAGTCACCTACATTTTTTTATAGGAAAAAGTTCTTTTTCATATTTTACATTGTATAAATTCACACATTCATTGACATATTCGGGGGTCATTTTTGAGTCTGTTTTATTATAATCAGTTAAAATAATTACGAAGAAATGTTGCTACGTATGCATGCACTTAATATATTAAAGAAGAAAACTAGATGGATTAGTATCACGACAAATTATGGTTCTTTAGTATTTAGATCTCACCAAAAATTCCATTTTGTTACCTAAACCATAGGTTTTTATCTTTTGTATATAGATTTTTATTTTAGGAAAAAATAAGCGTAGTTAAATTTCTAAATATTTTTATATAGGGATGAATTGATTCTGTGTCTACATTTGAAACATCTTCCTGTATGAATGATAATTTATTAAATTTATGTAGTTTTCGTTATACATGTTTTAAGTTTAAGTGTTCATATAAACATTAATAAATATAACATAATTATATCCTGTTATTTTTTACACATCTAATTATGTAGTATTACTAGCTTTAAACTGTATTGCTACAAGTAAATAAGTAATCGCATTGCCTACAATCTATAATATTATGTTAAAAAATAAATATATTCGTCTAATAACAAATTTACTTACTGGTGCTAATAACCAAGGGCCTATATTGATAACGTTAAAAGCAGATAAGTTAGAAGGTTCCATTGATAACCACTGAAGAAGAAGACATTGAATCTGGTTCAAAATAATTAACTCTTACAAATTAAAATTACAAAAGTTAGTACTAAAATTGTTTACCTGTTGTTGAAATGAAGTTGGCAAACTTAAAAGCTTTCCTCTTTGTATTTCTCTAGTTGGTTCCCTGGCCTACGTTTAACATAAATAATTAATGTTATTTTCTTTTCAATAATATTAATTTAATATACAGTATGTCCCATTTAAAATTCCCTCAGAAATTGTGAGCTACAACTTCCGTTAAAAGTTGAACGATTTCTGTGAATTTGGAAGGCCATCTCAGATATGTATTCTCAAAATTTCTCATATGCTTACGAAAATAATTTTTATGATCCTTCATTTCCGAAACATATATTTTTTAATGAGAATCCATATTTAATTTTGTAATAAAAAAAGATCTATATATCTCTTTTTTCAAATGATACGAAAAAAATTCATTGTTTTACAACATAATTTGGAAATACATAATTTTATATTTTTTCTGGAAATGTATTACTACTTTTTAAGTATCTACAATAGTTTGACTTAGACTTACTAATAGTTTATGAATTAAACAGTATTTTTGATAAAATTTATTTATAATTAAATACATATTTTATATCAGGTAACCCTTCAAATATGCATACGTACAACATAAAATCACGCTTATCCCTAATGGTGGTTTAGCACAAACATGAATGGAAGCCTTTATGCAGCAGTCACCTTTTCGCCATCCAATATACAGGATGAGTCATCGAAATCGCCGTCTTCGATATCTCCCTTGTCGTCAGAAATACAGCATAAGTTTATTAACAGAATTTATTCGTCTACTCAAGGAGCATAACGTAAAATTACGGCTCGGCGAGAATTGTTTCTCTTTTTTTAAATGGAACATCCTATATATTTTTATATTTTTTGAATTGTATTTTATTCACCTATACGAACATATGAATTTTGTTTTAGTTTTCCACGGCTTTGCCAAATTATTCCGTTTTTTCTCTAAAAAAAGACCGAATACACGCATTGCTTTATAAAGGCTTACTGAAGTTATTTTCATAGTAAAAATTAAGAATTTTCTTTTCTGTATAACTGTAATTATACTTTATGTTCTGACATATATTTTTTTAAATGTAATTATACAGAGTGTTTAATAAAGCGAATCAAATGTGCACATTTTCAAATGACTATAACTCGTCATTTTCAAATGAAACACCCTATATTTTATTATTCAGTTGTATGTATTTTTATATTATCTTCATATGTTATTAAGGGTATCCTATGCCTAAAACCAATAATTTCGGAAATTTTAACCATTTTTCTCTAAATTTATATATTCAATTAAAAATTAAATCTAGTATACCATGGATATTATTTTTTGAATAAGAAACAATTGCAGTAATAGTAGTTTCATTAGCCAGGTTCTTATTAATAACAGTGGGATTAAGTAAATTAATTTATTAATATGAGTCTCTCGCAAGAAGAACTTACGAATATGGTGTACGCACTTGGAGAAGCGGGAAGAAACCCTCTTTTGGCATCAAGAATTTATGCACAACAGTTTCCGGGAAGACGACATCCAAATCCGCGTTCTTTTGAAAAACTAAGGGAAAGGTTTGAAAGAACTGGTCATGTTCAGTACGAAAAAAGAGGGTTTCTTTCCGCTTCTCCAAGTGCGTACACCATATTCGTAAGTTCTTCTTGCGAGAGACTCATATTAATAAATTAATTTACTTAATCCCACTGTTATTAATAATACCCTGGCTAATGAAAGGGATGTGCAAAAGCATGTTTTTCCCCTTTCATGTACAATATCCATGGTACACTAGCTTTTATTTTTAATTGAATATATAAATTTAGAGAAAAATGGTGAAAATCTCCGAAATTATTGGTTTTAGACATAGGATACCCTTAATAACATATGAAGATAATACAAAAATACACACAACTGAATAATAAAATATAGGGTGTTCCATTTGAAAATGACGAGTTATAGTCATTTGAAATTGAGCACATTTGATTCGCTTTACTGAACAGCCTGTATAATTACATTTAAAAAAATATATATCAGAACATAGGGTATAATTACAGTTATACAGAAAAGAAAATTCTTAATTTTTACTATTAAAATAACTTCAGTAAGCCTTTATAAAGCAATGCGTGTATTCGGTCTTTTTTAGAGAAAAATGGAATAACTTGGCAACGCCGTGGAAAACTAAAACAAAATTCATATGTTCGTATAGGTGAATAAAATACAATTCAAAATATATAAAAATATATAGGATGTTCCATTTAAAAAAAGAGAAACAATTCTCGCCGAGCCGTAATGCAACACCCTGTATATGTGAAAATAATTTTACGTTATGCTCCTTGAGTAGACGAATAAATTCTGTTAATAAACTTATGCTGTATTTCTGACGACAAGGGAGATATCGAAGACGGCGATTTCAATGACTCAACCTGTATAATAATAGTTTTTTTCGTTATAGGAATGTGCTTCATTACTAGTTTTACATGCTTTTAATAGTCTATTGTTAAATAACGAATTTTTCCGTTTGTATATAAAATATTGTATATAACATGGAAGTAAAGTGTCATTATTTGCCTCAAGCGATTATATCCCTCGGGCTACGCTCTCAGGATTCAATCTTCGCTCTCGACATATCATGAACTTTACTCCCTTGATATATAAACTACTATTAATTTTTATAATAACATAAGTTTCGAAAAAATAGTATTTAAAGCGTTATATTAAGTTCCTTTTCATATAACTAGTGTTCTATGTACTATTTTCTTTTTAAAACATTATTATAATTTGAAATGTTTAATTCATAGACAGTGACATTTATCTGTCAGTTACATAAATTTGAAATCTGAACTGTGTAACCAAGGAGATATATTTATCTTTAAAGCATAGACTTTTAAAATCATTGGCCGCTAGTATGAACAGTGATTAAGGGTGATTAGCGAGCATTTGACTAGCATTGTTTTATCTCTGTCAATCGTTTCTTGATTAATTTAGGGAAAAATACTTCAAATAAGTGATATAGAAAAATTAATTGTACGCATATTTTATTTGAAGTATTTTTCTCTAAAATAATCCAGAACGGATTGACAGAGATAAAACAATGCTAATCAAATACTCGCTAATCACCCTTAATCACTTGTTCATACTACCGGCCAATTATTTTATAAATTTATTCATAAAATAAATAGAAAAAGTATTAATGCATATCTGTAGAAAAATTAATAACTTTATTTTTTATAATAACATAAATCGCGAAAAAATGTAATTTAAAGTTATTTTTCAAAGAAAAAGTGTTTTGCTCTTCAAATAAAATACCATTTCCAGTTGTTATCTGATTTACACCAAAATATAATGGCTTCTTTCCATATTAGAATAAGGTAGAAATTCATGGTTTCAAAATTTTCTGATTTATAGTATTTGAGTTAGAGCGTAAAGAGGATCTACACACACAGACATCATCGTGAAAATGTTAAAATTGAATTCTAGGGACCTTAAAACGTGGACATTTACCAAAATCTCGATATGCGATTTTTAGCACCATCTCTATACCTCCCTTACCAAGGGTAGCGGGAGTTAAAAAATCAATTATGGATTCTACTTGTATTATATGTTATGCCGGTTTTACATTGGGCAACAGTTGCGAGTCCAACTGCAACTTGCAATTTATAGCGGCAATAACTTGCAAATGCAATTTTTCTTGCTTTACATTGAGCAATATGCAACTTAAACATTTTTAAAGTGTCACCAACAGTATTACCAACATTACTTATTAAAAACTATTATTTTGACATTACGGGTGAATAAAAGGAGTAGTAATTTCAGCGTTGTAAGGTAATTTTAAATGTTTTAAATACTTCTATAATTAAATTTACAATTAAGTATGGTTTAAATGGACATCAAAAGGTGACTCACCGATCAAAATAAATACATAACCTATAAATGGCAGATAAACAATAAGTTGGTAGTACCGTAAATTACCAACTTGCGCGTGCAACTGTTGCACGAATTAGAACATGCGCTATTTTCGTGCAATAGGTTGCGGCTATGTGTTGCACGTGCAATTTTCATATTACACTATGCAATATTGAGAACTGACATGTCCGATGGCGGCAGCACCATCGGGCCGATCAGCTGCTTCTGAATTGGTACTCGCAGTGTTGTGACATATGAAAACAAACAACAAAAGTAATTTTTTTCACTTAAAATGGGGTTTGGTACCACAGAACATTTTAGATTTCTGGAAGCAACAGCTACTTCTATATGTATTATAGAAGATATGTTAAAATGTATTTATAATTTTATATATATTTAATCAATCGAAATTGATGATCGCAGGTGAGCGAATTATAAACGCTAACCACATAATATTATGTGGAGTATTAAAAAATGACGGTATAATGTGGGTAATATCTGCACTTTGTCTGCGAACCAGTGCAATTTCTGCAAAACCACATGAAATCAAAATACATTTAGAGAAAATTTAAAAATTATTAGTGCAGAATGCACGTGTAAAGCTAGATAAAGACCACGAAATATGTAATTATCCGATTTAAAATGACGAGAACAAACTTTCATATGTTTTGTTATTTGTTTTGCACTACGAATTGCATATTCCCATGCTTTTCGTCGATCCATATCCATTTCAACACTTGCTCTTGTCGTAATTTTAACGTTATTTTGGCCATGTTTCGGAAAATTATAAAACCCAATGCCTGTGTCTCGACCAGATCTTGAGAGTGACGTCAGAATATACAACAATTTGTACGACTTTTTCCCATTTTTATTCACATCAAATGATCAAACCACATGTAACTCAAGCATACAGTCACAATATAGTACCAAATCGGAAAGTTCATATTTTTCCCACCAGATGTCATGTCGCAGCTTGTCAGTTGTCAATTGCCGCTATCAATTGCAAGTTGCAGTTGCACGCGCAACTGTTGCCCAATGTAAAACCGGCATTAGAAATTATGCATAATAGAATTTAGTATACCTGTCCTTTGGATAGGCAATAAAAATATCTAACTTTATTATTTGAAATATTTTCTCTATTATTAATACATTGTTTAAAAGTTATTAGAAAAATAAAATATCTACCTAAATCAGTTTTTTGTCATTTACTAGTAACTTGCTAATTTTAGGAAACAAAAACACATTAGAACTGTGATGGTCTCCCAAGGACGAACAAAAAGTCACATTTAACTGAAGTCGTACCTTTTTATAGTTTTCGAGCGAGGTTCCAATTATATAAAGATGTCTACTTTTTTATAAACCATAGAAAATACAATGGTAAAAAATTCATATGGCTGTAATTTCTGCCCTATTAATTTTAGAATAGAATTGTAAATACAATAAATGTTCAGAATCAAAAAGTGCATCTAATAAGGCCGAAATTATTGTTTACGTGAGTTAGGTACAGTAAATTTTTTAAGATGTCTGATCAAGGTCATCTACGAAATGTATGAATTCAGATTTTTGCTCCGCCCATTCTGACAAATTCAGTAGTGTCGTTTGCTTCGTTTTTATGAGGGGACATAAAGATACTACTGTTATTTTATTATTATAAAAATATATGTTGCAATAAAAGCATTCAAAATTCAAAAATAACTCAACTGGTAAATTTATTAGCCAATGTAAAACCAAATATGTGAAAAGTAAGATACTGATACAATGTCAGTGTCAGTGACACTGACAGAAAATAACAATATTCGTACGGCTATGAATCAAGGTAATGTATCTGAAATAATAAATAAACTTACGTTACAGCGAAAGTATTATCAACAACGAGCATGGTTTTAAAGTAGAATGTCCTAACTTAGTCGAAACAATATGAATTTTTGAAAGACAATCGTGCTATATCCATCCTTATTGCACACGCTTACAGCCTTTGCAAATGAGAGAGATAAATGTATGCCAAATTGTTAATTCGTTCATGATACAGATAACCCTGATCGGTATAAAGTTTTAATAATAATTATTGATTTCATTAAATTTAAATGAGACCTGTTTGCGGTTAGTAATGTTTCTGTTGATAAATCAACATTTTCGCACGAAGCCATGATTATTCAACGAACAACTAGACTCGAGCAAATTTTGATATTACATTTAATCTTTCAAAACAGACAACCTCAGCCTGACAGACAGCTCTCGTAAAATAGGTGGTGCTTGAGGGGGCAGGGGCAAGTAGCGTTTGGGTCACTTGGGTTTTGGGTTATTTTAACTCTAATAACTGGAACGCAATTTTTTTTACAAGGTTACTCCGGTGTAAGGTGTAACTAGAGTTACGAGAGTTGGTAACTGGAAAGCAGTTTTAGCAGCCGATCAGGAAAATATATTCTGAGGCAGAAGTATGGAGTTTAAATCCAAGTTAGGTGGTTGCGCAATTTCAAGCCAAAGTCGGGAAATTATTGGGAATATTCTCGAATTTGTAAATCGTGAAAGTGAACGTGGAGAAGTATCATTATCACACGTTATTCAAACCATTATCACACTGTACTAAAACTTGTGTCTCTTAGCTCGTAGTATATTCTCTCACGCGAAACTTAACTGTCTCTTTCCAGCCTAATATGCTCTCTCTCTGCGCACGAGTCGCTGATCGAACTGTAACTACGAGATGATTTAGAACTGAACGTACTCGTATGCTATGGCTACAGTACTCTGCAATAGTGCAATAGAAAAACATCACGGTTCATATATCGAGAATAAGAACGGATATAGAGACAAAACTGGGTAATAAACAAGTTTGTAAGTCGAGGTACCACTGTATTTTGAATTTTTTATATGAACTTGAAATAATTATAAATTTAGTGGCTGGTTGCACCAATATTTTAATTGGGAATTAAACAAAATTTACAGTAAAATCAACACTTATACATAATGTTTTTTATACGAATAAAAATGTTGATTTTAATTTAATTTCTCTTTAATATTCAATTAAATATTGGTGCAACCAGCAATTAATCTTTATGTATTAGTTATTTGTCATTAGCTATCTTATTTCGTCAATTTTAGGTAAATATCAATCAAACTTGTATCGTTTTTATGTACGTATTTTACGTAATAATTCTACTAAATCAATATCAATATTTTTTTTATATTTAAAGATTTATTAATATTTTGATAAATTTCTCTCAGACGGAGACACTTTACTAATATTTTTTTTTGAATATTTTCAAACTAATTTTATTTATTTCATACTGTCCACTATGTACTACTTTACGTTTTTAATAATTTAAGTCCCGGAAATGGCGCATTACAGTACCGGGGCCAGGAAGTGTTGCCTGGACTGTTTATTTTTAACAAAAAGAAACGTCAAACTCAACTTCTGACAAATTTATTTTAAATATCACAATTTGAAACTTATGACGATTAATATTGTACTATTATAATCAGGGCCAGATTGTCCTATCGAGGAACTGAGGAAAGCCTCGGTGGATCGGACTGATGCATTTTTTAATTTTGTTTTCAATTTGATATTTTTAGGAAAATGAATAATCAGAATTAGATGAAAAGCACACACCTAGATTCATGTGGACTCTTGTTATTGTTGTCGCCCAATTTTACATAAATATAATATTTTCTGCCTGTTCTTCCATTTTCACTTATTACAAATACTCTTTCAGTAATATAAGTTAATAGTGAACGAAGTTTTTCTAAATTAAAATACATTAAAAATAGACTAAGAATCTCACTATGATCTTACAATTTAGAAGTATTTATGCTTATGAGTTGTGAAAAACGGACATAGGACCTTATATGTGAAATTATATTTTCGTAATTTCCTTCTACCCTAATTATTTTAAGTCAAAAAGTGTCAAATAAAAGTTGTAGAGTATAGAATTATGCAGCTGAATAAAAAAATAGGTATGAAAATGTCGAAAATCACTCCAAAAATAGCAATAACTAAGGAAATACCGAAAAGCCAAATTTTCGAAGATCCAAATGGTCAATACTGCTTTAAATTCGATCTCCGAGGTCATAGTAATACTCTATCTCATTTTTCGGGCTAGTTGTCCTTTTCTAAAAACGTTACTTCAGAATTCATTATGGCAACCATAAAATTTTAAAATTATAAGTGCCCATTGAGCCGGTTTTCTTCAAATCGCTCGGGCCGTTTTGATTCTTCAATCTGGCTCTGATTTTTTTTTTTACCAATTCTAAAAGTTGACATGGAAACTTCTTGTACAAAATTGTAGACTTACCGCCAGTTACAAAATAACTGGTATTCTTTTTCGTATGTCCCCATCAACTTGGTGATAACAAGCTTCGCCGTAGATATTTATCTCGAAAAATCACAATTATCGTCTGAAGAACATACAGCGTCCAGTAAATAATATAAATGCCATAAATTCAAAGATCAGGGCTGATCCTAACCTACCAGCCGCCTTTGTTCTTATATAGAAATATCGCCCCCCATTTAATTTTTTCAAGTATTTAAGGTAAAAGCATCGGTAGTTGACATAGCACTCCGATGCTGTAAATCTGTGTTCAGTGCCGTGTTAAACACAGTTTTTTTTTGCCGATTTTAAAATTAATATTAATTTTCTGATTATTTTTAGTACCTATTTTGGAAGTTATCGCCACTAAATTATGTTGCTATGCGTTTGTTGTGAACTGTTGCTACGTGTTTGTTTAGCGGTTGCTACGTGTTTGTTGAGCGGTTGCTATGTAAATAGCAATAATAGGCAGTAAAAATATTTTTATTGCCTGGACAGTAAAAGTGACATTTTACAGACTGTTAGCTGTCAAAAAATCGTACTTTTACTGTCAATTGGCAAAAAAAAAAATTATAAAATTTCAAATTCGATTTTACAGCTTATTAAACACGCAAAATAAAATCAGTTTAGTGAATTAGACGTAGAATTTAATTATATACAACTTTTATTTGAAACATTTTTGTCTAAACATAATTGAGAAGTTTTGCGCAAAGAAAAACTGATTTCCGTAGCCTTCGCCGCCGCCGCGCCATATCTGGCGCCGCTGTGTCGCGCCGAATGTCCGCGCGTAGCAGACTTATTAGGAGAAGTCACGGTGACGTGATCTATTGTGCATGCTGTTTACCTCGCGAAGCGTTCTAGTAGGTTCGAATAGGTCCGAGAACAAAAGTCGGCGGGTATATAACCCGTCACCGGGGCCAGCGAAGGCGGTCGGTGATTAGAACTAACGAGTAAAGAAGTCTGATATAAATAAGCGTCGTGAATAGTTGGTGATATAAACAAACAGTCGACAAGAAGTGTCATAAATAGTAGTGTTAATTGTTTAAATAAATAATCTTAGTGTTTAAGTGTCTTATAATATTCTTAGTCTTTAAATTAGTGTTAATATTTGTTTATCATAGTATTCGTTTAATTTATTATCTTTTAATTATCTTTTTAATATTTATTTATCGTTTAATAAACGTATTCTTTTAATTAATAATATTTCTGTTATTTGTACACTTCACCCATATAAATAAAAACGTTACACAATGTTAAACCTATGAATATATCTATCTAGAGTGATGTAATTTAATGGAACTATGTTTCTCTGATTATATTCCTTAAAGATATTTTTAATAGTATATTACGTAATGAGAGATGTAAGAAGCAGATTACGTACAAGTAAAATGATTGACACACGAGACGCGTAGCGTCGAGTTTGTAATTTTACGAGTGAGTAATTGCTTTACATCTCGAATTATGTACTATACTTTTTCTACGATCACTCATTAATATTTCTAAATTGAAGCAAAATTCAGATAGATAGTTATAAATTAATTATTTTTTTATTGCATTACTTACAAATTACAAATAATATTATCAACTAATTTTGTTTATAATAATTATTATTACCTCAGTATATGTATTTGTAATCACACAAAAAAAAGTAGCAGTACGAAACGTCAAAAAGTTTGCTGGGTTTTATTTACAAAAATGAAATGCGCAACGATGTTACCATGGTTACTGCTAACCGTAGGGATATACGATGAAAAATAGTTCCCTACTGCAAATTTGATTGAAATGAAATATGTATTGTTGACATAATAGATTAATATAATAACCCAACATAATATGTATTTAAATGTATATGTCAGATAAATTCCATTCTATTATATTTAAATCTTAAATTTTATTTATCAAATTTTAATCATTTCTTACAGTTTGACAATCAGTCCTGCCAACTTAAATTTGCTGTTCATTACGTAACAGTGTTACGTAATGAAATTTCATTACGTAACACTATTCATGAGCACGCACTTACATTGTTAGTAGTCTGTTCAGTAATGATCCTCTTACAGTAGTGATAGTAGAAAAAAAGATTTTTCATTACGTTATTGGCACCGCATATTGTAAAAATTAAGATTTTTTTGCCTTTATTTTTTCTTGGAGCGTTGTAAATCAAGGAGGCTCGGAAAATTTTTCGCATAGGGTCCAAGATTTCTAGTTACGCCACTGATAGTTTTTTATTAAAATAAACTATGTATTAGGGTAGATATATGTTACCAATCTGTCAAACTAAACCAATTATATAAAAGGAATAATGCCTTATTAATATATTTATTTCATAAAATGTAGATTTTTTTTTTTTTTTTTTTTTAATATACAAAGATAGAACGAATTTGCCGCCCCCATGCTTGGCCGTCTTTGTTCTGGGCACAAAATGAACACTCGCTAGGATCGGGCGTGTCAAAAATGATATGATCTAAGTTCAATTGAATGTTTTTAATTAATTTAAAAATATTTAAAACAAGTAGACAGTATGAAATTAAATGTACGTCGTACGGCCGAAGTAGTATTACGGTACTCATTTCGAAATTCCTGACTCGGTTCCTTCGTCACCTCGTCCGTAAACTTTTCATTTGTACCGTAATAACTCACTTTCCAGCCTTATAACGTAAATAACCATTACTATATCGATATGAAATTTCATATTTAAACTTAGTTGTAATGGGGGTTTCCACCTACATATAACGCGTCATTCATAGCCAGTAGGAAAACAGTTTGTCCATTACCTACGTTATTTATATAAATAAAAGTAAGCGACAGTTTGTCACCTGTTAAGCTGTATGAACTTTGACGTCCTTTCTGTTTCAAATCACGTGACTTTCCATAATTAATCGTAAAATATGTAAAGTATATTTCATGATATTTTCGAATTTGAGGCTATATAAAAAACAATTATTTTTTTTAATTTAATACTTAGACGCAGAGTATCGAACCCACCAAAAACCGGGTTCGGTTCAGGTTAATTTGTTTTTTGAAAGATGGGTTTGTGTGTGGTTCTGGTTCAAGCATTAATAAAATTTGACGTTTTGTTCCGGGTTCAGGTATTGGGTATTTCTGAATAACAAATCTTTATTAAAAATGTGAACACGAACACAATTTTCACGAACAATCAACACAAGCGGCAACGCGAAGTCTGAAGGCTTCGATTATCGGCTGTATTACGACTACACGTACGTTACAAACTGAAAAAGAACCTGAACCGGAGCTGAACCCTGAACCCGAATTTTAATACTCGGTTCGGTTCCGAGTCGGGTTCAACTGAAAAATATATCTGGGGTTCAGTTCTGGGTTTGGGTTCACTAAAATTTTAGGTTTGGTTCCGGTTTTGGTTCGGTTCAGGTTCAGGTTCGGTGCCCTGCTTAGAAGGCAACAGCCCTATTTTTCTCAATTCATAATATTTTTCATGTATTTGATATGCATAAATAGTACGTACCATTTTTCGAACTTTTTGTCCAACCCACATATAAAGAAATAATTTTATAAAAAGGTAAATTAATGACAGCAAGCAATGCATTTGTTGTTGTTTGTTATTCACAAAATTTGCATCTGATGCTGTTATACATCGATATAAATAATATACTACAATGAATAAATTTGCTGCGAAGGTTACTAACAACTGTAAACCGAAACATTCGTTTATTTCGGATAAACAATGATCCGCTTCTTGATGCTGTCCGCTTATATGTTGTAGGTGAATTACATTCAACTAAAATATTAAAATACTTTATTAATTACAAATTTAGTATGTAGCAACAAAAAGAGAAATGTAAGAATTACATCTCTTTTTGAAGTTAATTAATGATTACAGTGTTGTTTTCAGGAGTACACATCCATTTTATGGTTGCAGGTTTTATATTTTTTGCATTTGTATTTTCGTTGTAAATTGTACGGGAACAAGCATATTCTAATGTAGATTTTACTGTATCTGCTAAATGTTCATATTTAGATGAAATTAAGAAACATATCATTGTTACTATAGCACACTGTACTTGTGAAAAAATGTTGGACAATCCTCTTATTAAAATCCCACCTGATGATTCTAAAATCATAAAAAGCTACATATTATTATCTTAATGTCAATAATTTATTTTTACTTCCTTGTACGTAATTAAAGGAAGTATTGTAATCGCGAAAAATTTCGATTTCAGATTTCAGCGGAAATATCCATTTTGATCATCCCTGAATCTATTTTGACTAATTTCGTCGTGACGTCTGTACGTACGTCCGTACGTATCTCGCATAACTCAAAAACGGTAAGCAGTAGAAAGTTGAAATTTTGTATTTAAGACTGCTATAACATCTAGTTGTGCACCTCCCTTTCTGGTTATTACACAATTTCCAGAAGTGGCACTTTACATGAAGCCTATAATAGATTTTAATGAAAAACTATTTTAAAATATAATCCAAAACTTTTCAAATTTGGTATACAAGACTTTTATGTCAATCGAAATAACATAATAGATTTTGGTTAAAATAGGCTAACCGGAAGTGGTACATTACTTGAAGTTGTTAACAATTTTTCTTGAATAAAATGATTTTATTTTGATTTTAGAAATAAATGCTTCAAATAAAAGTTTTAGAGAATTAATTTCTGCGTCTAGCACATCAAGTATTATTAAATTAACCCTTTGTATAAGCGAGATATGTAAATTTAAAAATTATATACTTTTTACTTCCTTGTACGTAAGTAAAGGAAGTATTGTAATCGCGAAAAATTTCGGTTTTCAGATTTCAGCGGAAATATCCATTTTGATCATCCCTGAATCCATTTTGACTAATTTCGTCGTGACGTCTGTACGTCTGTACGTACGTACGTCCGTACGTACGTATCTCGCATAACTCAAAAACGGTAAGCCGTAGAAAGTTGAAATTTTGTATTTAGGTCTCCTATAACATCTAGTTGTGCACCTCCCTTTCTGGTTATTACACAATTTCCAGAAGTGGCACTTTACATGAAGCCTATAATAGATTTTAATGAAAAACTATTTTAAAATATAATCCAAAACTTTTCAAATTTGGTATACAAGACTTTTATGTCAATCGAAATAACATAATAGATTTTGGTTAAAATAGGCTAACCGGAAGTGGTACATTACTTGAAGTTGTTAACAGTTTTTCTTGAATAAAATGATTTTATTTTGATTTTAGAAATAAATGCTTCAAATAAAAGTTTTAGAGAATTAATTTCTGCGTCTATCACATCAAGTATTATTAAATTAGCCCTTTGTATAAGCGAGATATGTAAATTTAAAAATTATATACTTTTTGTTTTTGTAATAAAGCTTGCTATGGATTAGGACAAAAACATAAAAAAAAATGTTCATGTCAAATTACGTTAAATACGTGCAATTTTATGATTCGTACAATAACAAATACCTATATTTTTATTGTGCAATTAGTCATATTCATTGTTGTAATCAAATATTTCTTTGTTGTAATCAAAACTCTCTTTAAAAAGAACCGGGTTAGATTATGGTCGCTATATATCTTACTGTTTTGAAGTTAAAATTAATATTTTGTAATTTATTTATTAAAAAAATATGTATAGTTTAATAATCGTACAAGGAAGTCATGTGGTGTCCACATCAGATTTTTTGTTTTTGTAATAAAGCTTGCTATGGATTAGGACAAAAAAAAAAAAAAATGTTCATGTCAAATTACGTTAAATACGTGCAATAACAAATATTATATTTTTATTGTGAAATTAGCCATATTCATTGTTGTAATCAAATATTTCTTTGTTGTAATCAAAACTCTCTTTAAAAAGAACCGGGTTAGATTAATGTTAATTTAAGAATGATAGTAGTAAATGAATTATTTTTTGTTCTATATCAAAATATTTCTCGGGCTTGGCTTGTCTTAAACCTGTCAATATTTTATAATTTAATTATTAAAAAAATATGTATAGGTTAATAGTTTAGTTGTGCACCTGCCTTTATGGTCGCTATATATTTTACCGTTTTGAAGTTAAAATTAATATTTTGTAATTTAGTTATTTAAAAAATATCTCGAAAAATATGTATAGTTTAATAATCGTACAAGGAAGTCATGTGGTGTCCACATCAGATTTTTTTAGATAGTATTTTATTTTATAGTTCATCCAGGGATCATGTTCCGAAGACTCGTTATCGTTTTATTATGGGTTCACAATAGCTAAAACCGAAATGCCAAAATATTTCGGTCCGTACAGTCGACCAGTTCAGTATTTGCAATGCTGGTATATATTTTACGCCCAGTATTCGACTGTAGACCAAGACTGCACTTTTCAGATTTTCTAAACCGATTACCAGGGCTGTATTTGCTAATATTTAAAATTTTAATGCGTTAATCTTTTGAACTTAGAATTTCCCTAATTTTCTTATAGCTTATTATAAGGTCTGTGAACTTGTCTCCAAAGGATTATAAAACCGTTATTTGTGGCTATGTAGGTATATAAATAGGTGGTGAGTTTAATTATTTTCACTTGTCATTTGTACCTCCTAACTAGTGTACGAAGGCTGAAAGTGTTTTTTGTTTTGTTAAATTAAATTCAACAGTTAACAACGTTAACAATGTTTCGCCCGTGGGAAGAAAACGAAGAATTAGAAAGTGCTAGTAAAAGTGTATTACCATCGCCTAATATATTTAAACCTTTTTTGCACGAACATGGACAACAAATCGTGTTGAATGTTTACAATGGACTTTTGGAGGAATATGAAGAATCAGTTGCTCTTAAGAAAACTTGCCAACTAACAAAGGTATGTGATAAAACTGTTAAAAAAATTATCAGAAACATCTTTTGCAGACTATCATGAAAATATGTCGGCTGAACTCTTCGAACGTTGGTTTGAAAATAATTTACTTCTTAATATTGCACCAAATTCAGTAATAGTCATGGATAATGCCACCTACCATTCGCGACAAGAGAATAAAATTCCGACGACAGCAACAAGAAAGGCTGAAATAATAGATTTTTTAGTAAAGAAAAATATGCCAATACCAGAAAGGGCAACAAAAAATGATTTACTTAAAATTATAAAAGAGCAGAATTTTGATAAGTCTTACGTTATAGACAATATGGCACAACAGGCAGGGCATAAAATATTACGTTTACCACCTTATTATTGCATATTCAATCCGATTGAGTTAATTTGGAGCCAACTAAAAAACAATGTTAGATCAAAAAATGTATCACCACAATTAAATTCTAGTGTAGTTCAATTAGTCAGGGAAGAAGTTGAAAATATTGGCCAGCAACAATGGAGTAACTGTATTCAACATATCATAAAAGAAGAAAATAAATTTATATCACTTTACAAAGACGTGAATCCATTAATTATATCTTTAAGGGATTCAGATATGTCCGATAACAATTCTGAAGACGAGGACGAGTGCACGATGTCCGAATAAATATTCATATATTTTTTTAAATGACATGTGGTTATACGCCTCTTGGGGAAATCGCCACTATAAACAAAGATTAACGGTCCGCAATTAGTACCTCCTGGGTGGTCACGGAAATCTGATTATACAATATATTTTTTAAAACAGTTAAATATTAAACAATTTTTTTTTACTGTTTTGAAAAGTAAAATGTGTGAAATGAAATATTTCAAACCCCTACTCAAATTTTTCATTACAGCCCTGGCACATGCCAGGCTATTGGGACCCTCTATTGTACTGCCGTAATAAAACGATAACGAGTCTTCGGAACATGATCCCTGGATGAACTATACTTAAGTAATTTATTGCATACCTATTTTATAATTTAATTTTGATTCTATTTTTTGTTAATTGTAATTTAGAATTTATTAAGTGGCTTTAACTCTAGAATGGATACAGTGGTATTCAAATACTCCATGGTGAAATGGCTAAACTCTATACTACGTATATGCCTGGAAATGACGCGCAATGAAAACCATGGAGACAATAATATTTTTATGCAACCCGCAGTTGTGTTTTCCCCTCTCTTTCTACCTCATTGAAGATATGGAAAATTGAATTTAACCAAGTACTTGAAATTGATTTGAACCCTACGTTAGTTGCACGGGTGACATACGTCTCCTACTCTACTTTAATAAACGCTAGTGCCTATTTCTGAAATTGTATAAGTCCAAGAGTCTAAGTACCTGTTACGAATTATTCCTAACAGGTAGCTATATATTTCTAATACAATGACGTTGATCAAGATGAGACTACTAAGGCTGTAGCTGATAGTGGTCAGAAAAAGAGTGGTTGATACTGGTTACCCACGAGACTAATGGTGTACCTGTTCGGACATATCAGTATTTTATTACCACCTGTACTGTAAGCGCCTTTTTGAGTTTATGATAAAATTTGGACTAATAGGTTTTACCTGGTAGAAAATATGTGTGCACTAAAGACAAGAAAGAATGAAATATAAAAAATCAATAAATAAATATATCATTACGGCTAACGTAGGGTTAAATTGTATGCAGTGGCGGCTTGTGCACCAAAACTTTGGTTAGGCAACACTTCATAAGAAAATAATTGAGTACTACAACTATAAACCTATTTAGCTAGCTAATTCATTAAAAAAAGACAGTTTATGAAATTGATATTTGTTAATTAAAAATTCTGATGTGGACGCCACACGACTTCCTTGTACTGCTTGTACTATACATATTTTTTTAATAATTAAATTACAAAATATTAATTTTAACTTCAAAACGGTAGGACATATTATAGTAATCATAAAGGGAGGTGCACAGGTAGATTTTATACAAGTTTCAAACCTTTTACGGCTTACAGGTTTTGAGTTATTGTGAATATCTCTAAAGCGGGAGGTCTAATAGATTTAATACCTCCAATATATAAAGAAATATTAAATTGGTCCTTTCTACGTATAAGCAAGATATTGTGACGTGCGCCCCTGAAAGAATAGTATACAACGCCGCCACTGACAGAACATTCCAGAGCG
This sequence comes from Harpalus rufipes, assembly GCA_951394225.1. Lineage (NCBI taxonomy): Eukaryota > Metazoa > Arthropoda > Insecta > Coleoptera > Carabidae > Harpalus > Harpalus rufipes. The sequence continues at coordinate 28,636,636 of OX596275.1, read as the reverse complement.
GTGACGCAAACCCCGGCGCCGCAGCGGCTAGAGGCTAATTACGCCGTGACCTCATTCCTTTGTATACAGGTCATTGTCGCTTCCGAGTCTTCTAGAATGTTATAAGCGGTATAAATACCGGCCGAAAGAAAGCGGAGGGACAGTCTCATATATACAAGCAACCAGAAATGAACTCAGTGATATAAATAAACAGTTTACAAGTTGTTACCATAAATAAATGTAGTTATATATAAATAAGTGTAGTGATATAAATGTTAGTTAGATAAATAATCGTAGTGTTTAAGCATTTAATAATATTCTTAATATTTATAATTATTTAATCATAGTGTTAGTTGTTTTTATTATCTTTTAATATTTAATCCTTAATTATATATCGTTTAATAAACGTATTCTTTTATTAATAATATTTGTCTGATTATTTACACTTCACCCATATAAATAAAAACGTTACAATTGGTGTCAGGTGTGGGGTTGTTAAACTGTGAAGTGTAAATAAATAAAAATAAATAAAATGCCTAAACTATTTAAATTAAGTGAATTGAAAGTATGTGATCTCAAGACGGAACTGGAAGAACTAGATTTGGAAGCAACAGGAAAGAAGATAGAGCTTCAAGAAAGACTGCAGCAAGCTTTAATCGAATCTGGTGAAAATCCTGACGATTACTTATTCGAAGTTCCGTGTCACTTATTCGATGATTATAAAGTATTCGCAGAAAGATTACTAGAACGTTTTAGAAGTTCGGAGCGAAGATTGGCGGAAAGTTCTACAAAAGCGGAGGAAAGTTCCGGAGCACTGGAAGAAGAATTAAAGGAACATTCTAGAACATTGGAAAGAGAATTGCATGAAAGTTCTGGAAAACTGGAGGTAAGTTCCGAAGCACTGGAAGAAGAATTTAAAGGAATATTCTAGAACATTAGAATGGGAATTGCATGAAAGTTCTAGAAAAGTGGAGGAAAATTCCGGAGTACTGGACGAAGAATTATTAGGACATTCTAGAACAATGGAACGTGAATTGAATAAGAGTTCTAGAAGTGCAGAAGAAGATTCTGGAATTCTTGAGCAGGAATTGAAGGTGAATTCTGGAAGAGTAGAGGAGAATTCTGGAATTCTAGAACAGAAATTGAAAGAGGAATTGGAGGCGAATTCCGGAAGAGTAGAGAATTATGAAATTCTGGAGCAGAAATTGGAAGAGGAATTGGAGGTGAATTCTGGAAGAGTAGAGAATTCTGGAGTTACGGAGCAAATGTTGGAGCAGAAATTGAAGAATTCTGGATTTCTGGAGCAAACATTGGAACAAGGATTGGAGAAGACTTCTAGAAAAACTGAAGTCAGCCTTCTGGAGTTTGGGGCCTATGTGGTTCTTGTGGGTCGTCTCGCACATCCTACGGCTCCTGACAGCGATTTGAAGTACCTAGCCACTCAGGGACTCTTCTCCGGAGTCCGAGACAGCAATACTCAGCAAGCACTGCAATTATGTCGCCCAAAAACTATGGTTAATGCACTCTCATATGTATCAGATTATAAAAAATAAAAATAAAATTTCATCACGGCATATTACCCTTTGCTGGGTGTGCCAAACAAGTTTCACGTAACCAATCGCGAGTGCGTAATATTTATGCTAAGGGAAATGTAAACACCGAAGGCATAGATGAGAAAGTGCGACAAATTACAAATGAAGTGTTTGCAAGAAGAAAGAAACTCCGCGAATTACAAAAGAAGACGAAAGCGAAAAAAGAAAGAGAACGCGAAAAAAGAAAGCATGTAAGAAATTAAAAAAGAAATGTAGGCAGAAATCCTAGAGGTAAAGGACGAATCCGTTGATGTCAAGGATGGATATGAAGAAAGACGATGGAAGCGAAAAAAGACAGAGAACGCGAGAGAGAAAGAGAGCGTGTTCAGCAAGGAATTAAGAAAAAAAAATCAGATGTAGAGGAAAGCCATCCGGAAATAAATAGTTCTCCAACGAACAGCTGCGATTGCAATCTAAGGAGTTGGAAACGGGGCATGAAGACAGCGGGAAAGACGTGCCCTTGGCGATTCGTATGGACAGCTCGAGTGGGAAACGAAAATCGAGTTAGATAACGATGGCGATGATGACATACCTCTCACCACAAGGAAGAGAAAAGCCAAGACAGAGAGAGGAACTTGAAAGAAAGGGAAGTAACGTCGACGCATTGTTCAGAAGGCCATCCTAAGGGAGGCAAATATGGTAGTCGACTAGAAGAAAAACATTCCACCATTGCCAGAATAACAGTAGTCAACGATAGTAGACAGCCCGATGGACTACGCAAGGACCCGACCTTGAAAATATTACTGGAATGGAAAGCGACGAGAGCAAATCAATATGGGAAGATGTTGCACCACAGTCACAGATTGTAAAATCGTACTGGGCGCAATGGGATTCAATGATGATTGAAGTTGGCCTGTTACAGCGTTTGGTGGAAAATACCGATGGAACTGAGAAGAGAACTCAGTTGGTTATTCCTAAGAATAGAATTCCAGACGTGCTGAAAGAGATCCATGACGGATCTGGAGGTGGCCATTTTGGAGTCAACAAAACATTAGAAAGATTGCGCCAGCGATTTTACTGGGTTAACTGCAAGGAAGACGTTAAAGACTGGTGCAAGAAATGTGTGGTTTGCGCTGGAAGCAACGGTCCTCATAGACGACGAAAAGCTCCAATGCGTCAATACAACGTTGGCAGTCCATTTGAGCGCATTGCGATTGACGTGGCCGGACCATTTGCAGAAAGCGAAGACGGAAATAAATACATCGTGGTTGTCATGGACTACTTCACCAAATGGGTTGAAGCCTATCCATTACCCAACCAGGAAGCTACTACGGTCGCCGAAACCTTAGTCAAGGAGTATATATGCCGATTCGGAGTTCCACGTGAACTTCACTCCGACCAGGGGAGAAATTTTGAGTCTGTCGTTTTCCAAAATATCTGTAAGATATTAGGGATTAATAAAACGAGGACAACTGCATTACATCTGCAGTCCGATGGCATGGTTGAACGTATGAACAGAACGATCAACCGATATTTGTCGAAGGTAGTCTCCAACCACCAAAGAGACTCGGACCGACATCTTCATCTGTTCTTAATGGCTTATCGTTCATCCGTGCATGAAACCACAGGGCAAAGTCCTGCGAACATCTTATTTGGGCGTGAGTTGCGCCTGCCATGTGACTTGGTGTTCGGCAGTAAACCTGGGGAAGATCTGGCCGGGGAAGATTACGTAACGGACTTACGGAGAAGAATGGACGACATTCATGAATAAGTCCGCACAAACACTCAAGCTGCCAGCGACCGAATGAAGGACAAGTATGACATCAAGGCAGAAAAAGGTGGATACCAACCAGGGGATTTAGTGTGGCTTTACAATCCTCAAAGGCGCCGAGGTTTACCACCAAAGCTACAAAGAAATTGGGAAGGTCCATATGAGGTCGTTAAGAGAATAAACGACGTGATATACAGGATTAGAAAAACACCAACAGGGAAGCCGAGAGTAGTACAATTCAATCGGCTAGCCCCATTCGCTAGTGACAACAATAAAGACCATCATGGAGCAACGGTTCGTCGGATCATAGCTCAGGAACCGACTTTTGAAGACTTCATGGAACAGTATTCCTTTGGTCACAAGGCGCGGTATGGCGTGACGACAGAAGAACATAGAGATCTGTTCACCGTGTCCTCAGATTATTCCCTCGGCCACTGCGTATCGGAAGACTTAAAGATGTCACGCGGCATAGCGTCAGTCACATATACATATTCTACGTCCACAATAATTATAATCTACGTATATGTGACTGCTTAAAGTTCATAATAATTTGTATATTTGCGCATTGTTCGCGCCGAGTATTCATCTCTCCATTTAGAAGAGTGTACTCGTTACGATTTGTAAAAAGACTTGTGAAATGTTCATTGACTTCGATGGGAACTCGTGGCTCAGTTGGTTAGAGCGTCCTACTAGATATAGGAAGGCCCTGGGTTCAAATCCCAGCGAGGTCCATGAATTTTTCACAATTTCTTTCTTCGTTTATTTAATTTCTCCTCGACCTACTATAGCCCATTTCTACGATTTAATCAAAATCTATTATGTTATTCCCACTGACATAAAAGTCGTATATACCAAATTTGAAAAGTTTTGGATTATATTTTAAAATAGTTTTTCATTAAAATCTATTATAGGCTTCAAGTAAAGTACCGCTTCTGGAAATAAGTAATGACCAAAAAAGGAGGTGCACAATTAGATGTTATAGCTGTCCTAAATACAAAATTTCAACTTTCTATGGCTTACCGTTTTTGAGTTATGCGAGATTCGTATAGCCGTCACGACGAAATTGGTCAAAATGGATTTAGGAATGATCAAAATCATAGAGTTAAGAATAAATATATATATACAGTGTGTTAATTAAAAACCTGGCCATAGGCGTTTAACATGGGAAATCAGTTTTTCCTTGCGCAAAAGTTCCCAAATTATTTTAGACAAAAATACTTCAAATAAATGTTGTAGAGAATTAAATTCTGCATCCAGATTAGTAATAAGATTTTATTTTCGATGTTTCATAACCGAGAAAATCAATTTCAAAGTTTATCGAAAATTGCTGATTTATAGCGATAGCCATGGAAGTCAAACAAAATTACAAACAATTGTATGACATCTTAACTGTCAAAGAAAGTTTGTGTTTTGTGATTTTCGTTCAGTAACATATTTTTTTGGAAGTATGGAACAGTTTTCTCATGAAGAAAAGCTTCAGATTATAAAATGGTGTTACTGTGGACAAAGCTATAGAAAAATACGTGATTTAATAAGTGTAATGTGGTCACATCGACAAATTCCAAGTAAAACCACAATAGAATCTTATTACAAAAACTTAAAGCTGTAATTTCCAATGAATGTAGAAAAATAAATGCCAGACAGCTGCATAATGTTCGACATGGCTTTTATAATAGACTTGGGTATTGCTTAGCGCAAAATGGAGGGTTATTTGAACATTTAATATAAAATTATATTCATTCTAGTTTTCTGTTTTTCTTTTTAAATAAATACATTATTCTTGTTTTCATTTTTATTTTATTTTGTATATGTTGACAGCTATGTATTCTAAAAAAGTTAAATTCTAATTCATTGTGTCAATGTCATACAATTGTTCGTAATTTTGTTTGAGTTTCATGGCTATCGCTATAAATCAGCAATTTTCGAAAAACTTTGAAATTGATTTTCTCGGTTATGAAACGTCGAAAATAAAATCTTATAACTAATCTGGATGCAGAATTTAATTCTCTACAACATTTATTTGAAGTATTTTTGCCTAAAATAATTTGGGAACTTTTGCGCAAGGAAAAACTGATTTCCCATGTTAAACGCCTATGGCCAGGTTTTTAATTAACACACTATATATATATATATATATATATATATATATATATATATATATATATATATATATATATATATATATATATATATATATATAGCCGAGGCCAGGCAAGCTGGGTAAAACACAAAAAGGGCGTTCTGCTCCGAATAACATATACTATTTTTTCTTCAAGTGTTTCAAAGAAAACTGGGGATTTTTTTTATATATTTCTGGAATTGTTTTAATTACAGAGTTTGCAATTTCCGCTACAGTTGGCTGTGTACACTACAAAACACAAACGATACAACTGTCAAGTAACAATTTTTAATATGGTCTGTGTTGCTGTGACGACTGCTGCCGCCAGCGGTGAACTAAGAAGCTAACATTTTTTTACTAGTACAATAATGAACAACATTGTTGTACTAGTAATAAAATGAATATCTTCTATAGTGTGTGGTGTGTGTATAGTAGCATAATATGAATATTATTGTACACTAGAAGAAAAAATAAATTATTTTATAAATTTATTCATACAAAAAATAGAAAAAAGTATTAATGTATATCTGTAGAAAATTTAATAATCTTTATTTTTTATAGTAACATAAATCGCGAAAAATTTAATTTAAATATATTTTTCGAAGAAAAACTGTTTTGAGCTTCAAGTAAAGTGCCACTTCCGGTTATCTGATTTACACCAAAATCTAATGGCTTGTTATAAATACAAGGTTTCAAGCAAAATTTTCTGATTGATAATATTTAAGTTAGGGACCTTAAAACGTGTTCATTTACCAAAATCTTGATATGCGATTTTTAACACGATCCCTATACCTTCCTTACCATGGGTAGCGGGAGGTAATAATCAAGAATATTTGCAGAATTCCATACAGTGTCACTTCGAAATTGATGTTATCTTTTAAATTAGAGCTCACAGCGTAAACCATTGCATTTGTTTTAGTTTTCAACTAAAATTCAAAATACAAAAACACTGCGTAAAATTTAATCAAGGAAAAAATAATAGTTATTTATGTACCAAGGGTATTACTAAGATGTTTATGCCCGAGAGCTATAAACATCAAGTAATACCCGTGGTGCATACAATATTTTATGTCTTACTAATGTATCTTTCTAACATAAATAATAAATAAAATGGATTAAAAAATATTAAGAATGTATGCTATGAATAAATAAATGCGGTAACTAAGTACAACTCTGTTTTTGTAAACAACAAAAAAATTTCCTTTTTTCTGTCACTGCGTCAAGATGAACAATCAATTTAGTGTAATTCCTGAAAAAATACTGGCACAAGCTGCAAAAGCTACTGAAAATTTGTTGCCCAAGAAGTCTAAAGACATGTACGATAAAGAATACAATAAATTTGCAAACTGGATGGTAAATAACTCTGTGGAAATTATAAATGAGACTGTGTTACTCGGATATTTCGAGGAATTGGTATGTTGATGAACGTTTTTGTTATAATATTACTGTAATAATTTTTTTTATAGTCAGAATCATTTTCCGCAAGTTCGTTGTGGACAAAATATTCCATGTTAAAGAAGACGATGATAGTCAAAAAGAATATCAATATTGGAAAGTTTTCTATGTTGGGGGAATATTTAAAGCAAAGTTCTAAAGGATATCAAGCGAAAAAGTATAAAATTCTAACAAGAGAGGAGGTGTTAAAGTTCATTCATGAAGCACCGAATAAAACATATCTGATGATTAAAGTTGCCCTGTTGTTTGGTATATTTGGTGGATGTCGACGACAAGAGTTGGTGAATATGTTAGTTGATCATATTGCAGATAGAGGCACAGTCTTTGTTGTAAATATTCCTGAAACAAAGACTGATAAGAAGCGAGTTTTTACAATTATTGAAGAGAAAGAAAGGAATAGTTTGAAACTGATAAAAGAATATGCGTCGTTACGACCGCAAGGTTGATCCCAGAAAAGATTTTTCTTAAATTACAGAAACGGTTGCTGTACTGTACAGCCTGTAGGCAAGAACACATTCGGGAAGATTCCTAGCACTATTGCAAGTTACTTGAATTTGAAGGATGCTTTTAAATATACAGGCCACTGCTTGCGAAGAACTTCTGCAACATTCTTAGCAGATGCAGGGGCTAGTATGACAGTTTTAAAACGCCATGGAGGATGGAGAAGTACAGCTATTGCGGAGGGTTATCTAGAAGATAGTATTTCTTCAAAAAATAAAATCTCAAAGATGTTGTCTGGCGAGCCTTCTACATCTGCTTCAACTATTAAATCAATAGAATCGTCCAGTATTACTTCCGGTAATATCACTTTTACGGGATCATTTCATAACAGCAATTTTAGTGTAAATGATACCAAATAATAGCACTATTGGAGTTTATTCGTTACTAACCTTTTTATTTTCATTGTAGTAGTTCATGTTTATATAATAAGTAAATGTATAAGATAACAAATAAATCATATTTTGATACTAACTATTATATCGCATTTTGACTTTTAAGGTTATTACATTGTTGCATTGAGCTAGGGTGCGTTCATATATCTACCTTAAAATCCAGAGAATTGAATAAAAAATGACATTTGGTTGTTAGTATTACCGTGGTAACTCTTAATGCCCTAGGGCTTTTAATATAAAATAATACCTGCGCGGGTATTAAATACTGTATATCGTATCTCGTATCTAGTCATTAAAGTACAATAATATACTAGTAAGACATAAAAGAATTAAATACCTCATATTTATGTTCGAATGCAATATGCAGTTAATAACATTTATCTAATACCGTTTTAAAAAGTTTAATTTTATCTAACTTTATGACATTATGAAATGTCACTTTTTACATAATTGATACGAAATGAGTTTTGTAAAATCTTTACACATCTGACACGTAAAGAATATTACACAACTGAAAAAATAAGACTAAATAATGATTTCTTTATTTACTATTACTAAGCAGAAAGATCTATATCGGTTTCAAAAGACATTCAGAATTCATTTTCAATAATTTAACGAATGTACCGAATAAGAAATAACTTAAAACGACAACGCTTTGGTAAATTGATTTTGAAATCTGTATATTGAGATAAACCTTGAATTTTTTTTTTAAATTATTTTAGCGAAATAACTATTAATCTGGCTTACAACAACGCTTCCTGAATCTACTTACAAAATTCGCTACTTACACACTACGCGACGCAAATTGTATTTTCATGCACGGTTACAGCGGTACGGCCTCTATAGGGTCCTATGTCGTGTGGAAAGTATCTTTTATCTATTACGCACACATTTCATTTTGCATTTGACGCTAGCCTTAAACAGCTCCTTGCCTAGCGCATGTATTTATTAAGCATTATCAAAAACATTAGACATTATATCATTCATTTCGAGTATATATCAGAGGCAAGTCTCACAGGGTGTATATTAGGTGAACTTATTGGTTATGGTGGTGGCTTAAATTGTTCTTTTGATATAAAGACAATCATTATCGGGACAGGTATGAAGCGTCATAATGTTCATACATCGCCCTGTTCATTTCTTGTTTCGTTCGATTTCATAACGTTCAAATCTTGACCACCAAGTAGATAGCGCAGATAAACTTCGCACGCTCACAATTTAAAAAGTACACTCCGCAGTACAATTTTTTTTAAAAATACAATAACTAGCTACTCCAATTCAATAAATAATTTTCATGTACATTTTGTACTCCGGAGTGTACTTTTTAAATTGTTAACGCGCCAAGTTCATCTGCGCCAATTTCATGGTTAAGATTTGAACGTTAGAAAACTGTACGAAACAAGAAATAAACGGGGCGATGTATGAACATTAGGACGATGTGTGTGTTCCCCATTATCGGAGTAGGTTGAAATTTAATTTACATAATAATTTACATTATTTACAGCTTACTAATTAAAATTATTAATTTGTTAAAATGATAGTCTGAGTTATTTCTTCTGATGAGGCACTCTGCCACATCTGCCTACTCTGACAAGCCGCCACTGATTGTATGATACGTAAAAATTATTTATAGGTAACAATTTGTAATAATAGTATTTTATGTATCTAGGACGAAAAGTGAATCTAGCCGACTGCATAATTACTTGTGAGTACCTTAAAGACACTTTTCATCTGTGATACATACATAATTTTATGTCATACTGGTTTCTATTTTTTAAAGTATTAAAAGAAATATGCAGCAATTTGTAGCAATATCAATTTTGTATAAGTAGGAGGCGCAATTATTCGAAAATCTATCGTTAACATTCTTATTCGCTATAATTGATTAAAATTACATACCTCGAGATACTTCGGATGAAGTTGCTTAGGTGAAAAACAATTTAATGCCGCATAAATAAAGGATTCAGTATGAAGGTAAAATTTTAAAGGCCTAAAACTTTAAAATGATATAATAAAGTTCTAGGACGTTTACGTTTCACTTTTTGTTTTACAAATCAGTCAAAAACGTTGCTTTAGAAACCAGTATGACATAAAAATAATAAAACAAACATATACGATTGTATACAGGTTGTCCCATTTAAGATTTAAGGTACAAATGGATTGGGATCTCGAGAACCATAAGAGCTACGAGGTTGGTTAAATTAGACAAAAGTTCCCCATTAGTGGGCCATTTTAGTGGTGTTTCGTTTATTCGGAAAAAATGCACAGGTCACTAGATATGGGCAAAAATGTAAATTTTTCCATTTTCGTTTTTTGCTTATAACTTTTTTATGTGAATTCAAACTAAATTTTAACTTGCACTTTTGGACATGAAATTCATAGGCGTCCTCAAAAAAAAATATATATATCTCTTACCATTTTCAAGAAATTCATATTAACTTTATTTCCATATGGAGCTCAGAGTAGGTTTTGATACCATTAAATAGGCGTATTTTATTTTCTTTTCAACGATGTACTTTAATTTTTAAATTATATAAGAAATTACATAATTAATTATACTTACAACTTTTTCATGTATTTTATTCAAGAAGGCTAAGGAAAACAATTTTTGTCTAATTTAACCAAACTAGTAGCATATACGGTTCTCGAGATCCCAATGCATTTGTACCTTAAATGGGATACCCGGTATAAATAATTATTGTTTTTATTTTTTAATTTATTTAATAATTTTTAAATAAAATAATCAAAATAATAAAACAAACATACGAATATAACATAAGTAATATTTTTATTTTCTAATTATATTTAACAATTTTTAAATAAAACAATCTCTATTAATTTTGCTTATGAAGTTGAAACGTGTGAAATATTTATTGCTATTAGAACTAGGCTGTACGGCAAAAAAGTTTTTTAAAAACCGAAGTTTTCATATTGTTTTCTAATAATCGGTCCACAATATTTACGTTATATTCGTATTTTATATTATTTAATTATATTTAATTGTTGAATGCATAATATATACCATATCGGTATATTGGATTACAATAATGAAAATGATTAATCACACAAAAAATGATTATAATAATTGTTACTGTATATTTTTTTCTAAATTCGGGTTTATGCGCATATATGTATCATTATGTACTAATTTAATTAATATTTCTCACTTATTATACCGTTTTTGGAGGAAAATATTTTTATTACAACAAAATGCAATTGAAGAGAAGATTATAATATCAAATCAGGGCCGGCCGTAAGCATTTTTGCGCCCTAGGCACAACCGAATTTTTACTCCCCATTACAAAATATTTTTTTCGCCTGTAAATAAAGTAAGAGAATATACACACCTACGACTAACTAAATTGAAAATATTTTATTAAATAATCTGTTTAAACAAATTATACATTTTGTAATAAAAAACTACTTTCTTTTTGTTGTTAGTTTAAGCTGAAATTGTATATATTACGGCAATAATATAATTTTTGTCAAAATAAAATATTTATAGAGTTTTTTGTAATAAAATAAAATGTCTTTAAGGTAAAATGTTGTGCCGGCCGAACTAATATGATTTTGGGCTTGTAGTTAGTCTCTTTATTTAACGAGAGAATGCATCTTTTTACACAAAAACTTGTTGAACTTTTAAAAATCTATCTCCTATTTCCTATTACTATCCTTTAGAAATATTAATGGTATTGTAATAATAAAGAGAAAATAATTGACAAACTCATTTTTAATACAAAAATAATTTTGAATACGAGAAATTAGTTTTAAAATTTTTCCGCCAACATAAATAACTACATAATTTGTTTTATTCAGTTTTCCTTTTTGGCGCCCACAAAATTTTTATGCTCTATATCTGTGCCTAATATGCTTGCCCCACGAGCCGGTCCTGATTGAAATGACTAATCATGCAGAAAAATACTTATAATTATTATTGATACTGTATGTTGCTTTATGTTTTTCGTTGTGCTCATTTACTATTATTTAATTTCTTTGAATTTTGTATAAACTGCTCCATCTTTCATTATAATTTGATCTGCCCACCGAGAAATTCCCAGTATCGCGCCAGGCCAGTTCCAAAGCCTAACCTTACCTCTTGCAAAACTTGATGAAAAGTAATAAAACAATAATCGTGAATGTTTTCAGAACTTAACGATAACAAACACTTTCTACCGAAACTTAAAAAAAGAGCCGCAGAACGCAGAAGTAGAAGGTAAAAACGATTTTCGTGATTTTTTATCGATGTGCATTTTATGTTTAACGTTTTCGAAAATCCGAAAAAAGGGTTCGAAACGGTAAGTCATATGCTAAAACCGCCTATCTTTCACATGTCATTTATCTTGACGTTTCTGAAATTTGAATTTAAACCTTGAAAAACGAGGTTCTCCAAAACTTACAAATCACATTTTTCTTGGTTTTATTGACATCAAAAAAATAAATAAATGAAATTGATATAGTAGATTTGGAGATAACCCCGACCAAACGTACAGTATCGGACATAAATAAAGCGACACCGGTTAAAAAATACTCCCCCATATTTTAAATATTCAATATATTTTCAAACTTCTTATATAATATAAAGGTGACATGGACGTTAAATATGTAATTCAAAAGTATCGTACTGTAACGTTTTTATTTATATGGGTGAAGTGTAAAACATAGACAAATATTATTAACTTGAAAGAATACGTTTATTAAACGGTAAATAAATATTAGAAATATAATTAAAAGATTATAAAAGTAACTAACACTATGATAATCAAATATTAACACTAATTTAAAGACTAAGAATATTATAAGACACTTAAACACTATGATTATTTATTTAAACAATTAACACTACTCTTTATGCCACTAACTACGTTTATTTATGTTCACTTGTCGACACTTATTTATATCAGACTTCTGTACTCGTTGCTTGTATAATACAGAGAGTGTTCGCTGGCTTTGGCGGCGGGTTATATACCTGGCAGATTATTTCTAGGCCCTTCTGGGGCCTAGTAGAACCTTCGCGAGGCGACAGTGACCTGTATACAAAGGAACTAGGTCACGGCGCAGTTACCCTCAAGGCGGCGCGTCGCAGGGATCGCGTCATCTGGGTCATCGCTCTGGTACATTCTTTCAGCGGCGGGGCACGTGTACTATTCTCACAGGGGCGCACGTCACACTGCCCCCTCCTTAAGACTGTTTCGTCCCGGAACAGTTCTTGATGACGAAATCTACATGTATTACCCTTGGTACACTTGGAAGTCTTGAAGAAGTGACAGTCGATGGTCCGCTGGAGTTCTGCTTTCTGTCTGTTAGGGTTATAGCTGCAGACAAGAATTTCAATACCGGTATACCGGAAGAGGGTCTCTAGCATGTTCCTAACAATTCTCCAATCCAAACCATCTAGACCACAACCTAACTTCGGTACTCCTAGCTTCAAAATGTCATTCTCCAGTAGATGATCCTTCAAGTCACACAGCGAGTTCCATAGATTGCGATATGACGGCTTCTGGTACGAGTGTGGTTTTGTTACCAGGTAGTAGATATACCGCCGATGTTCAGAATTGTTATCCCTCAGTCGTAGCGTCTTCCCAACGGATGGACCTTGGTTGGCCAGTTCTTGTAGTCGTCCATATTTCGCCTTAAAGACTGAGGCTATGCCGCGTGACATCTTTAAGTCTTCCGATACGCAGTGGCCATGGGAGTAATCAGAAGACACGGTGAACAGGTCTCGATGTTTTTCTGTCGTCACGCCATACCGCGCCTTGTGACCAAAGGAATATTGTTCCATGAAGTCTTCAAAATTCGGTTCCTGAGCTATGATCCGACGAACCGTTGCTCCATGATGATTTTCATTGTTGCCACCGGCGAAAGGGGCGAGCCGATTAAAGTGTACTACTCTGGGCTTCCCGGTAGGTACTTTCCTAATTCTGTATATCACGTCGTTTATTCTCTTAACGACCTCATAAGGACCTTCCCAATTTCTTTGTAGCTTTGGTGATAAACCTCGGCGCCTTTGAGGATTGTAAAGCCACACTAAATCCCCTGGTTGGTATCCACCTTTTTCTGCCTTGATGTCATACTGGTCCTTCATTCGGTCGCTGGCAGCTTGAGTGTTTGTGCGGACTTGTTCATGAATGTCGTCCATTCTTCTCCGTAAGTCCGTTACGTAATCTTCCCCGGCCAGATCTTCCCCAGGTTTACTGCCGAACACCAAGTCACATGGCAGGCGCAACTCACGCCCAAATAAAATTTCGCAGGACTTTGCCCTGTGGTTTCATGCACGGATGAACGATAAGCCATTAAGAACAGGTGAAGATGTCGGTTCCAGTCTCTTTGGTGGTTGGAGACTACCTTCGACAAATATCGGTTGATCTTTCTGTTCATGCGTTCAACCATGCCGTCGGACTGCGGATGTAATGCAGTTGTCCTCGTTTTATTAATCCCTAATATCTTACAGATATTTTGGAAAACGACAGACTCAAAATTTCTCCCCTGGTCGGAGTGAAGTTCACGCGGAACTCCGAATCGGCATATACACTCCTTGACTATGGCTTCAACCCATTTGGTGAAGTAGTCCATGACAACCACGATGTATTTATTTCCGTCTTCGCTTTCTGGAAATGGTGGTCCGGCCACGTCAATCGCAATGCGCTCAAATGGACTGCCAACGTTGTATTGACGCATTGGAGCTTTTCGTCGTCTATGAGGACCGTTGCTTCCAGCGCAAACCACACATTTCTTGCACCAGTCTTTAACGTCTTCAGTGAAGTTAACCCAGTAAAACCGCTGGCGCAATCTTTCTAGAGTTTTGGTGACTCCAAAATGGCCTCCAGATCCGTCATGGATCTCTTTCAACACGTCTGGTATTCTACTCTTAGGAATGACCAACTGAGTTTTCTTCTCAGTTCCATCAGCATTCTCTACCACACGCTTCAACAGGCCATCCTCAATGACCATGGAGTCCCATTGCGCCCAGTACGCTTTTACACTCTGTGAGTGTGGTGCAACGTCTTCCCATATTGGTTTGCATTCTTCTGCTTTCCATTCCAATATAATTTTCAAATTTGGGTCATTTTCTTGGTCTTCGCGTAGTCCTTCGGGCTGCCAATTATCATCGACTACTGTTGTTCTGGCGACGGTAAACTGTTTCTCTTCAAGTCGACTACAATGTTTGCATTCATCTTGGCAAGGCCTTCTGGACAATGCGTCGGCATTACGATGGCTGGTACCCGTCCTATGATCGATTTTGAAATCGTATTCCTGTAGTCTTTCAATCCATCTAGCCACCTGACCTTCAGCATTTTTGAATTATAGCAGCCATTTTAATGCAGCATGGTCAGTTCTAATGAAAAATCTTCTACGGTACAAATATTTGTAGAAATGTTCCACGGATTTGACGACCGCCAAGAGTTCTTTTCTGGTCACACAGTAATTCCTTTCTGGTTTTGACAAGGTCTTACTAAAGTAGGCAATAACCTTTTCATGCCCGTCTTGTATATGGGAAAGAACGCCGCCAATTCCGACGTTGCTGGCATCTGTGTCTAGTATGAAGTTTCCTTCAGGTAAAGGATAACTCAAGACGGGTGCGCTTGTCAAAGCATGTTTTAGTTCTTTAAATGCAACTTTACAGTCCATTTCCCAGATAAATCTTCTTCCTTCTTCAGTAAGCCTTGTCAGTGGCTTGGCTATGTTGGCAAATCCAGGTACATATCGTCGATAATAAGTACACAAACCAAGGAAACTTCTAAGTTCGTGTTTGTCCCTAGGTGCTGGCCAGTCTCTCACAGCCTTTATCTTCTCCTAGTCAACTGCAATACCCTTACCGGAAACCACGTGTCCAAGGTAATGAACTTCTCTTTGAAACAGGTGACACTTCTTCGGGCTAAGTTTCAGGTTAGCCTTCCTCAATCTCTGGAAAACCTCTTCCAAATTCTTCATGTGGTCCTCGAATGTCTTACCTACCACAATAATATCGTCGAGGTACACTAAACAGGTTTTCCAAGATAGCCCAGCCAATACTGTTTCCATGAGTCGTTCAAAGGTTGCAGGAGCATTGCAGAGCCCAAACGGCATTACGGTAAATTGCCAGAGTCCTGTACCGATGGTGAAGGCTGTCTTCTCTTTTTCTTTTGGATCCAAATCCACTTGCCAGTAGCCGCTCTTTAGATCCAAAGTGGAGAAAATCTTTGAGCCAGCCAAAGTGTCTAATGTGTCGTCTATTCGAGGTAGCGGGTAGCTATCCTTCTTCGTCACGTTGTTAAGTTGACGATAATCGACGCAAAATCGTGTAGAGCCATCCTTCTTCTTCACTAACACCACTGGTGAAGCCCAAGGACTGCTTGAAGGTTCGATTACACCTTCCATCTTCATGTCCTCAATAATTTTTTCGGCTTCCTCACGCTTCGCCAATGGCAGTCTTCTTGCTGGTAGGCGGATGGGTCTTGCGTCTCCGGTGTCTATTTTATGGTGAACTACATTAGTTCTTCCGTTGGCTTTCTTGTCATGTTAGAACAAATCTTGAAACCTCCCAATTAAATCCTTCGCCTTGGTTCTCTGGTCGGCGATCAATTCTTCAAACGATGTTGTCAATTGATTGATTAACGTGTCCGAAACTTTCTGGGATGTGATCCCTGTAGCCTTTACAGTTCGAATAATCGACGATACTGCCAAGCATTCGCCTACAATTGTTCCGCTTTTAAGAATTACCGGATAGTTATTTACGTTCATTATCCGAACTGGAATGACCTGGCTGGCTTTGACCAGTGATTTTCCGACAACAAGTCCAGTGCCAATTTTGGCATCGTCATTCCTGGGCTCAAGCATAACAATGTTTCTCTCACAGAAACTACCATCTAAATGTGCTCCCAGGATAGTTTCACTTCGTTCTAGGAGGGTGATGTCTTCGGCCATTAATACACGCACAGCCTTGTCGTCTCGTGGATTTAATATGAGTTCTTCTTCATTGACCATCATCACTCCCATCTTCAGGTCAAGTTTAAAACCGTGCTTTGTCATTGCGTCCATTCCGAGTATTAATTCATCTTCAACTTCAGCTACCAGCGCACGATGTTTAAAGGAGGTGTTTCCAATAGAGATGGTGACATCTACTTCTCCTAATGCGGTAGCTTGTTCTCCCGTTGCTGTGCGTAACCGCCACTTAGTTGGTTGAAGATGCGTCTTGCCAGTTTTCCTTATGAAGTCGGGTCTAATTATAGTTTTTGTCGCACGCGTATCCAGTAGCATTTTCATTGGCCTTCCATTAATAGAGCCATCCACATAGATGCTATTGGCTTTATGATGAAGAGATGCGACATAACTGATGGATTGTGGAGCTACTAGATTACGGGTCGACAGTTGCCTCTTCGCATCAACCCGATTTAGTTTTCCGACTCCTTTTCTTCCTTTGTCGATTCCGTCTTCTTTTGAGAGTTTCTTTCTTGCGGTAAACACTTCACTTGCAATTCGTCGCATTGTCTCTTCTAGATCTTCAGAGTTTTCCTTTCTCTCAGCATCGATATTTCGCACTCGTGATTGGTTACGTGAAGATTGTTTGGTAGCTTCATGCTCGAATGCATATGAAAGTGCGTCAGTTAGAGTTTTTGGACGGGCCAATCGCAATGCTTGCTGAGTTTCGCTGTCCCGAACCCCGTAAATGAATGATTGAGTGGCCAGGCACTCCAAAACGCAGTCAGGAGCCGTAGGATGTGCGAGATGAACCAAACGAGCTATGTCAACTTCAAATTCTTGAAGGCTTTCTTTTGAACTCTGATACCGGTTCCTCAGTTGCGTCTGGTACACCTGCTCCAGATTCGCATTTCCATACCGCATATCCAATCGCTTGACTAGCTGGTCGTAGTCCTCTTGTTCTTCTTCTTTCAGCGTTTGCAGGATGTCGATAGCTTCTCCGCGCAACGAGACAGTCAACGCCGTAGCCTTCTCTTTGGGCGTCCAATTATTCGTTTTTGCGGCCGCTTCAAATTGTTTTAAATAATTTGGCCACGAAGATTTCCCATCAAATTCCGGATTTTTTATGTGCATTTTTGAAGTAGTATCAGGTTTTACTACTTTTCTTCCTTCTATTAGACTTGGCTCAGGCACACCAGAATTCGGAATTGACGACGATGTAATTTTAGTGATTTTTTCTCGTAATTCTTCTATCTTCCTGTCACACTTTTCTTCTAAATTCTTCAGGCCTTCTTCAGTTTTTCTAGAATTTTCTTCTAATTTTTGTTCTAATGTTCCTGTCAATTCTTCTTTTAATGTTCTAGAAATTTCTTCGGCTTTTCTAGAACTTTCTACCATCTCCTGTAATAATTCTTCTTTTAATGCCCTAGAATTTTCTTCTGCCTTCATAGAACTTTCCTCTAATTTTTGTTCTAGGGTTCTAGAACTTTCTGCTAATTTTGCTATCTGTTTATCAATGTCGGATAGGTCAAATAAGTAATCGTCAGCATTTTCACCAGCAGCGATTAATGCTTGCCGCAGACGAGATTGTAGAACGCTTTTCAGTCCTGTCGTATCTAATTCTCGTTCTTCCAGTTCTCTCTTGAGATCACTTACTTTTAATTCACTTAATTTTAATTGTTTAGTCGCCATTTTATTTATTTTTATTTATTTACACTTCACAGTTTAACAACCCCACACCTGACACCAATTGTAACGTTTTTATTTATATGGGTGAAGTGTAAAACATAGACAAATATTATTAACTTGAAAGAATACGTTTATTAAACGGTAAATAAATATTAGAAATATAATTAAAGGATTATAAAAGTAACTAATACTATGATAAACAAATATTAACACTAATTGAAAGACTAAGAATATTATAAGACACTTAAACAGATTATTTCTAGGCCCTTCTGGGGCCTAGTAGAACCTTCGCGAGGCGACAGTGACCTGTATACAAAGGAACTAGGTCACGGCGCAGTTACCCTCAAGGCGGCGCGTCGCAGGGATCGCGTCATCTGGGTTATCGCTCTGGTACATTCTTTCAGCGGCGGGGCACGTGTACTATTCTCACAGGGGCGCACGTCACAGTACTAAATTTTACAAATACTTATGTATTTGAATACAGATGTGAGGTGCGACAAAAATGAGCGACTGTATAAAAATCTTATATTTTCTTTAAAAAAGCAATGAGAATAATTTATAAAAGAAACTTAAATTAGACAAAAAATAAACAACGTTACATATTTAATACTTCAATAATTATTTTTAGTAGATTACATTCATTGTGGCATCAAATTAAATAAATTATCGATGTTTTTGTGATTCATAGATTTCTATGCATCCGTTATAAATAATTGTTTGGAATTATTATTATTCCTTGCAATATTTTTGCCAATGGTTTCCAACAGAATTTCAATTGTATTTGCGAGTTATAGAAATATATAATATTCAAATAGGCTTGTATCTCTTTTTTCATTTACCATTGTCATACGGTTAAAAATAGGACGACGCGGTTTCAAAATATGAATTCAGCATGAAATTCTCTTTCTTATTATGTATCACACGATTTAAGAGGATGAGTGGTTTAAAAATAAAACATAATTTCAATTCCAAAGAAATTTTTGTAATATATTAAACATTTTCAAACCTACTAATCACTCCTCAGCAACAACTGGGCAAATACGTGATAGAAAACAAAAAATCCTGTTGGAATTCAAACCGCCATAAGTCTTTAACGAGGATTAGGGTACCTATATACTCAGGGTATGGCCATGACGTGGCTCACGTTTCGTCCGCCATTAGAGGGCCACTGTCATATTCGTTGTTGTTGCGCAAATTATTATGTATTTTCGTGGCTACTTGTTTTATTTTAAAGCAAAACACATTTATATATACTTCTAATATTTATTTAAAGTGTAAGTAATACTTTTATTTTATTTATATGTATATTTTCTTGAGATACTGACCACGATGACTGGCAATATTGAAAACACATAAAAATTACCAATATTAAGCACAAACATTTAAATTTTTAAAAGGTAAGTTTAAACTATATACTTATTATGTAAATAATAACTACAGTTATTAAATTTGATGTGATAATAACAACCTATATCCTATGCGCTACATAACCTCTAAATCTATGTCATAATAATAATAATTGTGTATCTCTTAAATAAATGAATTTTTATTACCTTTTTAGATTCATAGTGTGATTATTTAATATTCCTGTGTAATATAATATCACATTTCTCACAAATAAATAGGGAAATGAATTATCAATATGTTTGACATTGGCTCGCTTATGGCGGCGATCTTGCCTCATGGCCATACCCTGTATATAAAGGTACCCTAACGAGGATCAAATTTGAGCACCTCTTGCGGTAATTATACGAACTATACAGACACTTCAAAATAGCTGTGTATTTAGATCAACACAAAGACATTGGGTGGTAGCATGAACAAGTGAGGAGATGAGTAACAGTGTTTTATCCCTGTCAATCGTTTATGGATTATTTAATTTTACAAAACGAAACTATTTTTTATGTATTTACTGTGATATATTTCATGTTTTTGTCATAATCAGAGAACTTTTGTTCAATAATGTATACAATAATTTCTCATTTCTAGGTCATTTTGACTACATTTTGGTTTAACTAAAAGACAAATATCAAAAACATTTCAGATGTTTATCACGTACTAGCATATGTTTACTTCCACCCAGATGATTTTGGCATGAACATCAACGTGACATGCACATACTCTTCAAACGCAACCTTCCACTCACTCCCCCTTCTTGCATGCAAATACTACGCTGTCACTATGATACAATATTTTTTTCAATAGAAACAAAACTATACTGTACCGTGGTCGTATCGCTAATGTAAATCCGTGAATATCAATGTGCCGTCATCGTACCGAGAACGTCGATGTAAATAGGTCCATTAAATTACATTAGCGCAAGAAATATCGTACCGCCATCGTCCAGTGCCGGATTACCCAATAGGCAGACTAGGCAATTGCCTATGGGTCCCGCGCCCCGCTACATTGGATTAAAATAATATTGATTTGATTTTGAGACTTTTTTTACAAACAAAGAAATCCTTAAATAAAGAAATTTTGATTACAACAAAGAAATGCTTATTTTCAATAATGAAATCTTGATTACTATAATAAAAAATCTGATGTGGACACCACACGACTTCCTTGTACTATTATTAAACTATACATATTTTTTTAATAACTAAATTACAAAATATTAATTTTAACTTCAAAACGGTGAGATATATAGCGACCATAATCGAACCCGGTTCTTTTTAAACAGAGTTTTGATTACAACAAAGAAATATTTGATTACAACAATGAATATGACTAATTTCACAATAAAAATATAATATTTGTTATTGTACGTATCATAAAATTGCACGTATTTAACGTAATTTGACATGAACATTTTTTTTGTCCTAATCCATAGCAAGCTTTATTACAAAAATAAAAAATCTGATTTGGACACCGCACGACTTCCTTGTACAATTATTAAACTATACATATTTTTTTAATAACTAAATTACAAAAAATTTTTTGTCCTAATCCATAGCAAGCTTTATTACAAAAACAAAAAAGTATATAATTTTTAAATTT
The DNA here is from genome assembly GCA_951394225.1 of Harpalus rufipes. NCBI lineage: Eukaryota > Metazoa > Arthropoda > Insecta > Coleoptera > Carabidae > Harpalus > Harpalus rufipes. The sequence goes on along the minus strand of OX596275.1, from coordinate 28,615,303 downwards.
ACATATCTCGCTTATACAAAGGGCTAATTTAATAATACTTGATGTGCTAGACGCAGAAATTAATTCTCTAAAACTTTTATTTGAAGCATTTATTTCTAAAATCAAAATAAAATCACTTTATTCAAGAAAAACTGTTAACAACTTCAAGTAATGTACCACTTCCGGTTAGCCTATTTTAACCAAAATCTATTATGTTATTTCGATTGACATCAAAGTCTTGTATACCAAATTTGAAAAGTTTTGGATTAAATTTTAAAACAGTTTTTCATTAAAATCTATTATAGGCTTCATGTAAAGTGCCACTTCTGATAATTGTGTAATAACCAGAAAGGGAGGTGCACAACTAGATGTTATAGGAGTCCTAAATACAAAATTTCAACTTTTTTCGGCTTACCGTGTTTGAGTTATGCGAGATACGTACGTACGTACGTACAGACGTCACGGCGAAATTAGTCAAAAAGGATTCAGGGATGATCAAAATGGATATTTCCGCTGAAATCTGAAAACCGAAATTTTTCGCGATTACAATACTTCCTTTACCTACGTACAAAGAAGTAAAAAGTATATAATTTTTAAAATTACATATCTCGTTTATACAAAGGGTTAATTTAATAATACTTGATGTGCTAGACGCAGAAATTAATTCTCTAAAACTTTTATTTGAAGCATTTATTTCTAAAATCAAAATAAAATCATTTTATTCAAGAAAAACTGTTAACAACTTCAAATAATGTACCACTTCCGGTTAGCCTATTTTAACCAAAATCTATTATGTTATTTCGATTGACATAAAAGTCTTGTATACCAAATTTGAAAAGTTTTCTACGGCTTACCGTTTTTGAGTTATGCGAGATACGTACGTACGTACATACGGACGTACGTACGTACAGACGTCACGACGAAATTAGTCAAAATGGATTCAGGGATGATCAAAATGGATATTTCCGCTGAAATCTAAAAACCGAAATTTTTCGCGATTACAATACTTCCTTTACTTACGTACAAGGAAGTAAAAATGTCAATCAATATTACAAGACCCTACTGTTACAACCCGATTTTTATAATACCAATACCAAATACCAGTGTTTTATGTTGATTTTCGTAATAATTCTTTTGCTATAACGATTAACGATGCTATGAAATTTTTGTATTTACAGTAAATGAAGGGCTTATTTTAATAATGTGATATGCCACAAAACGAAAAATTCGTAGTAGAGTTTAAAGTTTTTCAACTTAAAACCATTTTTAAAAAGTGTTATAGGTAGATTATTAATACATATACTTTAGTAGAGGCAGAAAAACAACGAAAAACCTTTAAAAAATACTTATTTCAAAATAAATTTATTAAAAAAACCAACAAAGATTTCACTATGTACTTTAAAATTGAGAAAAGTGAATGTTTATATATATTCGTTTATTTATATTTTATATTAAATTATTTAAAAGTATGTTATTTTTTTTAATAAAATTATTTTATTAAAATTGTTGGGGGTAAAATCGTAAATTTATTAGGAGGGGAAGGGGCGAGATTTCGATTGCCTAAGGGCCTCCACATGGTTTAATCCGGGATTGCATCGTACCGTTATTTTACCGTCATTGGTACAATTAGCGGTACGCTAATGTAAATCAAGCCTAACTTTGATATATTTGTAAGATCATTTTTTCGCAGTTATATTTAAATCCTCTGCATTCAAGCTACTTTCTTAATTTTTCGACATTATCATTTCTAAATTTGGCACCTTCCAAGCAATTATTTAAAATTATATCGGATGCATAGATATCTATAAACAACAAAATCATCGATAATTTACTTAATTCGATGCCACGACGAATGCAATCTACTATGAATAATTATTAAAGTATTAAATATGTAACATTGTTTATTTTTTGTCTAATGTAAGTTTGTTTCATAAATTGTTGTTGGTTTTTTGTCGCACCTCACAACTGTATTCAAATACATATACAGGGTGTTAATACTAAGTCGTTACACCCGAAAATGGTAGATAGAACTCATTAAAACAAACAACTTTTCTTAGCTCAAATTTTTGATTTGGAGCCCCGTTCATAGTTATTGGCGTTCTTGTTTTTCGAAAAATCGTCATAACTCCCTTATTTTAAGGAATATTTAAAAAATACAAAAACTTTCAGCATTTGCTTTCGGTTCTCTAAAACACTTATATTTACAATTATTTTCTATTTCATCAAATAACAAAATGGCGACCAATTAAAAATTTCAAAACAAGATATTTTGAAAACCACCCCATCGATTTTTGAAAATAAAACATTTTTAAAATCCTTGAACTTTCTATTACAATATTTGTCTGAAACATTTTTTTCTATCTGGCCAAAAAAAGTTTTTATTCAAATTTAATTACAAGATAAATTTTAACAAACTGCAACAATCATTTAAAACAAAGTAGGCCTGCTGCCATTAAACAAAAAAAAAACAAGATACAAACAAGAAAAATAAAACAATAAACAATGAAACAATAAGGGTGGGACTAAATATGATTTTTAAAGTGGCCACCATTCGCAGCAACGCAAGCCCGGCAGCGTGCTTTGATGTTGGTGGAGACCTTCGCAAGGACTGCCTGCTTCTCTTTTATATCTTCTGCTGCAGCCACGATTCTAGCCACTAGTTCTAACTCTGTGTTCACCGGTGTCTCGTAAACAGAGGTCTTCATCTGACCCCAAAAAAAGAAATCTAGTGGAGTTAGATCGGGGCTCCGGGCTGGCCACGCAACTGGACCTCTCCTCCCAATCCACTTATTCGGGTATTTTCTATTTAACAATGCGGTGACTTCTCGCGTTATGTGAGCCGGAGCCCCATCATGCTGAAACCAAAGTCTCAGTCTTATGTTTAGTGGCAAGTCTTCAAGTAGTTCCGGCAGCACAGTATCCAAGAAAATAAAATAATTTTCACCATTCAATCGGTTTGAGAGAATGTAGGGTCCAATAACGTACACCCCTATGATTCCAGCCCATACATTTACCGCAAAACGTTGTTGATGTGCGCGAATAAATGGTGCGTGGGGATTCTCGTCAGCCCACAAATGATTATTTTTAGAATTAAATACCCCGTCCCTTGTGAAGCAAGCTTCGTCGGTAAACAAAACAAATTTTTCAAAATGCCTTCTCAGATTACAACGTCGAAGGAGCCAACGACAGAACAACAGTCTTGGCTGGATGTCGTAAGGTCCCAAAGCTTGAACTTTTTGCCTAGAGTACGGGTAAAGGCCCTGCTCATTCAGAACTTGCCAAACACTCACATGATTCACATTCAAATCTAGGGGTTCGACGTACCCTGTTGGCGTTTCCACCAGTTGTTGGATAGAAACAACCAGTTTCTAACAAACGCCTACAAATTTTTCTGAAGAGTTGGCTACTTGGTTGTTGAGGATTCGGGTATCTTTCCCGATAAATTCTTCGAGATTCCTGTGCATTACGCCTTGCCTCCCCAAAAACTAGAAGCATGTCAAAAAGTTCAACGTTTTCATAATGATGCATGTTTATGTATAAATTATGTAAAATACGAACATACAAACGGACATACACGTGCGCTAAATTTGAAGTAACTTGTTTTTGAGTAGTTTTCAAATCTAATCTCTTTTTTGTTTCATTGTTTTCAGAAGCTACTTCGTTTTAAATGCTTATTTTTTAGTTTGTTAATACTTATGTAAGCCAAGTAAGTGAATAAAAACTTTTTTTTTTGGACAGATAGACAAAAATGTTTCAGACAAATATTGTAATAGAAAGTTTAAGGATTTTAAAAATGTTTTATTTTCGAAAATCGATGAGGTGGTTTTCAAAATATCTTGTTTTGAAATTTTTGATTGGTCGCCATTTTGTTATTTGATGAAATAGAAAATAATTGTAAATACAAGTGTTTTAGAGAACCAAAAGCAAATGCTGAAAGTTTTTGTATTTTTTAAATATTCCTTAAAATAAGGGAGTTATGACGATTTTTCGAAAAACAAGAGAACGCCAATAACTATGAACTGGGGCTCCAAATCAAAAATTTGAGTAAAAAAAGTTGTTTGTTTTAATGAGTTCTATCTACTATTTTCGGGTGTAACGACTTAGTATTAACACCCTGTATAAGTACTTGTGAAATGTAGTACGATACTTTTGAATTACTAATTTAACATCCATACGGTTTTGTCAATACCTCACCTTTACATTATATAAGAAGTTTGAAAATATATTGAATATTTAAAATATGGGAAAGTATTTTTTATTAGTTCCTCCAGAGTCGGTCTATTAATGTCCGATACTGTGCATCAACTGTATTTACCTAATATATTCTGAAATGTAACATATTCAAAATTATTTCTTCTTGTCCAAGCCACGTACAAAAATGAACACAATATAAAACAATATGAAACAGACAATAAAATTAAAATTTGTTGTAATTTCGTTGCTATTTTTTTCATTTCACCCAATGTGCCATCTAATCTTGATATTCTTTCAAGAATTTTTGCTATTCTCGTAGTATGAAAGGCACCACCAGTTAAAGATACCAAGCTATCTGCTTCCACCATTATATATCCCATCGTCATTAGATACCTTACATAAAAAGAAATTACAATTAATTAAATATAATGATAAGATTACAATTTTTTATAATATACAAAATGGGTGATTACAGCTCAATCGAATTAAGAGAAATTAGTAAAAAATGGTGAAAGTATATGCTTAATAATGAATATTAATAAAAAAATAATATAATATAAATGAAATACCTCGGAAATAAGGGTTTTTTTTCTCATAGTGGCTCGTCACGAATATGAATTCAATGTATATTATCTTGATTAGCGACTGAAAGGCCGCCTATAAATTTATAACGAATACTGAGTTAGGAGGAGATCCTTACTAGCAATGGAAGTAAAGAATTCAAATAGCAGAGGCGTGGCCAACAGCCCAATATTGCAATTCTCAAACAGTTTTTATTTGAATATAAATGTCGTGCATTAAACTTAATAATTTAAATACATTTGCAATTATAAAGTATGTAGATATACAGTGTTATTATATTTATTTATTTTCTATAAATATAATTAAGAAATAGCATATATTTCGAGAACATTTAGCTCCACGAAGAAAAGAATTTTATATTGATATGAAAACTTATATTCGTGACGTCACATGTATTTTCTCAAACTTTGGTTGGGGGAGTAGAATACGATTATTAATAGGATTTTTTTTACCAATTTTACACCAAATTTGTTACTTTTGCTTTAAATACAGAATATATCTAGGCAGAAATTAAAACTAATGGAAATTTATAGGATTTCTTAATTTTTTTTATTTATGATAAATGGGGTCTCGTGGCTGTGTGCCTGGGTGCCTGGTCACGAATCTGGGGAACTCGACCGACGCCAAAAAGAAATATTTTGAAGTTTAAATGATACAAAAGTGATCCCTGTGGTGCACTCTCCATCCCCCCCCCCCAATTAAATTGGAACACTAGTGAGAACTATAGCTGGTTTTTTGCGATGCACAAATATTTGAACATAGTTAGGAAATGACGTCATAAAAGTATAAATCCCCAAAATTCTGTGTTTCAACCGGTCGTTCGGGGTCGTTTAAACGTTATTTTGAAGTGTCAATTAGACAGATAAATTAAATAATAATTTTTAAATCCTCTAACTGAATTTACACCATTCCTTTAAATTCATCAAGTCTTAATTAAAAATATATATTTTTAGTCAACACAGGTTGTGTATGTAAACTTATCAACCATTTTTAGCTGATCTGCAGTTAAATTAACCCCGCTTTGGCTCCCCAATCTCACGAACCAGGTTCAAACCGACCAAGACGATCGGTTTAATAATATAGGAAACTGGTGAACCGGTTTAGTTCGTGATATCATTGCAACACGAAAATGCAATGGTTCAAACCACTACGAAATAGTTTCCAACCAGTGCATCGCGAAAAACAGCTTTACTTTTTGCAGATTATACATAATTATAATTAAACTTTCAAAACATTAAATATTAACTTTGTCCTACCAGTCTAGCTTGTCACTTCTTTCAGGTGGTCCCACATATACTCTTACTAATGTGGTAAAAATGATATAACCACCTAATCCTATTTGTAGCATGACAGATATTCCAAACCAAAATTTGGATACGTGAAAATTACATCCGGTGTTAAGATGATTTAATTTGTTTTTGCCAGATTCAATAGGCAAAATACCAACCCACTTTGCCACAGTTAGTACTGGCGATGTGGCTTGACACAAGCAAAGATATTTTTGAGACATTTTCAAACTTTTTGTTACAGAAGAATTAGTCATTACAGTGAGCTATGTTAATAATTCTTGTGAAATTAAATGATTAATTGTATTTTTTTCTTTATGAAAGAGCGTTTTAATAATTTATTGTCAATGTACGTGTTTAATATTTTTAATGCATCGGCTCAAACTTTCCACTAATGAATTCTAATATTAAATGAAAAGGAGTTTATTTTTATTATATAAAAAAAATAGTTTATATAGGTAAATATGTGATTAATCAATTTGACAGTAAAATATTAAAAGGTAAAAGCTATATTTATACTTTTCATTCACTCCTAAATGAGGCAGTCGGTCAATACCAAAATATTAACGTATTTTTTAAAAACTTTAAACTCGTCTGCTCGATAAACGCGACTGTCTGCCGACGTTTGCTTTTCACAATTTGGTTATATGTATGATCAATTAATTTTCTGTCAAAAAATAAAGTTGGTATTTCATAAGAAAGTTATCGGCGTTTTTTTGACATTTTGAATGCCGCCTGTTTCAAAAATGCAACCGCGTAGAGCGGCAGACGCATATATTTTAAACAAAGCACATGACTGTGATAGGGTTGGACTGGATGAAAAATTAGGCCCGGGGAAGATTTAAGGATAGGCCCACCTTACAATCCAAAATTCATTCAAAAGATTAGGTGATTTCGACATACATATTAATAAATACATTTTTTTTTTCAAAGAATTCGATTCCTATGGCAACGACTGTATCTTGAATTCACAAAAGATGATATTCAAGATCACTTCGAAGAAATAATATGATACATATACGTAAATGTTGACATTACTCTCTAACTCTAACATATACTATATGTTGTAGAGTTACAGATATCTAATTATCTACTATATCTTGGTTCACGAAAGATGACTATTTAAGGTCACTTATGAGCCGTCTGATGCATAGGCGTGTAACATGAAATATTTATAGATACATTTTAATTGAAAAAATAAGTGTAATTTATTAGAAAAATGTTTCTTTTTAAATAATGCTTTTCTCAAATATTTATATTCTTTTTGCAAAACACAAAAACAGACTCGACGTAAACCATGGAATAATAATTTGATTTTAACGTCAACGTCACTGGGCAAATATCATCACAGAGGGCAGTGTAGTAGACAATTAGATATCTGTAACTCTACAACATACGTCATCAACCTGAAAAAAAATATAACTTTTAAAATTTTGTGGGTGTTATTTATTTTTAAAAGAAGAAAAAAAGTACTAGTATTAAGTAAAGTATAGGTATATTAATGATATTTACAATTATTTCTAAGTCAATCGTTATTCTTTTTACGGAGTATAAAATTATTTGAAATAATTGTAGTTTATTTTCGTACCATACGTTGGCACTACTGAGAATGACTATGTTATGTCAAATAATTTTATATTCCGTAAAAGGAATTAGAATTGACTTAGAAATAAATGTAATATATACGTTTCTTTAATACTAGTATACAGGTGTAACGGAAATAAGTACATTAAATTTAACCAGTGATAGAACTCGTCGAGAGCAATAATATTTCTTAATAACTTTTTTTCGAAATCTCAATTTTTTTTAGCATTTTTACCCCCCCCCCACATATTAACGAGTCGTTTAGGTATTTTCAGAATAATTTGATGAAGTAGAAATAACAATGAAACAATTGTTTTTGACAAATGTGAATTGTCAACTTTTTCAAATAAATTTTGACAAATAAATCGATTAATAATTATAATAAAAGTTATAATCAGTAAATATGTTTGCTTTTACGGATAGTGAGTATACAGACTTTCTGCTGGTCTATGATAAAACTCAGAGAAACGCTGCCAAAACCCAGCAAATTTATTTCGACCGTTTTCCGAATCGTCATCTTCCAAACCTTCGCACCATTTTACATGTAAATGAAATAAGTTTTGATTCTCAGCCAGTTTTGGTACTCGAAGAATAGCACTACAACATAAAATTGGAAGAACCATAGTTACATAATTTCGTCGACGCCTGTATTGACAATTACGGTGGCCATTTTAGTGATTTCATTTAGGTCTGCATCACTTTTAATCATCTTTATGCGTATTCTTGTTCCGTCAATTGAAGTGTTGTTCTTGGTCTCGATTGCATCCTATAAACCTACAATTTTTGGATTGTTCAACCTGTTGTAACATAAAAATTTGACATATGATTCTTTTGTTAGTTGTAGTTGAAGTATTCTATTTCTATTACATCTCTTATCTTTCCCGATTTGTGTATAGTTTCACCATCTGGTATATCGGTCAATCTATTCACCAGTTTCTAACCTTTATTTTGTGTTGACAAATTAATCAACCTTTCATTGTATTCTGTTGTAGTCGTAATCATAGTAATTGCTTCTAGACGCATGCGCAATATTCTACGAATGCGTCCATTTTGAATTCAACCATAGGCGTGTAATGAAATATGTAACCAAACTTTGAAGAATTTTAATTCAATATCTAGATTGTTTACAAGAAAAAGTTATTAAGAAATATTGTTGCACTTGACGAGTTCTATCACTGGTTTAATTTAATGTACTTATTTCTGTTACACCCTGTATGTTTTCTTCTTTTTTAAAAAATAAATAACAACTAATAATTTCTATAAGTTATATTTCTTTATATAAGGTTTTTTTCAGGTTGATGACGTGAGTCTTCTGCCTAATCATTTTTACCATATTTGCAAGTAGGTAATATTATATCAGACGGCTTATATGAATAACCATATTTTGCGTACCAAACTTTACAACACTTTCGCACGAGAATTATTGACAATATATTTAGCTAAAAAAATCAGGTACTTTGTGGAAGGACACGAATTCCTCCTCCTCACAGACTACAAAGCTTTAACCTGTACAACAAACAAAAACGCAAATTCTCAGCAACAGTACTTCGACAATATTTATAAGTATTATTAAAGTTTGCTCCTCATCGTTTTTATTATCAACCAAAGTTCGTTTTCATCATTTAAGTTACGGAGTCAAAAAACGTTTTCTTAAATCTAATAACTCAGATTTTACATCGTTCTTTTTAATATTTATGTTTAACTTTCTATTAATCATATCTGTCACTGTCATTAATTTAAAAGTTTTGTGACATGGCATAATGCGTAGTTCTATGGCATGATATATTTTAATGTAAACCAGAGGGGACAGACGGCTAAATTTTGCTAAGTTAGCAGAAATGCATAGCTAGAAGTTCTGTACCGATGGTAGGACGAGTTAGTCAGATGAAATCTGTCTCAACGTTATGACACTCTTGAGTGTGTCACGCTTACGCGAATAAGTATTCGCACGTTTAGAGTTTGCGAACAATAGTTCGACGTCAAACTACGCTTATCCTTGTCATATTCGCCCCGCGTTATGCTACGCACGCATTTGTATAAGTATTAGTTATATATTTTTTTTATCCACATTACCACTATATTTTACTTTAATATATTTATTAATTTAAAATAACCAGCATTAGTATTTTTAATTAAACCTAAAAACCCTGTGAAGTACTGTGAAGTGGAATCCACAAGGTTCCAGCCGTTTATCCCAGCAGTTTCGTGACGTACGTCTGGTACGGGGTAAGTACCCTTACTCCACATTTTGCCTGCTCCCATTTTCGGTCCAACCTGTCCGCAAACGCAATAGTTGGTTCCTCAACCTTTCGCTAACCACCGGAACAGGTTGTAATAATCCTCCCCTGTACCTAGGCTACTTTGAGAAGTCCGGCCTAATTGTAAACTGTTACATTTGGCGGTAGTAGCCGGGACGATAATTATAGCAAGTAACGCCCTGTTACATTTGGGCATAGTCGGTAGATTTATCCTTCAAACGGGATTAATATTTACTACTTGTTACATTTGGGCAGCAATTAGTATATATATTTTCGGCCCTGTTACATTGGCTAACAGACGTAAGGTTTATTTACGGCCTGTTACAGTTTTATTGGGAACAATACAATATAGCATAAATTTAAGAATTCTTGCAGTTTACAACGCAATTATCTTATGGGACTCAGCGAATGTAACATAAAGGCTTTGCAAATATATAGTGATAAAATTTTCGAATACCGCGGTCACGGCACGGCCCACTATGATGACGGCCCACCAGACCAGGGAAATCCCGGTAGCCCGGCGGGCCAGACTAACTCTGTCACTTTGGTCATTTGGCGTTTACAGTTACCTACCTGGTATTAATTAATAAGTAAGTTTTAGGGTCCATATAATACGATTTTACCATTTTTACGATGATGTCTGTATGTATGTGTGTGTGTGTCTGTGTGTGTGTATGTGACGAAAGTTTCGGATCATATAACTTCAATACCACGATTCCAGAAGTTATAATTTTTCCATATTTCTCAAGTTTATATCCAGAAGAGCAAGGGATTAGATTTTGATAATAAATGGTCAACCGGAAGTACCCTTATTTGAAGATTTTAACAGTTTTTCTTGAAAAAACGCAGTTAAATATCATTTATTGACATTTAACGTTATTATAACTTGAAGAATATATTATTCTCTATACGATTTGATCGCATTTTATACTTCATATTCAATAGATATAGAGTTAAAGAATTATAAAGATTGTTTCATAAATTATCCAGATATGCTGACCATGGAAACTGCTAATATACTCAGATAATACAAATTGACAGATGTCAGTATCAATAGGTGCGTTCAATGAAGTAAGCAGTTCAAGCAAATGCTAGGTAAGCAAACGAGACTGATATTCACAAATGTCATCGAGAAAGTTGTACAGTTGTCAAATATAATATGTGTATCTCTCGTATCCCTTTTATTGGTCTGGAAAGTTATACAAAATGAATTTATAGATAGGTACAGTTATTTGCAAATAGTGGAATTAATTTTGAACATGTTTTTAGGTCTACGAAAATATTTCAAATTTAACAATGTTATGAACATTCATCACAAACCTTTGAAAGCCTTTTTGGCATGTAATTGATTTAAATACACCATAAAATGAGATAGAAACAGTAGAGGTTAAGTTCATGTATGTATAATTTGCATTTCCCGCCATTATATTTCATAAGTTAGCAAGACAAGCGAGAAATTTGGCGCTTGGATTGCTTGCGAGCAAATCAAGCAAATGCTAGGCTAGCAATGTCGTTCAACAAATTTTACTTCCGATTGCTTGTTTTCGATGCGGTAAGGAATGAAAGAATAAGGGAAATAACTCTAGTAATAGAAGTTTCTAGAAAAATACAAGCGAGACGATTACATTGGTTTGAACATGTCACGAGGAGAGATAAAATATATATTGGAAGACGAATGAATTGCTTAGTAATAGAAGGTTGAAGAAACAGAGGAAGACCAAAGATAAGATGGAAGGATTGTATTGCGAAAGATTTGAGAGAAAATGAACTGAATAAGAACGGCACGCAAAACAGAAATGAGTGGAAGAAGAAAATAAAACACAGCGGCCCGTAACGAATGGGAAAAGCTAAAGAAGAAAAAGATGTCAGTGTCAAATACAATTTGCATAGTTTGTTTATGAAATAACTTTACTGGAAATTTAGAACCTTTTGCAACAAAATTTATGTATGGAATTTATACATAATACACAGGATTGACGGAAGGTATTGTGCTGGCTACATCAGATTTTTTGAAAATTATTGCGGGTGAAGGCGACCAGTTATGGTCGGCAGACGAAGGATTTTTCTTTTAGAGCAGACATTACTATAAACCCGCAATGTCAAACCTTTGATATCTTATGAGTCACTTAATTTTACTCCCAGCTCTGTGTCATGTTGCATAAATAACTATGAAATTATGAAGGCATTGACATCAGTGTCGAAGTAGATGAGGAAACTTGGAATTAGATGTTTCACATAATTTGGGATTTTTATTTTTAATATTTTTTACCCTCCGTCACCTTTAGGTAAGGAAGGTATTGTCTTTGGTCAAAAAATTCAATGATGAGTTTTTAGTGAATAAGCACGTTTTAGGGTCCATATAATATGATTTTACCATTTTTATGTATCTGTGTGTGTGTGTGTGTGTGTAACGAAAGTTTCGGATCGCATAACTTCAATACCACGATTCGAAAAATTATAATTTTTTCATATTCCCCAAGTTTACATTCAGAAGAAGACGTGATTAGATTTTGGTTATAATTGATCAACCGGAAGTATCCTCATTTGAAGATTTTAATAGTTAATATCATTTATTGAAATTAAACGTTGGTATAACTTAAAGGATATAAAATATTATTCTCTATACGATTTGATTGCATTTTATATTTCATATTCAATAGATATAGAGTTGAAGAATTATAAAGATATTAAATTGCATAAATCAGCCAGCTGTGCTAATCATGGAAACTGCTAATATATTCAGATAATTCAGATTGACATATGTCAGTATCAATGAAAAGTAAATGATGTGGCAGGGATGAGGATGTTGAGATAAATGTTGGGGAAGACACGGAAAGGTACGGTAAGGAATGAAAGAATAAGGGATATAACTCTAGTGCTAGAAGTTTTTAGAAAGATACAATAGAGACGATTACATTGGTTTGAACTTTTCATGAGGAGAGATGAAAAATATATTGGAAGAAGAATGAATAGCTTAGTAATAGAAGGTTGAAGAAATAGAGGAAGACCAAAGATAAGATGGAAGAACTGTATTTCGGAAGACTTGGGAAAAAAGGAAATGAGTGAAAACGACACGCAAAACAGAAATGAGTGGAAGAAGAAAATAAAAAATAGCGACGAAGAAGAGGATGTCAGTGTCATGTGCAATTTGCATAATTTGTTTATGAAATAATTTTACTGGAAATTTAGAATATTTATGTATGGAATTTATACATAATACACAGGATTGACGGAAGGTATTGTGCTGGCCACATCAGATTTTTTAAAATATAAGTTTATTAATATTATATCTTCATCATAGGCGAAACTAGAAAAGTTTATTAGTGGGTGCCAGATAAAAAAAATCATTATAAATAGGCGATGATTGTCACCTTATATGCAGTGCTAAGTGCTATCACAATTTGCTGTACCACATAAAATTTTGTAACTATAATTTTATAAGTTAAATATCATTGTTTAATTCGGGTCTATGCGCATGAGTATCAAGATTGTATCTAAATTTAGTAAATATACGAGTAATCCATCCGATTATATCCACTTATTTAAAAGAAATGATTACAACAATGCTTAGATAAATAAAGAAAATTTAATTACAATAATGAAATGACTAACCAATACTCTTAAAGGGGCACAGTAAGCAAAATTAGATGATTCAATATACCAATTCAAATGAGAATTATGTAGGTTAAATCGTTAAATAAGTAAGTTTCCGTTAGTTAGTTATACAGGGTGATTCAGGACTAATGTTACAAACTTTAACAGCTTATTCCTGAGGTCATTTTAAGCAAAAAATGCTATATGAACATAGGTCCTATCTCTTCTAGTTACCAAAATACAAGAGGTTAAAGTTTTGTAAAAAAGCTCAAAATTTTCAAATTTTTGTAATCAATATATTTTGGAAAACAAGAGTTTTATTGAAAAGTCATACGTCATACCATATTTATTTATTATCTATGGGGATTCTTAAAAGAAGAAGTTTATAGGGTAGAAATAAACACGCGTGAGTAGTTACTTCAGCGATTAATGAATGTATCTGCTGCCATTCGTAACGTTCGTAATGTAATTGATTGTGTCTATCATTCCATGATTCGCCGCTGTGAAGCATGCGTACGAGCTCAAGGCGCTCATTTTGAGCATTTACTATAAAATATTTCTAATTTGTTGTCTTATTTCATATTGTGTTTGGTATCTATTCTAAGTGTTGTTATGTTGTTCTGTATTTATAATTTGTATATCTGTCTGTTTAATAGCGCCATCTTGTGTTTTGTTGTCCTTCTTTATTTTCATACTTTTTAGCAATACATCTTTATTTTATTAAAATAAAAATCTGTTGTGGCCAGCACAATACCTCTTGCCACTTCCTTTTTTTGGTTACATAAGTATAGGGCGCGAACAGTCATGTTACATTGTTAGCCTTGACAAGCAGATGTGGGGGCCCGTTTCAGAATGATAATTAGTAAGATTTTCTAAATTCACGTAGTTAATTTTTTCACCAGGAGTGTGGAATTTACTTGTCGAGGAAAATAAACCACATGGAATTGGAAAATCACTAAATTTAGAATGAGAAATTATGATATTTGACATCTATATATACATAATTACTAGCTACAAGGCCTACAAAGTCACATGACTGCTCCCGCCCTAATGTATTTAACATTTCTTGTATACCTACTTAAAAAGAGAGTGACTGCCGTGGAAATGAGGTATTTACGTGGTGTATGTGCGTATGTCAGACGGGATCGCATGAGGAATAATTTGGTGTATGAAGAATGTATGGTTAGAAACAATGTGATTAAGAGAGTTGGTGTGAGTCAGTTGAGATGGTTTGGGCATGTGGAGAGAATGGCGAGTGAACGGCTTGTTAAGCGTATATATCTTGGTGAAGTAGAGGGTTTTCGATTGCGTGGCCGACCAGTGTGTAAGTGGATGGATGTGATTGGTAGGGTGCTTAAAGAGAGAGCGTTTCCAAGTGTGAAGAGAAGAAGAGCATGTATGAATGCGATTATGAGTGTGGTCGAGGCGAAAGAAGTCTGCTTAAATAGGAATGTGTGGCGAAGGATGATTGTTTCCTAACTATTATTGTGATCCGGATGCGGTATTTCGCTACCGAAAATCGGTCACTTTAATATGTTTAAGAGTAAGGATTTGTTGTATGATGTTGATGTTATTCTTATTGTTATCGGGTTTGTGCGAACCCACTACGTGGGACACGCGTGATTTTATGTATGTATATTTAGATTTTTAAAATTTAAATTCATTCTACGAAGAAATTTTGTCCTACTCTTCTAATTTTTCGAGAGGTTTCCAATTCATTGTCGGGAGTAACAGTATTTCTGAAGGGTATGTGTAATATAACTATAATATTAAATATTTAACTATTAATACATTAAGAAATAATATAGGTACTGTATGTACTTCCCAGAAAAAGTCTTCAGTAATGTCTTCGGATTTCTGACACTGACATTTATCTGTCAGTTACAAACAATTTAAATTTTCGACTATTTTCCATGGCATTCTTTCGGCTATAAAATTTATTACAACAGATTATTTTATATATTATATTTCTTTTATCTCTAAATCTATAGAATATATAATAAAATATTTAAATGTATCAGATAGAGAATTTTTTTTTTTAATATTACCAAGAAAAATTTTCGAAAAATAATATTTAGAAGATTTTATTTCAAGAATCTTCTACTTCCGGTTATCCAATTGTTACCAAAACCTTTTCAGATCTTCCCATGAATGTCCGATTGGGAAATACGTAGCTATAAACAAATATAAAGTCTTATAGTTTTTGAGTAATCGTCCTTCCAACATCCCACATACACACACACACACACACACATACACACACACATCCACACACACACACAGACATCATCGTAAAAATGTTAAAATCGGATTGTAGGGACCTTATATGCCTTATATACCTGGATATGCGATTTTTAGCATGAATCCAATACCTCTCTTAGCGAGAGGTAAAAATAATTATGACAAATAAAGTTTGACTTTTCTTTAAACTCTTCTTTTTCAGAAGTATCTTGATTACAAAAATTTGATTTTTTTGAGCTTTTTTATAAAATTTTAACCTCTTGTATTTTGGCAACTAGAAGAGATAGGACTTATGTTCATATAGCATTTTTTGCTTAAAATGACCTCAGGAATAAGCTGTTAAAGTTTGTAACATTAGTCCTGAATTATACGAGTAGGTTTACTATTTGCCTGAAACATTAGGAGGTGCCCAGGCACCCTCGGCATCCCCCGTAGCTTCGCCTATGATCTTGATCGGAACTTTCTGAATCAGAAGACGATTCACAAAAAGATTCTGATGAGATATCAACAGAAATTATTTTTGCAAGAATACCTATGTGACTATTTTCAACACTAATTTTCATCGCACAGTGTCTTTATTCATTAATAAATTATCTTCGTCGGTAATCTATCAGTGACGTCATATTCGATTTACGATGAAATATCCGAATAAATTTCCGCTGAATATTAGCAAAATTGACTATCTTTAATAAAAATAAAAAATATTTACTTCGCGGGTATGATAGAATATTTTCGGTAATTAATACATAAAAATTGTCCTACGGGTCTAGAGGATAATATAGTTACTGCATTTTGTTAGTATATAAGGATGAAACTAGCAAATTTAGGAATACAGACTATCTTTAATAACAATAAAAAAATATTCACTTCACAGGTAATTAATTCATACAAATTATACTTCGGCACGCGTCTACAGGATAAGCAGAAATTATTGTTAACCCTTGACTATAATGAACTCGAATTAAACACTCATATTTAATAAAACTAATACCTCGATAAATTATAATCAATCTTTAGTAGGTGGCTATATTTAGGCATTCTATCGGCACTTGTTATTTATTGAAAGACAGAGGGTTCATACTTTTTTTAAATACATAGCTTTTTTGGTGTTCCCCTAATTTTGCCGGTGTGTGTATATTTACTTCACGGGTATGATAAAATATGTTCGGTAATTAATTCATACAAGTTGTCCTACAGTTGGCAAGTTTGTTATTTAGATGAAAACAACAAACCTCAGTTTTCCTAATATTTGGTTCTGGGTTCTAGTCTTCAATTTTCAAAGTACTCATTTTCCGTAAATCGTCGGTGAAATATACTTCCATTGATGTGAAGTTGGTGGCCTGACAAGAGAGAACGATGTCATCGGCATATATGAATTTTCTAACAGTCGTGTCTGGTAAATTTGCTGTATATTCAGGATTTTTAGTCATTCCAGAAGGCTTTGCAATACTATTTTTACCTTCCGTCACCTATAGGTAAGGAAGGTATTATTGTCTTTGGTCAAAAAATTCGGTGGTTAGTTTTCATTGAATAAGCACGTTTTAGAGTCTTTACAATACGATTTTACTATTTTTCCGATGATGTATGTTTGTGTGTGTGTTCGTGTGTGTGTGTATGTGTGTGTGTGTGTGGAACCGCGGTTTCGTCAACGATATCTCCAATACTAGAATTCCAAAAATTACAATTCTTGCGTATTGATTGGCTAATTGGAAGTACCCTCATTTGAAGATTTTAACAGTTTTTTTTTGAAAAACTCAGTTAAATGTTATTATAACTTATAGAATATATTATTGTCTATACGATTTGATTGCACTTTATATTTGATATTCAACAGATATAGAGTTAAAGAAGAATAAAGATAATAATTTTCATATAAATTTCATAATTCAGCCAGCTATGCTAACTTAACCATGGAAACTGCTAATATATTCAGGTAATTCAAATTGACAGATGTCAGTATAAATAAAATGTAAATCAATGAAAGAATAAGGGAAGTAACTCTAGTGTTAGAAGTTTCTAGATATAAGAGAGACAATTACATTGGTTTGAACATGTCATGAGGAGAGATGAATATATTAATAGAAGGTGGAAGAAACATAGGAAGACCAAATATAATATGAAAAGACTGTATTGCAGAAGCCTTGAGAGAAAAGGAACTGAATGAGGACGACACGCAAAACAAAAATGAGTGGAAGAAGAAAATAAAAAATAGCGACCCCCTAACGAATGGAAAAAACTAAAGAAGAAGAAGAAGATGTTAGTGTCAAATGCAATTTGCATAGTTTGTTTATGAAATAACTACTGGAAATATAGGATCTTCTGGAAGAAAATTTATGTATAGGGCGCGTGCAGTGACATGACTTTGCTGACTTTGGCAAGCAGATATGGGGACCCGTGTCAAAATGAGAGCAATTAATTATGTCCATAACTGACAAGTGTTATAATTTTTCATTCAAAATTTCATAATTTTCTTATTTCATATGGTTTGTTTGTTATCAGGAGTATGGAATTCAGTTGCCGAGAAAAGGAATCACATAATACCAAAAATTTAGAATCTTTTGCAAGAAAATTTATGTATGGAATTTGTACATAATACACAGGATTCACGGAAGGTATTGTGCTGGCTACATCAGATTTTTTGAATTAGACATCTGATAATAATAAATAATAGGTGTTATAATGAAATTTTGGATTGAAATTGATGAAATATTTAATTAATTGAAAAAGACACAGAAAATTCGCTTTATCATTGATGGATAACAAATTTACTTTTAGCTTATTCTTCAGATACCTTTTCTGTTTGTCTGTTATTTGTTGGTATTTGAATGTGATCTCGTTAACTCCACATGGATTCATGGAACCTGCCACATTTTTTGAATTTTGTGAACCGAATTCTAGTTTTCTGAGCAAATTTCCCTGCTAGTATGTTGGAAGTTCATATTTCCCATCAATGTGTGCCAACGATCCTTCCTCTCAACTCTCAATGTTCAGACCATTCAGACATTCAATTAATTCGTCACCGGCAACCGGCCTGATGTTAGCCCTGCTCAATCTAATACCAACGTTTTTACCCAATAGTTTCGCTCGTGCTATTGGCGATTCAAATTAACTTTCCCCGCCGTTATATAGCCCTGTTGTAACGTCACAATTGGGATGTACGAGGTATTAATCTGTCACTGATACTAAATTTTACACTTTTTAAAGAAAATTAAAAATATGAAACTCCGAACTCCAGAAAAAAAATATGAAAGGGAGGAAATAATATATTCAGGGTATATGTAACTTCAAATTAAATTTCAAGATTTAATTAAAAGGTATCCTATCACTAGATAGTGCTATTATCATACCCTGCAAATTAAGAAAAAAATCTGATTCTGATTTTCCGTCAATTCTACGTATTTTGTACAAATTCCACATAGAAATTTTTTTGCAAACTATTCTATGAGCGTTTTCTTTTTTAGGGGAGAAATGAACTGATCTTACCTCGTACTGAACTGAACTGAACTACTCCTAAAAAGAACAGCATGTTTCTTAAAACAAGAACTAGAAAATAAAATCATATATAGCATTATATTTATAACATAACATAATAATCTGCTGAATTGGCTTATGGGTATATTCTGTCGAATTATTTTACATTTTCTTATTTCCAGTAAAATCTTTTCACAAAGATATTATGTAAATTTTATTTGACACTATCATCAATCTATTAGTAATATTTGAATATTTTATCTATTTCCATGGTACAGCTTTTAGCAGCATTAGGTTGCAAGTTATGTCTTTATAATTACTTATCTCTAAATTCATTGAATATTAAGTAAAAAATATAATTAAATCGAATAGAGAATAACATATTATTTTATTTATAATAACATAAAAGGTCAAAAAATGATATTTAACAGTGTTTTTTCAAGAATTACTGTTAAAATCTTCAAATTAGGGTACTTCCAATTAGCCAATCATAACCAAAATCTGATCAACTCTTTATATGGACGTAGTAAGGTTCTCGAGATTCCAATTCAGAAAAAAATACTCTATCGAATGAGCCTAAAACTATATATACTATCTCATTTAAAAAAATATATAACTTTGTATTCTAACTTGAGAACCACTGGTTTAAAAAAATATTTTCTTCTCTAATCGGATGTCCCCCTTGGTGTTCTGCAAGATTGTCTTATAGTATTTTATTGTATCTTTAATAATACAGAAATTATTTGAGGTAGCTCGTTTAGCTGTTACACCCTGCATATGTTTACAAAAGCCCTTGTTACCATTAATAAAACAACGTTTACTTTTTTACTTTTTACAAAAAATAAGAACCTTACATTTTTAATGTGGACACAGACTGTTTTTTCAATGCCAATGAATTTATATCTAGTTTGATGAGATAGTAGCGATGCAAAGAGTAATTTCAAGAAGTTTGAAATTTTTATCTGATTTTACTTTTTCTGTGTTCATACCGAAAAAAATCTGTTGTGGCCAGCCTAATACCTCTCGCCACTTCCGTTTTTGGTTACATAAGTATAGGACGCGAGCAATCATGTGACATTGTTGACCTTGACAAGCAGATATGGGGGTTCGTGTCAAAATGACATTTAGTAATTTTGTACATAGATGTCAAATGTCAGAATTTTTCATCAAAAATTTCAAGATTTTCTATATTCACGTAGTTAATTTGTCATTTGACCTAGGCAAGCAGATATGGAGGCCCGTGTCAAAATGACAGTAATTATTTACATAATTGTCAAATATCGTAATTTGTCACGTGGTTAATTTGTCACCAGGAATATGGAATTTACTTGTCGAGGAAAATAAACCACATGGAATTAGAATATCATGAAATTTTGGATGGAAAGTTGACATTTGACATATATGTACATAATTACTAACTGTCACCAAGATGACAGAAAAATTCTTCAATAATGGCAGTTAAACTTCTTCATTTAACTTAAAAGCGTAATTTGACGTTTTACTACTGTGTTGCCAAAAAAGAATATCTAAGATTTATTTTCATCTACATAAAACCATATTCGTACTATGACAAATTCTGAATCGGTTCTTACCCACAGTCATGTGTTTAGTTAAAATAGACTTAAGGTCAAGTTTTAGAACTGAGCTGCCAATACTGCCCAAATAGGTTTATGAACTACTATTGGTTTTTGACAATGACATTTTTCTGTCATTTATAAACATCTGATCACCATCTGATGGTTACTATAGATTTGTTTAGGCTCTAAAATTTATTACAACATTTTATATATTACTGTTTTATCTCAATATATAGAAGATATAATGAAATTTTAAAATGTATCGAATAGAGAATTTTACGTTCTTTAAGACTAATGATAAAAAAATTCAAAAAAATAATATTTAGAATTTTTTTTAAGATACTACTACTTTCGGTTTTCCAATTGGTACCAAAACCTATTCAACTCTTCCCATTAATGTTAGATTGAGGATTCCGTAGTCAAAATGGTCTTTAGTCTTATAGAATTTGAGAAATCGTGTCTCCAACAACCTCACACACACACACACACAGACAGACATCATTATAAAAATGTTAAAATCGGATTCTATGAACCTTAAATCGTACGTATTCAATAAAATCTGGATATGTGATTTTTAGCATGAATCCAATACCTCTCATAGCGAGAGGTAAAAAGTACAGTAAAATTTTTGGAAGATGTCCGATCAAGGTCATCTACGAATTGTATGAATTCAGATTTTTGTTCCGCCCATTCTGACAAATTCAGTAGTGTCGTTAGCTTAGTTTTTATGAGGGTACGTACAAGATACTACTGTTATTTTATTATTATAAAAATATATGTTACAATAAAAGCATTCAAAATTCAAAAATAAGTCAACGGGTGTTTATTAGCAAATGTAAGACCAAATATGTGAAAAATAACATACTGACAACTGACACAATGTCAGTGTCAGTGACACTGACAGAAAATAACGTTATTCATACGGCTATGAATCAAAGTAATGTATCTGAATTAATAAATAAACTTACGTTACAGCGAAAGTATTATCAACAACGAGCATCGTTTATAAATGGAATGTTTTAACTTAGTCGAAACAATATGAATTTTTGAGAGACAAGCGTGTTATATCCATTCTTTTCGCACACGCTTATGGCCTTTGCAAAGGAGAGAGATAAATGTATGTCAATTTGTTAATTCGTTCATGATACAGATGACCTTGATCGGACATCTTTAAAAAAATTACTGTAGCTCGCAAACACAGTTACTCCCCTAAAGACACGTCATGTTAGTGAAGTGTTGAATATTGTTCTTTAAGCAGGTACAATTCATAAAAGGTCAATAAAGGCGCGCACCTGACTATACTTTCAATATTCAACTACAAAGAAATGTAAACATGATGCATTTGGTGATTTTTGAAATCTTGAAATCTGTGCTCAAAGTCTTGTGACAGAATAGCAATTGCTGTTCAGAATTATTGCGTCGAAACCCCATCGCAGGCGAAACGCAACACAATTATGCCGCATATATTTCACTGTTTTATGTGGATTGGTTCAAGTGTTTCATAGTGAATTAAGTTATTATTTTGTAATATAAGATTGCAGCAATTTTAATACAATTTCAAAGGCTGACATCATTTATTAGTTTATTTTACTCTGTCCACTTATAACGATGATTCAGTCAACCAGTTCCCATTTTCTAACTCAGGTACAGGTTTTCTCTCGAGTCCATAACACACTTTATTTCATTTTCCAGTAAAATTATTTCTCGAATAAACGAGTACGAAGGCTGTTCGATAAATCAGTGACTTTGATAAGTGATGGCACTCAGATCGCAAATTCGATTTTATTTTTAACATTTGACATTCTTTTTAGGCATAGAAACAAAATTTCAAATAGATCTGACAAATAGTACATTTTTAATAGCGTTCGAAAGCGCATAAGTTTGTATTTTTTTATACCACTGAAAAAAGTGAGTTCCGTGTGTTGATAAAACACTACTTTTTATGTGGAAAATTATTAAGGAAACTGAAGAAAAGTTAAAAAAGTATTATGGGATGTCTGCTCCGACACTTGGAATGGTTCACAAATGTTTTACTGAATTTCGTTATGATCGTACGAGCACGCTTGATTTTGTATGCCCAGGACGTCCCAATAACGTCACAATTGAAAAGATGGTTAATAAAATTCATAATATCTTGTTGGACAACCGCCGACCAAAGGCAAGCGAGATAGCCAAAGATGGTAAATATCTGAGACGAACGTGTATCCTGCACGAATAATTGCGCATGAAAAAGATACAGGCAAGATGGGTGTCGCGTGACAGTGGATCAAAAACGTAATCGCGTGACCATTTCTAAGCGATGTTTGGACATACACAAGTGCAATCCAAGTGAATTTTTGCGATATTTCGTAACCATTGATGAAATATTGGTACACCAGAAATGAAAAAAAAGTCAAAGCAGTAGATTTCTCCTGGCTGGCGTGCTCCCAAAAGGACAAAAACGGTTCGATCGGCTGAAAAGGCCATGACCACGATTTTCTAGGATTCGCAAGGCACAATCTTCATCGATTATTTGAAAAAGGAAAAAAACGGTCACAGGACATTACGATACCACTTTATTGAATCGATTTCATGTTAATTGATGAAAAAGCGGTCCCATTTGTAGAAGAAATAAATGCTATTTGACCATTAAAGTGCACCATCCCACTCGTCCGCAATTTCAATGGCCAAATTGCAGGAATTGTGCTACGAACTGCTCCCTCATTCATTTAACTTTCTTGATTTGTCCCTCTGTGATTTCTTCCTCTTTCCATACATGAAGAAATGGCTAAGTGGAAAAAGATTCGCATCAAGCAATGAGGACATTGCTGAGATGAATACCTATTTTACAGAGTTCGAGGAATCGTATTATTTGGAAACTTACTGAAGTTGGAATATCATTGGGCTAAGTGTGTTGAGTTAAAAAGAGACTATGTAGATAAATAAATTGAAATTTTAAAGAAAAAAAAAAATCTTTCACTTTATAGTCAGTGCCCTTGTATACTATGTTGTACTTGACAATAAAATCTATCAATTAATATTTGAACATGGTATTCTTAACTGTTTCCATAGTAATAAGAATAGATTACAAGATTTATGCAACTTAGGCCCAGTTGCATAAAATAGTGTAACGTTTATTTATTTGGGTGAAGTATAAAAATAAGAGAAATAATATTAATTAAAAGAATACGTTTATTAAACGATAAATAATTGGGATAAATATTAAAAAGATAATAAAAATAACTAACACTATGATTAAATAATTTCGAGACAGTTGTCAATATGCAAAATTATGTGTGTACAATTGTGTAATATTACCTCATTTTAATTATTGTACTACAATATTATATAGGTGTAATGCAGGAGACTTTGACAAATTGCAAAAACTTCAAAATAAAGCAATGACGATAATATTAACTTGTAATAAATATACTAATGTACAACTTATGTTAAATACATTAGGATGGCTAAATGTAAGAGGATATGTTACATTGAACACTCTGATTTTCATTTTTAAAATTAAAAATAATTTGTTACCTGCATACTTAAAAAAAATTGTTAAATTTTGTTCAAATGTTCATTGTTACACCACAAGACAAAAAAATAACTTTTATATAACAAAAAGAAATAAAACGTCCACAGTTAATACTGTGTTTCATACGGGCTTTATATAATTTAATAAACTGCCAGTAGAAGTAAAGAATGAAACTACTTTGTGTAAATTTAAATCTGTATTAAAAAAATTGTTGAAAGAAAATAACTAGGAATATTACTTTTTACTTTATTATCTATGTTATATTTTTATATGGAGTTTAGCCAGTTGGCTCTTAATAAAGATATATTATTATTATTATTATAAACACTAATTCAATACTAAGAATATTATTAAATGCTTAAACACTAACTTTATTTATTCAACAATATTTATATCACTATATTTATTTATATAACTGCATTTATTTATGTTAACAACTCGTAGACTGTTTATTTATATCACCAATTGTACATTGCTCGTTGCTTCTATATATCAGACTATCTCTGCTAGCTTTGGTGACTGGTTTATATAGCGCGGTGTTCTTCTCGAATTTTCTGACGCCACAATGACATTGAATACAAAAGATTCAGGTCACCGGTATGATTAACACGTCTAGTCGTATGGGTATTCCCGCCGTCGGGGATTACGTCATCGCTCGGGAATATTCTACCAGTAGCGGCACTCGTATACTCTTATGTCAGGGGCGCACGTTACAATAGTTAACATTAATCACTTTGTTAACTTTGACAAGGCTTTTTTCCCTCCCGCTATCCTTGGTATTTTAATATTTTCACGATGATGTCTGTGTTTATGTGTAGATCCTCTTTACGCTCTAACTCATTCTAATATGGAAGAAACCGTTAGATTCTGGTGTAAATCAGATAACTGGAAATGGCACTTTACTTTATGTTAATATAAAAATTAAAAATTATTAAATTTTCATTAATACTTTTTCTATATATTTTATGGATAAATTTATAAAATTAACTATAATTTAAATCCCGGAGCCTACGCTTTGAACACAACTCCATGATTACACATCTCAAATGTATGTAGGTAACTGACAAATAAATGTCACTGTCAAAAAACTAATTCTTTCAAATTAATAATAGTATAACGTTTTAAAAAGAAAATAGTAAGTAGAACAATAATTAGGGTTTCATCAAGTCAAGTAGCCTGATGTTTTTGTAAATTACTTGACTTGACTTGAAAATCAAGCTTTTCAAAAATTCATTACTTGACTTGACTTGATTTTCTATCGTTACTACTTGACTTGACCAAGCAATTTCAAGCAAATTCAAGCTACTTGATAACGAACCGATTATGTACGAAAACACGCGAATCAGTAGAATCGTAATCTAGCTGTGTGTGGTACGGCCTGGCGCGCCATGCTGTGCTGATTCACTACTGCAAGTTAAAAATTCTGCAGAGGTTTAAAAAATTCACTAATATTGGAATATATACTAGAATGGCCCGAGAATATGTCGACAAAATTTGAAGTCCTAATCATTATTATTAACATAACTGCAGATGGTTAAACTATCGCACAAAAGCCCAAAAAGCTATACTCCATTCGAATTAAGAATAATAATTGGGACTTCAGATTTTGTCTACATATTCTCGGGTCATTCTAGTATATATTCCAATAATGAACGGATTTTTTAAACATCTTAATATCTCGGAGAAAAATAAAGTTCCAAAATGTGCTAAAACCGAATGTTATTTAAATGGGGAAAAATCAAGTGCAATTAGCACGGTCAAATATTAAAATTAAGCGGAATCATTGCCTGTATATTTTTTTTATTTATTTGAAACCACTTTAGGGGTCCGGTCCGGTTAAAATTCGACTTGTCCCCTTTTATGGTCCTCCATAATACATATACTATAAATTATTTGTTAGTCCATATATTTTACTTTTCAATCTATTTTTTAAAAATTTTAAATTTGAATGTATGATTTATTTTTATGAATAAAAGTCTATATTTCAAGGTATATTATTGATATTTTTATTGATATAAAACATAAGGAAGTATATGAAAATGAAATGTAGTCTTGAAGAACTTTTTGATTTTTCTGGTAATTAAAATAATAACTACTTGATTTTTTCAAGTATGTAATTGAAAAATAACTACTTGATTTTTCAAGTACTTGAAATTTTACTACTTGACTTGACTTGAATTTCGACTTCTATTACTTGACTTGAGCTTGACTTGATTTCAAGTCAAGTCAAGTCAAGTAACTTGAATATCAAGTCAAGCCGTGAAACTCTAACAATAATTATATGGAAAGGAAATTAATAACAGTTTCCAGCATAAGTAAATATGCAGGAATTAGGTATGTATTTAATAAATAAAATAAATATAGTATCATTTCTGGGTCTGCCAGTCTGCTTTCAACATAGATTTTGGTAATGATGAATTAATTGCACCGTGCCGGCGCTTACCAGGCGCCACCTAACGGGTATTTAATTGAATAAAAATTAAATGGCGGGAGATATTGTGTTGGCCACATCAGATTTTTTTTCAATGTATTTCTGATACGTATCCATGGTTACAATGTGCAGTTAAACACTAACAACGTTTTATGCCACTGGCCCTTAATTTCTTTATAATTTTTATATCTAAAACAATTGATTATGAAGAAAGAAATCTGTACATAAGAAAACTAAGCGCGGATATCCATTTTTGCTTTATTAGCAGTTTATGTTAATAAAGATATAAAATGATATGTATATTTGTTTTTTGCTTCTCCTGCAAAACTATAATTTTGTAACATCCCCCCCTTAGTGTTCGTAGTCATGGAAATATAATCAATACATATAAGAATAATAATATTCTCTAATAATTTATAACAAAATTATATGTACCTGCATTTGTCGTTGATAAATTAGGACGGTTAATGTGTATTTCATACAAAATATAGGTACAATCCGACAATCCGTCTATTCTTACGTGACAGTTCCCGCTGATGTCGTGCACAGAGAGAGAAAGTATTCGTGGGGGGAAATAGATAAATAGTACGCGCGAGAAATACACTCCGATTATGTTATTGTTCAAAATAAATTTTGTTCCTTTCACATACAAATACAAACTTTCCAGCACGCTATTTACTACATATTGGTGTAGAATGAGACTGAAATTTAACAAGTATTATTTATGTCTGAGATGAGGTAACTTTTAAATGCTTTCATAGTTTACGCCCCGGTTTGTACTTTGCGATCTTAATTGCAACAAAGTTAGGACGAAATGAGCTCCGTTCTATATTTCATTCCCCAATCCGCACTACAGTCTATGAACCATTGCGCATCTTAACCCAAGATCGCTTGTTCTAGGCATTTCCACGAACAACAAAAATCTAACCTAACGCCAGATCTGGGCAATTTTTTTTCAAATGCAATTAAGTACAATTACCTACAAATTACGTTTAAAAATAATTACTGGCAGCGAAAAAGTAATTAAATTACTAATTGCTATTGAATTGTAATTGATATTTTAATTACATTTTCAATTAATTTACTAAAAAAATCTGATATGGCCCTCACATTCCTTCCTATAAAAGTTTTATTATTTTAAATATACTATTAACACTGACATCTTCTTCTTTTTCTTTAGCTTTTTCCATTCGTTACGGGTCGCTATTTTTTATTTTCTTCCATTCATTTCTGTTTTGCGGGTCGTCCTCATTCGGTTGCTTTTCTCTGAAGTCTTCCGCAATACAGTCCTTCCATCTTATCTTTGGTCTTCTTCTGTTTCTCATCCTCATCTCTGCCACATTCATTTTCTTTTCGTTGACACTGACATCTGTCAATTAGATTTTTTTAAATATAGTAGACATTTCCATGGTTATAGCATAGCTGGCTGATTTATAAAATTTAGTTTCTTTATAATTCTTTAACTCTATATCCATTGAATATGAAATATAAAATGCAATCAATTCGTATAGATAATAGAATATTCTGTAATATGTATAATAGCATTAAATGTGTAAATAATATTTTCCGTCGACCGTTTATTAATAGGCTATTTTAATGTATAGAAAATCATTCATTAATGACCCCTATTAATGCATGATTTTTATTAATAAACGATTTATTGGGTGCGTTCACCACATGGAACACAGCATGTATTGCTAACGCTAAGTTGTAGCAAAAAGGTAGACAGAATTAAAAGTCATGCTTTTGACACTTACTAGCTAGGTATATTCACGTAGCATACCTTTAAAATAAATTTGAAAGAATAAAAATCCTCAAATAACATAAAATACCGCTTGCGTTGTCTATCATTAAGTAAACTGAACGCACCCACTGAAAACAATTGATGACAAAACTTATTGATTTTCTGACATAAAATTTGACGTTCGGTCAACCATTACTAACCTAAAAAAAATTGTCATGGAATAAAATTAGATTTTCCATTTAAGTAAGTTACGGTCAACGAAAAAATATTGTAACTAACACGTGTGTTAATTGGCGATTAATGATCTCAACAATTAACGCGTTCGCTACGCTCACGCGTTAAAATGTCTCGATCATTAATCGCCCTCATTAACACACTTGATAGTTAAATAACTATTAACAGTGCTTTTTCAAGAAAAACTGTTAAAATCTTCAAATAAGAGTACTTCCGGTTGACCAATTATGACCAAAATCTAATCAAGTCTGTATATAGATGTACGGAAGAGGGATACGTAAGAATTGTGATTTTTGGAATTCTAGTATTGGAAATATCGCAGCCGAAACCGCGGTCACACACACGCGTGCCTGAGTGTCTGGACGCGAATATGGGGAACCGGATTCAATTCCTACTATCAAATATTTCGAATTTTAAATGACACAAAACTGACCCCTGTGATGCACTCTCCACGCCAAATATGAGTACCCGTGAGGTGACGCCATGGTAAACGCCCGCACGATACAAATATGTCATCATCATTACCGAAATCTGTGTACAAAGCAGATTAGCGCACCCAGCAATGGTAATATGCCGTGATAATATATTTATTTTCTTATTTTAATACATATCTGTATATTTACTAATATTAGAAATTATGTATCTTAAGTTCCTTTCCATATAACTATTGTTCTATTTACAATTTTGGTTTTAAAACGTTATTATTATTAATTTGAAATTATGTATATTAAGTTCCTTTCCATGTATAGTTCATCCAGGGATCATGTTCCGAAGACTCGTTATCGTTTTATTATGGGTTCACAATAGCTAAAACCGCAATGCCAAAATATTTCGGTCCGTACAGTCGACCAGTTCAGTATTTGCAATGCTGGTATATATTTTACGCCCAGTATTCGACTGTAGACCAAGACTGCACTTTTCAGATTTTCTAAACCGATTACTAGGGTTGTATTTGTTAATATCAAAAATTTTAATGCGTTAATCTTTTGAACTTAGAATTTCCCTAATTTTCTTATAGCTTATTATAAGGTCTGTGAACTTGTCTCCAAAGGATTATAAAACCGTTATTTGTGGCTATGTAGGTATATAAATAGGTGGTGAGTTTAATAGGGTATTCTCTCATGATTACAAACATTAAAAAGTTATTTAAAATACTAAAGTTGATTGGTAAACGAGAGAGAAAAAGCAAAAAAACATGTTATAAATTGATTGTTGCAAAAGATATAAAGCATTAAAATTTTGATGATGTACTAGTTGTACTATCAATGGGAGACCAGTTGATATCCCTACTACATGCTCGAATATGATAACACGCCGCATTTAGGTACGTACATGCTCGGGTCTACTTCGGTTCGTTCGGGAGTATTCGTACTACAGCTGTAGGGATAAATAAATGTAATCATTTACTTAAAATGGTTTTCTTATAATTATCTTTACATTTTTTTAGTAATAATATGTATGATTACAATTAAATATATTTGATTTCCTACCTTTTGTAATACTTACTGAAAAACTCGAAAACTCATGAACCACTGATTGTACACCGCTGGTACGTACAACTAGTACGTCACGTATCACGTGACCTACCAAAATTAAATTTTAAAAATTAATATCTCGCTTATTAAAAGGTATTTTTAATTCGGGTTTTCACAGGTACTCTTAGAAATACCTGTTCTTTAAGAATAAAAAATAAAAAAAATATGCGAGAATACCCTATTATTTTCACTTGTCATTTGTACCTCCTAACTAGTGTACGAAGGCTGAAAGTGTTTTTTGTTTTGTTAAATTAAATTCAACAGTCAACAACGTTAACAATGTTTCGCCCGTGGGAAGAAAACGAAGAATTAGAAAGTGCTAGTAAAAGTGTATTACCATCGCCTAATATATTTAAACCTTTTTTGCACGAACATGGACAACAAATCGTGTTGAATGTTTACAATGGACTTTTGGAGGATTATGAAGAATCAGTTGCTCTTAAGAAAACTTGCCAACTAACAAAGGTATGTGATAAAACTGTTAAAAAAATTATCAGAATAGGTGGTCCGGTACCTAAAAGAGTTCGAAAAGATTCAGATACTGACAAAATAGATGATTTTACGAAACAATATGTAGTACGAACAATACATAATTCTTATGCTAATAATATTGTTCACACATTATCATCTTTACATACAACGTTAAGAAAAGATATTTCTTTTGTACCTTCTCGATCATGCCTACATCAGTATTTAAAGAAAATGGGTTTTGTTTACAAAAAATTAGATCAAAGACAAGCAGTACTAGAACAACAGCGAATAGTTGAGTTACGGCACAAATATTTAAATAAAATTAAATCGTACCGCGAAGCAGGGAAAAATATTGTCTATCTAGATGAAACATGGTATGACACGCATGATGTTGAGAAAGGATGGGTTAATGATAAAGGTAAATGTTCGCTAAATGCACCTGTATCGAAGGGACGACGGATAATTATTTTACACGCTGGTGACGAAAACGGCTGGATTAAAAATGGACTTTTGTTATCAGCAAAAGATTTCAAAACATCTTTTGCAGACTATCATGAAAATATGTCGGCTGAACTCTTCGAACGTTGGTTTGAAAATAATTTACTTCTTAATATTGCACCAAATTCAGTAATAGTCATGGATAATGCCACCTACCATTCGCGACAAGAGAATAAAATTCCGACGACAGCAACAAGAAAGGCTGAAATAATAGATTTTTTAGTAAAGAAAAATATGCCAATACCAGAAAGGGCAACAAAAAATGATTTACTTAAAATTATAAAAGAGCAGAATTTTGATAAGTCTTACGTTATAGACAATATGGCACAACAGGCAGGGCATAAAATATTACGTTTACCACCTTATTATTACATATTCAATCCGATTGAGTTAATTTGGAGCCAACTAAAAAACAATGTTAGATCAAAAAATGTATCACCACAATTAAATTGTAGTGTAGTTCAATTAGTCAGGGAAGTTGAAAATATTGGCCAGCAACAATGGAGTAACTGTATTCAACATATCATAAAAGAAGAAAATAAATTTATATCACTTTACAAAGACGTGAATCCATTAATTATATCTTTAAGGGATTCAGATATGTCCGATAACAATTCTGAAGACGAGGACGAATGCACTATGTCCGAATAAATATTCATATATTTTTTTAAATGACATGTGGTTATAGGCCTCTTGGGGAAATCGCCACTATAAACAAAGATTAACGGTCCGCAATTAGTACCTCCTGGGTGGTCACGGAAATCTGATTATACAATATATTTTTTAAAACAGTTAAATATTAAACAATTTTTTTTTACTGTTTTGAAAAGTAAAATGTGTGAAATGAAATATTTCAAACCCCTACTCAAATTTTTCATTACAGCCCTGGCACATGCCAGGCTATTGGGACCCTTTATTGTACTGCCGTAATAAAACGATAACGAGTCTTCGGAACATGATCCCTGGATGAATAACTATTGTTCTATTGACAATTTTCTTTTGAAAACGTTACTGCTATTAATTTGAAATGATTATTTTTTTGACAGTGACATTTATCTGTTACATACATTTGAGCTGAACTGTGTAACCATGGAGTTGTGTGCATAAGCTCCAAGATATAATTTTTATATTACTTTATAAATTTATCCATAAAATATATAGAAAAAGTATTAATGCAAACCTGTAGAAAATGAAATAATCTTTGTTTTATAATAACAAATTGCGAAAAAATAACATTTAAAGATATTTTTTGAAGAAAAACTATTTTGAGCTTCAAGTAAACTGACATTTCCGGTTATCCGATTGACACCAAAATCTAATAGATTTTTTTCCATATTAGAATAAGGTAGAAATACAAGATTTCAAAACTTTCTGAACGATAGTATTTGAGTTAGAGCGTAAAGAGGGTACACACACACATACATACACACAGACATCATCGTGAAAATGTGAAAAATGGATTCTAAGGGCCTTAAAACGTGGTCATTTATCAAAATCTCGATATGCGATTTTTAGCACGACCCCTATACCTGCCTTACCAAGGGTAGCGGGAGGTAAAAAAATGACAGTTTATGTTTTAGTAAAATAATTATAGATTGTTATTTAAAAAATAAAAGTTGATAGTCGTATCTTGTAAACCTGACTTTATGAAAAAATATCTACATTTGCCATAAATAGTATATTTAAAATAATAAATCTTTTATAGGATCCGTTTTCTTCTATTACTTATAATAAAATATCTGATGTGGCCAATACCTCCCGCCATTTATTTTTAATTAATTAAATACATACCTATGGGGTCCCGCGGACGCGTGCTTGAGTGTCTGTTCCCAAATCTGGGGAACCGACGCCAAATATTTCGAATTTTAAATGACACAAAATTGACCCTAGTCTCTACGCCAGTAATGAGTGGCCGTGACGTGACGCTTGGTACACACCCGGAAGGTACAAGTACAAATATGTCATCATCATTACCGAAATTTGTGATGATATATTTATTTATTTTTTACCTTCCGTCACCACTAGGTAAGGAAGGTATTGTCTTTTGTCAAAAAATTCAGTGGTGAGTTTTCATTGAATAAGCACGTTTTAGGGTCTTTACAATACGATTTTACTATTTTTACGTTGATACCTGTATGTGTGTATGTGTGTATGTGTGTGTGTGTGTGTGTGTGTGTGTGTGTGTGTGTGTGTGTATGTGGCCGCGGTTTCGTGCACGATATCTCCAATACTAGAATTCCAAAAATTACAATTCTTACATATTCCTCTTCCTTACAACCGTATGCAGACTTGATTAGATTTTGGTTATAATTGGTTAACCGGAAGTGTCCTCATTTGACAATTTTAACAGTTTTTCTTGAAAAACTCAGTTAAATTTTATTAAAGAATATATTATTCTTTATACGATTTGATTGCATTTTATATTTCATATTCAACAGATATAGAGTTAAAGACTTACAAAGATAATAAATTTCATAAATCAACCAGCTATGCTAACTTAACCATGGAAACTGCTAATATATTCAGGTAATTCAAATTGACAGATGTCAGTATCAATAAAAAGTAAATGAATGAAAGAATAAGGGAAATAACTCTAGTGTTGGGCGTTTCTAGAAAGATATAAGAGAGACGATTACATTGGTTTGAACATGTCATGAGGAGATATGAGTATATTGGAAGAATGAATAGCTTATAACAGAAGGTGGAAGAAACATAGGAAGACCAAATATAAGATGAAAAGAGAGAAAAGGAACTGAATGAGGACGACACACAAAACAAAAATTAGTGAAAGAAGAAAATAAAAAATAGCGACCCCCTAACGAATTGGAAAAACTAAAGAAGAAGAAGATGTTAGTGTCAAGTGAAATTCGCATAGTTTGTTTATGAAATAATTTAACTGGAAATATAGGATCTTTTGCAAAAAAATTATGTGTAGGGCGCGTGCAGTGACGTGACTTTGCTGACTTTGGCAAGCAGATATGTGGACCTGTGTCAAAATGACAGCTATTACTTACGTCCATAACTGACAAATGTCATAATTTTATTCAAAATTTCATGATTTTCTTATTTCATGTGGTTCATTTATTATCAGGGGTGTGGAATTTAGTTGCCGAGAAAAGGAATCATAAAATACCAAAAAATGAAATTTTGAATGAAAAATTTTGACGTGAGGATGACCCGCAAAACAGAAATGAATGGAAGAAGAAAATAAAAAATAGCGACCCCTAACGAATGGGAAAAGCTAAAGAAGAAGATGTCAGTGTCAATTGCCATTTACATGAAATAATATTACTGGAAATTTAGAATCTTTTGCAAGATAATTTATGTATGGAATTTGTACATAATACACAGGATTGACGGAAGTTATTGTGCTGGCCACATCAGATTTTTTATTTAAATACTAGGTACCTACATTGAATTTATAATACCCCTATAAGGGTATTCTAAATTCAATGGTACCTACCTATTTACTAATGCTGGAAACTGTATTAAGTTCCTTTCCATATAACTATTGTTCTATTTACGATTTTCATTTTAAAACGTTACTATTATTAATTTGAAATGATTATTTTTTTGAGTGACATTTATTTGTCAGTTACATACATTTGAGCTGAACTGTGTAAGTATGGAGTTGGTTCCGGGTTTTTTTTTATATTATTATATAAATTTATCCATAAAATATATAGAAAAAGTATTAATGCAAACCTGTTGAAAATTTAATAATCTTTAATTTTTATAATAACATAAATTTTGAAAAAATAATAAAGTAGTATTTCCTGTTAACCGATTTACACCAAAATATAATGGCTTCTTTCCATATTAGAATGAGATAGAATACATAGTTTCAAAATTTTCTGAATGACAGTATTTGAGTTAGAGTGCCCAGTGGATCCACACTCACGTTACATACACACCGACAGACATCGCCGTGAAAATGTTAAAATCGAATTGTAGGGCCCTTAAAACGTGGTCATTTACCAAAATCTCTATTTGCGATTTTAAGCACGATCCCTATACCTCCCTTACCCAGGGTAGCGGGAGGTAAAAAGTTAAGGGGGGGGGCGTCTTCCCAGACTCGCCCTATATATGTAATTTGCTATCATGTACATAATTATTTAGAATATTTATTAATGGCATACAATTTGAAATATATCTACTACGCAAAATGGCACTGTAAAATCATTGCCTGTTATCGCCATCAAAATATGTTGCTATGTGTTTATTGAACGTTTGATTTGCGTTTGTTGAGCAGTTGCTATAGTCATAGCATTTTACAGACTATTAGCTGTCAAAAAAATCGCACTTTTAATGTCAATTGGCAAAAAATACATTTTTTATTTATTTCGGTGTTCTTATAAGTCTACAAACGTATTGAAAACACGCCGTTAGGAAGATCTATAAACGCAATGTTTTTTGCGCTTTTCTAGAGGTAGTACGACTGCTTTCAAAACTGACAGATAAATGACATATAATTTCAAAATACTGTCAGTCAGCAATGAATTTTCATCTGTGAAGTTAAAATTATTAGCGGGGAGCGCAACCAACATAACAAAAATAACACCAACATCGGTAATAATAAACAGGGGTTAAATTCTAAATATCCTCCTTTTAACACAGATATAGTTTATTACGAGCTTAACCCATAAATGTATAATAATAAACATGAAATGAGACTTAACTCTAGAATAAACTCTCCATAAACGTCATTGTAACACCAGGGTTAAGAGATTTCTCGGAATACCTAATCTGGAAATAAAAAAATATTTATTATTATCGCTGCAAGTCTTATTTTTGACAAGTCGCATTTAAAAAAATCTGATGTGGCCAGCACATAACCTCTCGCCGTATATTTTACCTGGCTGTATGCATAAAGCAAAGAATATTTTTATAAATACAAATAATTTATTCATATAAATCTATGACGTATAAACTTCTTTATTATTCAATAATAGCATGTCTCAACATGAAGATATTTTACCATAAATTATGTTACAATAAATTACAAAGTAGAGTTTACCATATATAAATATTAGGCTGGTAACTGCAATTTTCAATTCGAACAACGTTGTTTACTTTCTCTTCATATTCTTCTAGTAAAAACATTAATTTTGGGCGGTCTAAAATGTATATATGGATTGTGCATCTATTCTTACATATCTTCTTTTACATTTTATTTTTTCATACATGTTATATCTAAATAACACTAATTCCCTTTAATAAAGTGACGGATAGATTGCACTCCGATTATTCTTATATCGATGTGTTATTTTCTCAATATTTACAACTTACTTGAGAAGAATTTGATAGCTTTTTCGCAATTCAAAATTACTCTAGTCTATAGTACTGGTGTACATTGTCCCATAATGTTTGAAACAAATTTAAGTCCTTCAACCTAGACTTGTCATCTCCATAATAGTCACAGATCAAGAACTAAGGGATTCTCCAAGTACATTTTTCTTTCATCACTCATTATTTCTGACACTGACATTTATCTGTCAGTTACAAATAATTTAAATTATCAACTATTTTTCATGGCATTCTTTCGGCTGTCAAATTTATTACAACAGATTATTTTATATATTATACTTCTTTTATCTCTAAATCTATGGAATATATAATAAAATATTTAAATGTACCTATCAGATAGAGAATTTAATTTTCTTTAATATTACCACGAAAAATTTTCAAAAAATAATATTTAGAAGATTTTTTTTCAAGAATCTTCTACTTCCGGTTGTCCAATTGTTACCAAAACCTTTTCAGATCTTCCCATGAATGTCCGATTGGGAAATACGTTGTTAAACAAATTTTAAGTCTTATAGTTTTTGAGTAACCGTCCTTCCAACATCCCACACACACACATCCACACACACACACACACACACACACACACACACACACACAGACATCATCGTAAAAATGTTAAAATCGGATTGTAGGGACCTTAAAACGTGCTTATTCAATAAAATCTGGATATGCGATTTTTAGCATGAATCCAATACCTCTCTTAGCGAGAGGTAAAAATCTAATAGAATTATAAAATCTAATGTGGCCAGCACTCCGTCAAGTATTTTGTATAAATTCCATACAGAAAGTTTCTTGCAAAAGATTCGGACGGTGTTTAGAATAGGGTTCGGGCCCAGCTTTAAAATGCATTTTTTTAACGGACATATATAATAATAATATAATTAGATATAATTATATTATATTTCTAGTAAAATTTTAACACAAACACACAATGTAAATTATTGCAATTAACACTGACATCTGTCAATGAGAATTATCTGAAATCTGAATATATTCGTTGTTTCCATGGTTTTAATAGCATAGCTGGCTTATTTATGAAATTTATTTTGTTTGTAATTTTTACCTCCCGCTATCCTTAGTAAGCGAGGTATAGGGATCGTGCTAAAAATCGCATATCGAGATTTTGATAAATGAGTACGGTTTAAGGTCCATAGAATCCAATTTTAACATTTTCACGATAATGTCTGTGTGTATGTGTGTATTTATGTGTGTGTGTGTGTGTGGATCCTCTTTACGCTCTAACTCAAAAACTATCGTTCAGAAAATTTTGAAACCTTGTACTCATATTTCTTCCTTTCTCTTATATGGAAAGATGCCATTAGATTTTGGCGTAAATCAGATAACCAGAAATGGCACTTTACTGGAAGCTCAAAATAGTTTTTCTTCGAAAAATACCTTTAAATGTTATTTTTTCGAGATTTGTTATTATAAAAAGTTTTTTAAATTTTCTACAGGTTTGCGTTAATACTTTTTGTATATATTGTAACGTTTTTATTTATTTATATGGGTGAAGTGTAAAACAGACAAATATTATTAACCAAAAGAATACGTTTATTAAACGATAATTAAATAATGATTAAATATTAAAAGATAATAAAACAACTAACACTATGATTTAATAATTATAAACACTAAGAATATTATTAAATGCTTAAACACTACGATTATTTATCTAACTAACATTTATATCACAACACTTATTTATATAACTACACTTATTTATGTTAACAACTGTTAAACTGTTTATTTATATCACCGAGTTCATATCTGGTTACTGGTATATATGAGACTGTCCTCCCGCTGCTCTCCCGACGCTATTTATACACCGCATAACAGTCTAGAAGCCTCTAGAAGCCTTCCACGCGACAATGACCGGCACACAAAGGAACGAGGTCACGGCGCAATTAAGAGTCCAGCCGCTGCGGCACCAGGGATCGCGTGATCACTCTTGTTCAGTGGCGGCGTTGTATATTCTTCTCTCGGGGGCGCACGTCACACTGCCCCCTCCTTAAGACTGTTTCGTCCCGGAACAGTTCTTGATGACGAAATTTACATGCATTGCCCTTGGTACACTTTGAAGTCTTGAAGAAGTGACAGTCGATGGTCCGCTGGAGTTCTCCTTTCTGTCTGTTAGGGTTAAAGCTGCAGACGAGAATTTCGATACCGGTATAGCGGAAGAGGATCTCTAACATGTTCCTAATAACTCTCCAATCCAAGCCATCTAGTCCACAGCCTAACTTCGGTACTGCCAACTTCAAAATGTCATTTTCTAGCAGATGATCCTTCAAGTCACACAGCGAGCTCCATAGGTTGCGATATGACGGCTTTTGGTACGAGCGTGGTTTTGTGACCAGGTAGTAGATATACCGCTGCTGTTCTGTATTGTTATCCCTCAGTCGTAGCGTCTTCCCGACGGATGGACCTTGGTTGGCCAGTTCTTGTAGTCGTCCAAATTTTGTCTTAAAGACTGACGCTATACCGCGTGACATCTTTAAGTCTTCCGATACGCAGTGGCCGAGGGAATAATCTGAGGACACGGTGAACAGATCTCTATATTCTTCTGTCGTCACGCCATACCGCGCCTTGTGACCAAAGGAATACTGTTCCATGAAGTCTTCAAAAGTCGGTTCCTGAGCTATGATCCGACGAACCGTTGCTCCATGCTGGTCTTCATTGTTGTCACCGGCGAACGGGGCTAGCCGATTAAAGTGTACTACTCTCGGCTTCCCGGTAGGTGTTTTTCTAATTCTGTATATCACGTCGTTTATTCTCTTAACGACCTCATATGGACCTTCCCAATTTCTTTGTAGCTTTGGTGATAAACCTCGGCGTCTTTGAGGATTGTAAAGCCACACTAAATCCCCGGGTTGGTATCCACCTTTTTCTGCCTTGATGTCATACTGGTCCTTCATTCGGTCGCTGGCAGCTTGAGTGTTTATGCGGACTTGTTCATGAATGTCGTTCATTCTTCTCCGTAAGTCCGTTACGTAATCTTCCCCGGCCAGATCTTCCCCAGGTTTACTGCCGAACACCAAGTCACATGGCAGGCGCAACTCACGCCCAAATAAGATGTTCGCAGGACTTTGCCCTGTGGTTTCATGCACGGATGAACGATAAGCCATTAAGAACAGATGTCCCAGTCTCTTTGGTGGTTGGAGACTACCTTCGACAAATATCGGTTGATCGTTCTGTTCATGCGTTCAACCATGCCATCGGACTGCGGATGTAATGCAGTTGTCCTCGTTTTATTAATCCCTAATATCTTACAGATATTTTGGAAAACGGCAGACTCAAAATTTCTCCCCTGGTCGGAGTGAAGTTCACGTGGAACTCCGAATCGGCATATACACTCCTTGACTAAGGTTTCGGCGACCGTAGTAGCTTCCTGGTTGGGTAATGGATAGGCCTCAACCCATTTGGTGAAGTAGTCCATGACAACCACGATGTATTTATTTCTGTCTTCGCTTTCTGGAAATGGTCCGGCCACGTCAATCGCAATGCGCTCAAATGGACTGCCAACGTTGTATTGACGCATTGGAGCTTTCCGTCGTCTATGAGGGCCGTTGCTTCCAGCGCAAACTACACATTTCTTGCACCAGTCTTTAACGTCTTCCTTGCAGTTAACCCAGTAAAATCGCTGGCGCAATCTTTCTAATGTTTTGTTGACTCCAAAATGACCACCTCCAGATCCGTCATGGATCTCTTTCAGCACGTCTGGAATTCTATTCTTAGGAATAACCAACTGAGTTCTCTTCTCAGTTCCATCGGTATTTTCCACCAAACGCTTTAACAGGCCATCTTCAATCATCATCGAGTCCCATTGCGCCCAGTATGATTTTACACTCTGTGAGTGTGGTGCAACTTCTTCCCATCTTGGTTTTCTCTCTTCTGCTTTCCACTCCAGCAGTATTTTCAACGTTGGGTCATTCTCTTGGTCTTCGCGTAGTCCATCGGGCTGCCAATTATCGTCGACTACTGTTGTCCTGGCGACAGTAAAATGTTTCTCTTCCAGTCGACTACAATGCTTGCACTCATCTTGGCATGGCCTTCTGGACAATGCGTCGGCATTACGATGGCTGGTACCCGCCCTATGATCGATTTTGAAATCGTATTCCTGTAGTCTTTCAATCCATCTAGCCACCTGACCTTCAGGATTCTTGAATTGTAGCAGCCATTTTAATGCAGCATGATCAGTCCTAATCAAAAATCGTCTTCCGTACAAATATTTGTAGAAATGTTCCATGGATTTCACGACTGCCAAGAGTTCTTTTCTAGTCACACAGTAATTCCTTTCTGGTTTTGACAAGGTCTTACTAAAGTAAGCAATAACTTTCTCATGCCCATCTTGTATCTGGGAAAGAACGCCACCAATTCCAACGTTGCTGGCATCTGTGTCTAGAATGAATTCTCCTTCAGGTAAAGGATAACTCAAGACGGGTGCGCTTGTCAAAGCATGTTTTAGTTCTTTAAATGCAACTGTACAGTCCATTTCCCAGATAAATCTTCTTCCTTCTTCAGTAAGCCTTGTCAGTGGCTTGGCTATGTTGGCAAATCCAGGTACATATCGCCGATAATAGGTACACAAACCAAGGAAACTTCTGAGTTCGTGTTTGTCCCTAGGTGCTGGCCAGTCTCTCACAGCCTTTATCTTCTCCTGGTCGACTGCAATACCCTTACCGGAAACCACGTGTCCCAGGTAATGAACTTCTCTTCGAAACAGGTGACACTTCTTCGGGCTAAGTTTCAGGTTAGCCTTCCTCAATCTCTGGAAAACCTCTTCCAAATTCTTCATGTGGTCCTCGAATGTCTTACCAACCACAATAATATCGTCGAGGTACACTAAACAGGTTTTCCAAGATAGCCCAGCCAATACTGTTTCCATGAGTCGTTCAAACGTTGCAGGAGCATTGCAGAGCCCGAACGGCATTACGGTGAATTGCCAAAGTCCTGTACCAAGGGTGAAGGCTGTCTTCTCTTTGTCTTTTGGATCCAAATACACTTGCCAGTATCCGCTCTTTAGGTCCAAAGTGGAGAAAATCTTTGAGCCAGCTAAGGTGTCTAATGTGTCGTCTATTCGAGGTAGCGGGTAGCTATCCTTCTTCGTCACGTT
Source organism: Harpalus rufipes (assembly GCA_951394225.1). Taxonomy (NCBI): domain Eukaryota; kingdom Metazoa; phylum Arthropoda; class Insecta; order Coleoptera; family Carabidae; genus Harpalus; species Harpalus rufipes. The sequence continues at coordinate 28,573,693 of OX596275.1, read as the reverse complement.
GTTAAGTTGACGATAATCGACGCAAAATCGTGTAGAGCCATCCTTCTTCTTCACTAACACCACTGGTGAAGCCCATGGACTGCTTGAAGGTTCAATCACACCTTCCATCTTCATGTCCTCGATTATTCGTTCTGTTTCCTCACGTTTCGCCAGTGGTAGTCTTCTTGCTGGTTGACGGATGGGTCTTGCGTCTCCGGTGTCTATTTTATGGTGAACTACATTAGTTCTCCCTTTGTTCTTCTCATCAAATTGGAACACATCTTTAAAATTTCCAATTAGATTCTTTGCCTTCGTTCTCTGGTCGGCGGTCAATTCTTCAAACGATGTTGTCAGTTGATTGATTAACGTGTCCGGGACTTTCCGAGATGTGTTCCCTGTGGCCTTTACAGTTCTAATAATCGAGGATACTGTCATGCATTCTCCTACAATTGTTCCTCTCTTCAGAACAACAGGATAAAAATTGACGTTCATTATTCGAACTGGAATTACCTGGCTGGCTTTGACCAGAGATTTTCCAACAACAACTCCAGTGCCAGTTTTGGCATCATCATTTTTGGGCTCCAGCATAACGATACTTCCCTCACAGAAACTACCATCTAAATGTGCTCCCAGGATAGTTTCACTTCGTTCTGGGAGGGTGATGTCTTCGGCCATTAGTACACGCACAACCTTGTCGTCTCGTGGATTTAATATCAGTTCTTGTTCATTGACCATCATCACTCCCTTCTTCAGGTCAAGTTTAAAACCATGCTTTGACATTGCGTCCATTCCGAGTATTACTTCATCTTCAACTTCAGCTACTAGTGCACGATGTTTAAAGGAGGTGTTTCCAATAGAGATGGTGACATCTACTTCTCCTAATGCGGTAGCTTGTTCTCCCGTTGCTGTGCGTAACCGCCACTTGGTTGGTTGAAGATGCGTCTTGCCAGTTTTCCTTATGAAGTCGGGTCTAATTATAGTTTTTGTCGCACCCGTATCCAGTAGCATTTTCATTGGCCTTCCGTTAATAGAGCCATCCACATAGATGCTATTGGCTTTATGATGAAGAGATGCGACATAACTGATGGATTGTGGGGCTTCTAGATTACGGGTCGACGGTTGCCCCTTCGCATCAACCCGATTTAGTTTTCCGACTTCTTTTCTTGCTTTGCAGATTCCGTCTTCTTCTGCATTTTTCTGCAAAGTCTTCGCGGATGACCCAGTTCACCGCAATTCCAACAGCGAAGTTTCTTTCTTCCGGTGAACACTTCACTTGCAATTCGTCGCACTGTTTCTTCTAGATCTTCAGTGTTTTCTTTTCTCTCAGCATCCATATTTCGCACTCGCGATTGGTTACGTGAAGCTTGTTTGGCAGCTTCATGCTCCAATGCATATGAGAGTGCATCAATTAAAGATTTTGGACGGGCCAATCGCAGTGCTTGTTGAGTTTCGCTGTCTCGAACTCCGTAGATAAATGATTGAGTGGCCAAGCACTCCAAAACGCTGTCAGGAGCTGTAGGATGTGCGAGATGAACTAAACGAGCTACGTCAACTTCAAATTCTTGAAGGCTTTCTTTTGAACTCTGATACCGGTTCCTCAGTTGCGTCTGATACACCTGCTCCAGATGCGCATTTCCATACCGCATATCCAGTCGTTTGACTAGCTGGTCGTAGTCTTCTTGTTCTTCTTCTTTCAGCGTTTGCAGGATGTCGATAGCTTCTCCGCGCAACGAGACAGTCAATGCCGTAGCCTTCTCCTCAGACGTCCAATTATTCGCTTTTGCGGCCGCTTCAAATTGTTTTAAATAATTCGGCCACGAAGACTTCCCATCAAATTCCGGTGTTTTTATGTGCATTTTTGAAGTTGTATCAGGTTTTACTACTTTTCTTTCTTCTATCAGACTTGACTCAGCCACACCAGAATTCGGAATTGACGACGGTGTAATTTTAGTGAATTTTTCTCGTAATTCTTCTATCTTCCTGTCATACTTTTCTTCTAAATTCTTCAGACCTTCTTCAGAAGAAAATTCTAGAACATTAGAAAATAAATTAGAAGAAAATTCTCGAACATTAAAAGAAGAATTGACAGGAACGTTAGAACATAAATTGGAGGAGAGTTCTAGAAAAGCACAAGAAATTTCTAGAACATTAGAACAAAAATTAGAAGAAAATTCTAGAACTTTAGAACAAAAATTAGAGGATAATTCTAGAAGTTTAGAAGAGAAATTAGAAGAAAATTCTAGAATTATCCTCTAATTTTTGTTCTAAAGTTCTAGAATTTTCTTCTAATTTTTGTTCTAATGTTCTAGAAATTTCTTGTGCTTTTCTAGAACTCTCCTCCAATTTATGTTCTAACGTTCCTGTCAATTCTTCTTTTAATGTTCGAGAATTTTCTTCTAATTTATTTTCTAATGTTCTAGAATTTTCTTCGGCTTTTCTAGAACTTTCTGCCATTTCCTGTTTTAATTCTTCTTTTAATGTACTAGAAGTTTCATCTGCTTTTCTAGAACTTTCCTCTAATTTTTCTGTCAATTCTTTTAACTGTTTACCAAGGTCGGATACGTCATCCGGAATTTCGAATAGGTAATCTTCAGGATTTTCACCAGCATCGGTTAATGCTTGCCGTAGTCTTTCTTGAAGAGTTGACTTCCTTCCTGTTGTTTCCACATCCCGTTCTTCTAGTTCTCTCTTGAGATCACCTACTTTCAATTCACTTAATTTTAATTGTTTAGGAGCCATTTTATTTATTTTTATTTATTTACACTTCACAGTTTAACAACCCCACACCTGACACCAATTGTAACGTTTTTATTTATTTATATGGGTGAAGTGTAAAACAGACAAATATTATTAACCAAAAGAATACGTTTATTAAACGATAATTAAATAATGATTAAATATTAAAAGATAATAAAACAACTAACACTATGATTTAATAATTATAAACACTAAGAATAATATTAAATGCTTAAACACTACGATTATTTATCTAACTAACATTTATATCACAACACTTATTTATATAACTACACTTATTTATGTTAACAACTGTTAAACTGTTTATTTATATCACCGAGTTCATATCTGGTTACTGGTATATATGAGACTGTCCTCCCGCTGCTCTCCCGACGCTATTTATACACCGCATAACAGTCTAGAAGCCTCTAGAAGCCTTCCACGCGACAATGACCGGCACACAAAGGAACGAGGTCACGGCGCAATTAAGAGTCCAGCCGCTGCGGCACCAGGGATCGCGTGATCACTCTTGTTCAGTGGCGGCGTTGTATATTCTTCTCTCGGGGGCGCACGTCACAATATTTTATGGATAAATTTATAAAATTATCTATAGCTTTAATCCCGGAGCCTACGTTTTAAACACAACTCATACATATGATTACACAGTTCAGATCTCAAATGTTTGTAACTGACAGATATATGTCACTGTCAACAAATAATAATATTATCGTTTTAAAAAGAACAGAGTAAATGGAACAATAATTATATGGAAGGGAACTTAATACAGTTTCCAGCATAAATAAATATGTAAAAATATAGGTGAGATAATAAAAACATATATCATCACAGCATATTACCCATTGCTGGTTGAGCCAATCTACTTTGTACACAGATGTCGGCGTCAATTCACGCGAATCTGGGGTACCGAGTTCGATCCCGACCGACGCCAAATATTTTATAATTTTAAATGCCATAAAAGTGACCCCTATGGTGCACTCTCCACGCCAGCATTGAATATAGGTAAGTATATAAATAAATAAAATAAATATATCATCAAGACATATTACCCATTGGGGTGTGCCAATCTGCTTTGTACACAGATTTTGGTAACAATGATATATTTATATCGTGCGGGCATTTACCAGGTCTCACCTCACGAGATCTTACTGCTGGCGTGGAGAGTGCACCACAGGGGTCATTTTTGTGCCATTTAAAATTCGAAATATTTGGCGTCGGTCGGGATTGAACCCGGTATTTAAATTTAATATAATTTTAAGTATTTACATGAATAAAAATTAAATTAAACGGGAGGTGTTGTGTTGGCCACATCAGATTTTTTAACTCTGTATCCATTGAATATAAAGTATAAAATGAAATCAAATCGCATAAAATATTCTTCGATATTTATAATAACCTAAAATGTCAAAAAATTATATTTAAATGCGTTTTTTCAAGAAAAACTATTAAAAGTTGCAAATGTAATTAAATTTAATAAAATTAAAAATAATGTAGGTATTAATAATTTATAAAACTCAAACACAATTTATAGTTATTTCGTAATCCTTCAACAATTACTGGATCGTATTTTGTCGAAAAGACTCTATACCTCGTTTTTTGCCAAATGGTCTCTCACATCAGTGCGTGCGTTTGTGTGTCAAAACTTATTGCGTGCTCTGGAGGGTTAATTTTTTTGATATACCTACATTTGTTTTATATTATTGTACATTGAAAAGTACTTTTCTCCTATTTTTGATTAATTACCACGTTACAATATATTTTTTAGCCAAATAATTATTTTATATGAACTTGCGATTTATAATTAAAAATATATTGTCTACATATAATTAAAAATTATAATTACAAATAAAGAGAGAAAAGAAAGTCTTACATAAACAAGATCGTGCCTGTTCGACTAACTTCGGTTGCTGACGAGCACAAGAAATTTCATTTGCTGCTTTCATATATCAACAGAGAAGTTCCTATGTTATTGGTTCATTTATCGTGCGCGCTTTGAAACATCAACAATATGATTTAAGTTTTGACGTGCTTGACAACATTTGTGGATAAAAATGAATGGGAAATTATCAGCTGGTCTTCCTACAGAAGACAGTTTGTCTTCAGAGTTATTAAACCCTTTTGTGCACCACTTGGAATTAGAAACAACTTATGAAAAAATCAAAGTAAGTTTAATATTTTCTTTATATATATCTGCAATGTCTAATACGTCCGCAAATAATAATGTTATTTAAATGTCATTGATTACAATTATTCATGCATGGTTTGTTTATGAAAATGTATGCCAAGTTTAAATTATTATTTAATTAAAATTATTTTACCTTTTAATTTACATTAATATAATTTGTATAAAAATATTTTATTTTATTTCTTTTACAAAATCATATCAAAATTACTTTAGTAATATTTTATTGTTTATGTTGTTCTTGAAAAAGTACCTGTAATTATTTCATTTTCAAATTTAAACAAGTCTTAAACAATACCTTTATATTATGTATTATCTAATCAAATTTCGGTACTCTGTAGCATTACAACATATTTCAAGGACATTTCTTTTTTTTTAAAAACATTAATCTGGCAAAACTAAATAAATACTGCATCTTTGATATAAATTTCTCAAAATAAATGTAGGTAATTAAATTTAGAACCGTAAGAAATTTTTATTTTTTCCAAATATTCCTTGTCAAATTTCATTATTTTATTATCTGTCTATTATTATGGCTAAATAAATAAGATGTTATTTTTGATAATACCATCAATATTCAAAACAAAATTTTGTATAATTGTTAAGAATATAATCAAATAATTAAGAAAAATATTTTCCTAGATTGTATCTTATATGACATTGACCTTTGTTTGTTTATAATTTTTTTCAAGTGCAATATTCATTTTATTGTAACATTAAACTTTTCCGTCATGCAAGAATTACACAATTAAGTATATAGGAACTCAGATTTCATTTACTCGTCCAAATCAGGTCAACCTTTTAAAGTCAAATTATGATACCCTAGATCTAGTTGTTTTTGCATACTTCACTTTTTAAATAGCAAATTTCCGATAGACATAATTATAATATACGTATGTACATGAACCTTAGTTACGAATTACCAACCGCAGCTAAGTTTACGTAAAGAAGCCGAATGTCGCTTATTCTTATGTGGGTTAGTGTCACGCAACCAATGTACATACCTACATACATAGCCAGTTGAATGAGGATGAGTAGTGTTCAAACGTAGAGCTGTTTTCCGGGTATTTTCTCTTCGTTTTGCATTTAGTAAGACAAATTTGCCATACCTTGAACAGAATTATCTATATTTATTATATTTATTGTTATTCATTAAAATTTAATTAATACTTGAAATAAAAAATTCCGGATATTTGTATTGCATAACTGTTCATAATACCTTAACTAAATATTAGTTTAAAGAAATAAAATATGCATTTTACAATACCTGCGGATAATAATTAGAAATATTGTTCTAAATATTATATGAAATACTTATATACTCCGTTTGCTGAAACGAGAGAATGTGGAAATAATTCTTGATCAGAGACAAGTCATTCTATTGGTCAAACTAGGATAATTTTGGAGTCGAACCAATAGAATGACTTGTTTCTGTTCAATAATTAGTTCCACATTACATACATAATTTAGGAACATTCTTTTACAATAACATTATGGGGTCTCGTGGCCATGTGTCTAGAGTGTCTGGTTGCGAATCTGGGTACCCGGATTCAACCCCGATTCCTGATCCACGACAAAATTTTGATGGCCAGTTGCACCAACAAGACTCACATTAAGCTAGGTTCAAACAAAAAAATGCAAATAAAATATTTTTTCCACAATCGTGAGCAAAATTCATTATTATTCAACTGAAAATAGTGAGCAAAGTAGCATATTGAATCACAAGTGAGCAAAGTAAATATTTTTCTTCACAAGTGAGCAAAGTAAATAACTTTCTTTACAAGTGAGCAAAATACACAAGCATATATAATTGGCTGCATACTCTGAGCACCATTCTACATGATGGAATATTTTTTTTTGTATTTATTTTTAGTTAATTAAATTCAAATTGTAAACATAATGTACTTCTGAGTTTTTCATTAATAAACAAAGAACAATGTTTTATTCTTTTGGGAAAATTGTATTTCAAGGTTGTAGAAAAAATCATGTTTAGCACACGTGAGCATGTCTTTTTCTCACTTGTCCAGTTGGCGCACTCGCTTCCCTCTTGCGGCCAATTTCTGGATGCGTGAGAAAAAGACATACTTTGCTCACTTGTACTAAAAATAGCTATTATTCAATTTTGACGATTTAAATTGTCATTATTCCAACTCCATAGCAACAACTATAAGTAACTGTTTATTTGCTAGTGAATTAAAAAATAGCTATTTTTAGTACAAGTGAGCAAAGTATGTCTTTTTTTCACGCGTCCAGAAATTGGCCGCACGAGAGAATCGAGTGCGCCAACTGGACAAGTGGGAAAAAGACATGCTCACGTGTGCTAAACATGAATTTTTCCACAATCTTGAAATACAATTTTCCCAAAAAAATAAAACATTGTACTTTGTTTATTAATGAAAAACTCAAAAGTACATTATGTTTACAATTAAATTTAATTAACTAAAAATAAATACAAAAAAAAATATATTCCATCATATAGAATGGTGCTCAGAGTATGCAACCAATTATACGCTTGTGTATTTTGCTCACTTGTGAAGAAAGTTATTTACTTTGCTCACTTGTGAAGAAAAATATTTACTTTGCTCACTTGTGATTCAATATGCTATTTTGCTCACTATTTTCAGTTGAATAATAATGAATTTTGCTCACGATTGTGGAAAAAATAAATTAAATCACTCTCACAGAATTTTAACTCACTCTTCAACAAATAATGTATTTAAAATAACACCAGACACGAAAATAACACTTTCATCACAATTTATAATTTATAAACTATTTGACATCTATCAACAATGATTGTTATGCACAGCATACTAATTGAGTAGTTTTTTGTTTTGTCAAAATTAAGAATTTTAATGGTTTTTATTATTATTTCATCAAAATTGAATAAAATATTGTATAAACTACGTGAAGAATTTAATCCACTCGCCCTACGGGCTCGCGGCTTAAACGTTCTTTTCATGAATAAACATTGTCTTAATTCACTTTATATATAAATATCTATGAAGCAATATATTACAATTCATTTGACATTTCATTTGTATGCAATATTGGCAATTTAAGCCAAGTTTAATATTTAAGTTACGTTGGTGCCACCGGCCATAAATAGCACAAAAGTGAGTTCTGCGGTGCACAAAATGAAGGCCCTAGTTCTTGAAGTGTACTTGTTTTAGTTTTTATAAAAATCGAAAAAAAAAAACAATTTAAATTTTTAAAGTAGTCGCTTTTATTAAGTTAGAAAAGTAAAAATAGGATGCGAAATATCCATTATTACTTGCGAAGTAAATGAATCCTTAGCGGCCTGTTGACAAAATTATGAACTTGTCTAAGACGTAATCAAACTGCACTTCAAATTGGTTTACATTTAAAAATATATGAACTTTATTTATTTCCATGTCACACAGTGTAGAAGTTTTGTCACTTACGTCTTACGCCGGCCATTTTGTAAATTTAGTGCTGCCACATTCGGTCATTTTCGTTGCCAATATTTTTTCACCCTTTCGTGCTTGTTACCATGGTTACAAGACAAGTCGCTTTATAAATAACCTGCAACTGTACGGAACAGTACTTATAATGCCAAATGGTGGAATATCAAATTATAATTTTTCGTGTGATTATTATATTACAAGTATACCTTCAGTTCACTACCTAAGCATTAGCACCTTTTTCATTCTGAACGCATTATTAATTTCAGTTTCACTTAAACTTGAGCATATATCTATCGTAAACCGAGCGCTTTTGATAGGTAGATACTTTTAAAAACGCGAAAATTATAACAGCTGACTATATTGACTACTCGTAAATACTCATTGAAGAAGAAAATCAAAATTTTATGTATCACACAAATACTGATCAATCGTTACAATATATAAACGAAAAAAGCATGCCAATAATGGCTATGTTTTATTCCACTTTGGCAAATATTTAATTTTTAAATAAATTCAGTAATGATGCGGTATTTTAAAAAGTTGAGTCACCTTCACAAAATTCTGTTAAGTATATTTTTATTCTCAAATTAATTTTGTTAAAATAACGACGTTTAATTCTGTCTTGCATTTTGCCACAAACTTAGTGCTAACAGTATATGCTATTTTCGTGTCCCTGTCAAATATTAAACATAGAAAAATTATTGTGTGCAATTTGAGTAAAAAGTCTATTATTCCCCCCCCCCTATTTTAATACATGTATTCTTGGTATGCATAAATAACTACATATTATATGGGATCAGCTGGGATCGCGTGGCTGGGTTCGATGGGTGACCGGTTGTGATTCGGACGTCCCGAATTTGATGTCTATCGACATGGTGCTTTCTCCATGAAAGCTTTGAGACCCGAGAAGCGACGCCTGGTAAACGTCCTCAACAATACAGATATATCGTCATTACCAGAATCTAAGTATAAGTGATATATTCATTTTTAATAACTAGTGTCATTCATAAATAGTAAACGGATAAATTATAATTTCATACCTCTCTACAACAATGGCTTGCTTAATTGGCAACTTTCATATCTTTAGTGTGGGAGACTATAAGAATATCACAAATACTATATTATTTTGTATTATTCTTAAAGAATATTGTTAAAACTTTTGTTGTATTTAAATTATAAGACTTATTATTTATTCATTATGGTTCATCTAAAGATAATGTAACTTTTTTTATTTATTTAAACGGGTGTAAGCGTATACTGTTAATTTATTTTTAACACACTCACATTTATAATACTATAACATTAAAATACTTAACAACTACGATTTATAAGAACAAAACATTAATCACAAATATACCTATTCGTAAAGTAGTTAACGAAACGCCGCCAATATGGAACTAAAATTCCCTTTTCTGCAGCCATTTTGAATATTGAATGTGATTGTTGACATTTGTTAAGTGTTATGTTTGAAAGTTATAAAAAAAATTTAAGTTGAATTTTTTTTTTTGATAAGTATATTTATTTACTAGATCTACACAATTACATGATTGTTATACATAGTATTGTTAAAATAATAAATTCATAGTATTAGGGTCAGAGTTTGTTACTCCCCCTTGGGTCTAATTTGTTATTACAATTTGTGTAGGTATACTAGTTTTTTTGAGTTGTTAGTAGTTTAATTTAAGTAATGAATTTTATATTTTCGTGTTTAGTTTATCATGAGCGAAAGGTGGAGGCTTGTTCCTTGCTGGCTTATTCGTCGTTGATGTCTTCGGTTTCGCTATCTGAATGTAGGATGTCTTGCGGCAGTTTTCTTTTTAATCTGGTGTTTTCTCTTTTTTTACCTATTCCATAGTTTACTGCGCCGGGGCACTGAGGGATTTTGAGGAAGAATTGTTTTGCTGTTCTTTTTATGTGTTGTTGGATTGTTTCAATGCTGAGTTCTTTGTGCACTTGAGAGTTGCGAACGTACCATGGGGCATTTAATGCGATTCTTAAGACTTTGTTTTGAAATTTCTGGATTTTTTTTATGTGGTTTTTGGATGCGGATCCCCAAACTGGGCAGGCGTAGGTTGCGATAGGTCTTAGTATTGCTGTGTATATTAGTTTAGTACATTTAGGTTTCAAGTGCGTTTTTCGGTTGATTAGCGGGTAGAGAATTCCTAGCCTTTTGTTTGATTCTTTTAGTTTTTTGGAGATGTGGATTCCCCAGGTTAATCTCTTGTCGAGATACGCGCCAAGGTACTTTCTGGCGTCTTTGTCGTTGTTCCATTCGATTTCATTATTATCAATTATAATTTTGCTGGGTTCTGCTCCTCTTCTTAGTGTGAACATTTTTGTCTCGCACTTGCTTGCATTCAGAAAAAGGTTCCAATTTTTTAACCATCTTGACAGTGTATGAATTGAATTTTGCACATTGCTTTTTGCTATTTCAGGATTATCATGTTGAGATAGTATTGCGGTGTCGTCCGCGTACATTGCTATGGTTGTGTCGTCAGTCGTGTACGAAGATATTGAAAAGTATTGGTCCAAGTATACTTCCTTGGGGTACTCCTCCACGAACTTTCTTTTTTCGGAGAGGGTGTTGAAACTTTTATTTTTATAAACATTGTCAACTATAGTTAATACGTTTATATATAATTTGTGCTAAGTATTTGCTAAATGTTGTGTAATCGAGCGACCATTAACAATTAAAAACCAAATATGGCATTTGAGTAACAATGTTGCCGGTTGGTGTAAATAGATATCATATTGCAGAAGACGGAACTACTGCAGCGGCATTTGACCTTCAGTGAGTCACTTTGCTGTGTTATTACAGTCTGACCAGCGACTCGTAAGCTGTGGGGATGAGTAGTAAGCAGAGAGAGAAGAGAATTCATTAGGCGGGAAACAGACAGCTAGTTACGCGCGAGAGTATACTACGAGACAAGTTTCTCAACTTGGCTTGAAATAGCTTGTCCGCCCAACATAGATTTAAATTCCATGCTTCTGCCTCAGAATGTACTTTCTAGATGTTAACTTTACGGCTGCCAGTACGCGAATGAAATCCCCATCAACAATTTTAAGACCAGACTACTGCGCATACACACTAATCGGTTATAAGTCGCTGGTCAGACTGTAATACAAATTCCATCTGAATACTTTGAAAACTGTCTTGGCGTGCTTTTACCGCACCGCTGATATACCAGTCGTCGGTTTTCTGAAATCTTTGCCGTTATTTCGCTGCACGTTCATTATGCACTAGTCGTATAGTAACTAGACTCTTCTACTCTGTCTAGATTTTTCTAGATCCTTACCGATCGCTATTACTCCGTTTGTATTCGCTTTGCTATGTCCACCCCTCCTCAGTCGTACTCGGGCCCGTTCACTTCCTGGGATGGAATATATGCATCCATATTAAAATAATACGCAGCTGTCATATGCATAGGAATCTCAAGAATTGTAAATAAATAAATATATCATCACGGCATATTACCTATTGCTGGGTGTGCTAATCTGCTTTGTTCGCAGATAAGTACAATTCGCTAAAGAAGACAAAAGTTGGGCCATTCATTAGAAGATCATTTTATTGATGTGCCTAAGGGGGGAACAGAGAGGGACATATGTTCCCGGGTGCAATAGTCAAAGGGCGCTAAAATCGACATTTAGTTATTTTCGATTTTCAAATAAATTCATTTGGAAACAAATATTTAACCGTCTTCGAAATCTCGACGTAAGTTTCGTTTTCTTCTCAATGTAAAAGCCTTTGTAATTAATCCAAACTTTGAACTTCTTCAAGAAAATTGTACAAATTTTGCAAAATAAAAGAAAATACAGATGTTAATGGTACAGAACTATTTAAGTATATTTGCGATTGTATAATGTTATTGAGAGTTCCAACTGATAAACCCAAAACACAGATAGAACTATTAGGGCCGGTTTTATAAAAAAAGAAAATCTTCACTTAAAATTTACTTCCAAAGTAAATTTAATGAAAAGAAAAAATAAGAAAAGAGAAACTGATTCGAATTTGCTCATTTCATTAAATTTACTTGCAATCTAAATTTTAAATGAAGATTATTTTTACCTCCCGCTATCCTTGGTAAGAGAGGTATAGGGATCGTACTAAAAATCGCATATCGAGATTTTGGTAAATGACCATGTTTTAAGGTGCCTAGAAACATTTTCACAATGATGTCTGTGTGTATGTATGTATGTATGTATATGTGGATCCTGTTTACGCTCTAACTCAAATACTATCATTCAGAAAGTTTTGAAACCATGTATTTCTACCTTATTCTAATATGGAAAGAACTGATTAGATTTTGGTGGCAATCGGATAACCGGAAATGGCAGTTTACTTGAAGCTCAGGATAATTTTTCTTCAAAAAATATCTTTAAATGTAATTTTTTCTCAATTTGTTATTATAAAAATTAAAGATTATTCCATTTTCTACAAGTTTGCTTTAATACTTTTTCTATATATTGTATGGATAAATTTATTAAGTAATATAAAAATTATATACATAGGTAAATGGCGGGAGGTACTGTGTTGGTCACATCAGATTTTTTTTTTATAAATCCGACCCCTAATGTTTGTAATATCGTATAATGGTGAATATATGTTTTCTAAATCTGACGGGTTGTTCAGAAAATTTTACAATTGGTATCGCAGTATCTAGATGCGAACGGTCGTGTAGCATATTAAAAGTAATCTTATATTTGCGAACAACCATAAGTAATAGAAAAAAATGGCTCATATAAAAGTTTTATTATTTCAAATATACTATTCAATGGCAGATATAGTTTTTTCATAAAGTCAGGTTTACAAGATATAACTGTTAACTTTTAGTTTTTAAATAGCAATCTATAATTATTTTACTAAAATATAAAGCGCCATTTTTTTGCCTTTTCAACGATGTATACAACTACTAGCCGTTATTCTGTCACGGATACTCATCTGTTTGCCAAGGCCAACAAAGTCACATGATTGCTCGCGCCCTATAAGTAACGAATTTAACACACAAATAATTGAAATTATATTTCTTCGGTTCTATGAGAAATTTTGTCCTACTATTTTAATATGTTCAAAACTTTTCAAATTCATTGACAGTATTAGCGGTTAGTTATTTACATAGTTGTCACAATGGGGTCATTTAAAAAAAAAAAAAAACTTTGTTTTTTTTATAAAATCATGAAATCCGTCTCATTTAATAAATATAGTAATATAAAATAACATGAAATATGCGACTTTTCATTCCTAAATTTGCTAATAAACTTTCGCGGCTGTAAAATTCGTGACGTCACGGCTTGTTACTCACACAAAGCCATTCCTCTCTCACACACACAACGGTCCACGTGGTATCCGTTTGCTGCTGTAAACAAGCTAACCTAAAATTGTGACAGGTGACAGCAGACTTAAGAATAAAGGTAAATAAAACATTTATTAAAATAAATACCAAAAGTTGTATGAAATATGTTTTTCGTTAACAGTATGTTGCTGTCACAAAATCAAACTGAGAAGTGATAACCCAAACAATTATAGTTCCAAACACAACCGGTAGAGGGCTACTGCCGCATCCGACAAGCCGTGACGTATAGCCATGACGTCAGCGTCCAAATATTTGGAATTAAAGACAACTTTAAAAAAACCATATTTCTGATTCTACAGACTTGTAAAGTGTAAAACATACACCTACATATTTAATTTGACCTATTCTTTCAAGAAAAAAAAATTAGAAAATGTGAAATGACCCCATTTGTCACATGTCATAATTTTTATTCAAAATTTCAAAATATTCTGATGTTTATTTGTCATCAATAGTATGGAATATACTTGTCCAGGAAAGTAATCCACATGGATTTGGAAAATCGTAATGTTTTTAATTAAAACATGGTACTTGACACATATGTAAATTATTACTAGCTGTCATTTTGACACGGGCCCCCATATCTGCTTGCCGAGGCCAACAAAGTTACATAACTGCTCGCGCCCTATGCAACATAAATGAAAATGGCGAGAGGTATCGTGCTGGTCACAACAGTTTTTTTTTACGTAGATTCCAAATTTATAAAAAAATATAGGTGTCCCATTTGAAATATGAAAGTGACTACAAAGTTTTATATTAATATCATTTAATATGACTAATATAAGATTGTCACAAATGGAATAAATGAACACAAGATAATTTTTATCTCTCGCTAAGAAAGGTATTGGATTCATGCTAAAAATCGCATATCCAGATTTTAATGATTAAGCACGTTTCAAGGTCCCTACAATCCGATTTTAATATTTTCCGATGATGTCTGTGTGTGTGTGTGTGTGTGTGTGTGCGTGTGTGTGTGTGCGTGTGTGCGTGTGTGCGTGTGTGTGTGTGTGCGTGTGTGCGTGTGTGCGTGTGTGCGTGTGTGCGTGTGTGCGTGTGTACGTGTGTGCGTGTGTGTGCGTGTGTGTGCGGGTGTGTGCGTGTGTGTGCGTGTGTGTGTGTGTGTGTGTGGGTGTGTGTGGGTGTGTGTGGGTGTGTGTGTGTGTGTGTGTGTATGTGTGTGTGTGTGTGTGTGTGTGTGTGTGTTTCTTAAAAAGTTCTTCTAAATATTATTTTTTGAAAATTTTTCTTCTTGCTTATAATTAACGAAGAATAAATTCTCTATCTGATACATATAAATATTTTATTATATCTTTTATAGAATTAGATATGAAGAAATATAAGGTATATAATAATCTGTTGTAATAAATCTCACAGCTCAAATAATGTCATGGAAACCAATTGAAAAATTAATATGTTTGTAACTGACAGATAAATGTCAGTGCCAAAGTCCAGAGACATTACTGAAGATTTTTTCTGGGAATTACATACATTATGTTATTTCTTATTGTATTACTAGTTAAATATTTAAAATTATAGGTATATTATGTATACCCTTCAAAAATACTGTCATTCCCGACAATAAATTGAAAACGTTTCGAAAAATTAGAAGAGGACTAAATTTCTTCATAGAATGAATTTAAAATTAAAAAATCTGATGTGGCCAGCACAATACCTTCCGTCAATCCTGTGTATTATGTACAAAATCCATTCATAAATTTTCTTGCTAAAGATTCTAAATTTTTGGTATTATGTGATTCCCTTTCTCGGCAACTGAATTCCATACTCCTGATAACAAACAAATAATAATAATAAATTATGATATTTTGAATGAAAAATTATAACACTTGTCAGTTATGGACATAATTAATTGCTGTCATTTTGACACGGGTCCCCATATCTGCTTGCCAAAGTCAGCAAAGTGATGTCACTACACGCGCCCTATACATAAATTTTCTTGCAAAAGATCCTATATTCCCAGTAAAGTTATTTCATAAACAAACTATGCAAATTGCACTTGACACTGACATCGTCTTTAGTTTTTCCCATTCGTTAGGGGGTCGCTATTTTTTATTTTCTTCTTCCATACTCATTTTTAGTTTGCGTGTCGTCCTCATTCAGTTCCTTTTCTCTCAAGTCTTCTACAATACAGTCTTTTCATCTTATATTAGGTCTTCCTATGTTTCTTCCACCTTCTATTAATATATTCATCTCTCCTCATGACATGTTCAAACCAATGTAATCGTCTCTTTTATATCTAGAAACTTCTAACACTAGAGTTACTTCCCTTATTCTTTCATTGATTTAAATTTATTGATACTGACATCTGTCAATTTGAATTACCTGAATATATTATCAGTTTCCATAGTTAAGTTAGCATAGCTGGCTGAATTATGAAATTTATGTGAAATTTATTATTTGTATTCTTCTTTAACTCTATATCTGTTGAATATCAAATATAAAATGCAATCAAATCGTATAGATAATAATATATTCTTTAAGTTATAATAACATTTAACTGAGTTTTTCAAGAAAAACTGTTAAAATCTTCAAATGAGGGTACTTCCGGTTGACCAATTATAACCAAAATCTAATCAAGTCTGCGTAAGGTAGAGGAATACGCAAGAATTGTAATTTTTGGAATTCTAGTATTGGAGATATCGTGTCCGAAACGGCGGTCACACACACACACACATACACACACACACACACACATACACACACACACGCACACACGAACACACACACATACAGACATCATCGTAAAAATAGTAAAATCGTATTGTAAAGACCCTAAAACGTGCTTATTCAATGAAAACTCACTACCGAATTTTTTGACCAAAGACAATACCTTCCTTACCTAGAGGTGATGGAAGGTAAAAATCTAAATATAAAGAGTAGATGTACACTGGCTTGCAAAAAAATCGCGTACACCTTAAAAATCAAGTAACCGAATTTTTACATTTTTTAGCTATGTAAAAACATTTTTTCTAAAATAGGTTATATATCAACTGTCAATGGAGTTGTCACCGTTGTCACTATTTTAGGTATCGTGGAGCAAGCTCTTCATTGTGCTTAAATTACTACTAAATTACAAATATATTCCAGAAAAATTAAAGAACAACCAAGTATTTATTTGAAATGGATTATAAATAAGTAAAAATTATGACTAAAAATATTATGGACTTAAGTAACATCAGTAATTTATCATCGCTCCATCAGCGTCCAATACTTTATTTAATCTTTGAGGCATGGAGGAATTAAGATTTTTAAAGTAATTTTCATTCTTCTTCGAGGTTTCCCAGGTGTTTTCAATAACCCCCATAATTCATCTTCGTTCTGAAAACAAAATTCGGGTTGCTTTTCTTCTTCTATCAGTATAGCTTTTCTTGCACTTAATGAGGTTTTCAATTCAGAATTTTTGATCCTCCGACATGCTGTTGACCATGATCCTGGAAAATTTGTTTCAAATGCAGCGTCTCTTGTTATTTCAAAAGGATTTTCACATAAGTGATTTAAAAACGTTTCATCTTGATCATTGGTGGAAATTTTGGGTCGTCCGGAACCACCAACTCTTCACCCTCGTAATAGTACTTTTGTTAATATTAAAATTTAGAAAGCATAACAACTTTTTCGTTTTCTGATAATTTTGACATCTTAATTGACACTAATGACACTGACAAGTTAAGAGTCGAGACCGACTCAATACAGCAAAAAACAGGTGTACGCGATTTTTTTGCAAGCCAGTGTAAGTAGAATTTTTGGTGTAGAGTGTAGGTATACAAGAAATGCTAAATACAATAGGGCGCGAACAATCATGTCACTTTGTTGGCCTTGACAAGCAGATATGGGGGCCCGTGTCAGAATGATAGCTAGTAATTATTATGTACATAGATTTCAAATATCATAATTTTTCATTCTAAATTTAGTGATTTTCCAATTCCATGTGATTTATTTTCCTCGACAAATAAATTCCACACTCCTGGCTACAAATTAACTATGTGAATTTAGAAAATCTTGAAATTTGTAATGAAAAATTCTAACTTTTGCCATCTATGTACATAATTACTAATTGTCATTCTGACACGGGCCCCCATATCTACTTGTTAAGGCCAACAATGTCACATGACTGCTTGCGCCCTATACTTATGTGACCAAAAACGGTAGTGGCGAGAGGTATTGTACTGACCACAACAGATTATTTTTTCTTTGTTTCTGCTTCCTTTCCAGTTAAAGAAGTTATGTTCCATGTTCCGATCCTTATCCTATTTCTCGCTTGTTGTTTCCGTTTTGTCCGTCCGTTTCCGTGGCATGGTTTTATTCTCTGAATCCAGAATTCCTGTGTGAGGGATTAGCACAACGACAAGGGTCCCTAGCCTGGGACAAGGTTTGTTCGGTGATGGAGCTTCCATCTAGGCATCCGAACTTGCCATGATCAGATGATCGGTCTTTCATTCTGTTGTAGATTATACCGCCTAGATTCAGTCGCCAGAGCCTCGTTAGCGTTATCCAAGGTGTACCACTAGGCGGTGAGGTTGATATTTGATGGAGTTGAATCCACCCTTACACCCCTCAATTTTACTCTTATTTGGATATATTAAATATTATAATGTGTTATAAGTTAGCGTCGTCCCCTGAAATTTGAAACTTTTGACGTTGCGCTATATTAAGAGATGTATGTTAAATAAATCCTGCGAATTTGGTTTTGTTACAATTCATATTTTAGGGGTTGTAAGGATGGTTAATCTTTTCAATTCTACACTTGCATTTACTCAATATTATAATGTGTTTTAAATTATCATCATCCCCTGAAATTTAAAATTTTTGATATTGTTTTAAATTAAGTGATGTATGCTAAATAAACCCTGTGAATATGGGTTTGTTACAGTTAATATTACCCGCTCTAAGGAAGATTAATCTGGTCAATTTTACTCTTATTTGAATATATTAAATATTATAATTTTTTATAAGTTACCCTCATTCCCTGAAATTTGAAACTGTTGACGTCTATATTAAGGGATGTATGCTAAATAAACCCTGCGAATTTTGTTTTGTTACAGTCATTATTTTACGGGTTGTAAGGATGGTTAATCTTCTCAATTCTACTCTTGCATTTTTAAATATTATGTGTTTAAAATTACCCTCATCCCCTGAAATTTGAAAATTTCGATGTTGTTTTAAATTAAGGGATGTATGCTAAATAAACCCTGTGAATAAGGTTTTGTTACAGTTAATATTACCCGTTCTAAGGAAGATTAATCTGGTCAATTTTACTCTTACTTGAATATATCAAATATTATGTGTTATAAGTTATCCTCATTCCCTAAAACTCGACACTTGTGACGTTGCTCTATATTAAGGGTTGTATGCTAAATAAACCCTGTGCATTTGGTTTTGTGACAGTTAATATTTTAGGGGTTGTAAGGATGGTTAATCTTCTCTATTCTACTCTTGCATGTATTCAATATTATAATGTGTTTTAAATTACCCTCATCCCCTGAAATTTGAAAATTTTGATGTTTTATATTAAGGGATGTATGGTGAATAAACCCTGTGAATATGGTTTTGTTACAGTTAATATTTCCCGCTCTAAGGGGGATTAATCTGGTAAATTTTACTCTTGATTGGATATATTGACTATTATAATGTAATATGTATAAGTTACCCTTATCCCCTGAAATTTGAAAATTTTAGTATTGTTTTATATTAAGGGATATATACAGAACAACCTCTGTGAATATGACTGTATTACATTTAATATTAGGTGTACAGTCTTACGAGATATTCTATAGGTAAATATAGCTTTGTACTTGTAAGGAATTTATGGCACCAGGGTTGTCCAAAGTATTTTATATAATGAATCGGCTGTTACAAATCGGGTACTAGTTTTGGTCTCATTATATTTTTTCCTGCTAATAAAGTCCGTTCTTAGTATACTGAAAAAAAAGTAGGTTTGCTTCTAGTAGCGAAAAAGGTACTATAATATCGTGACAGCTAAAATATTTCCTACAGAAATGATATATTATTTCTATTGATTTTTAACTGTTCCAGAATCAATAATTTCTAATTAATTAGTAAAATTGGATGTTCTTGTTGCAACAGTTTTATATACACTGGTTTTTCAATATTCAAATGTCAATTTTTCCTGCCTGCACACAGCCACTAGTTCGTAAATATTCAACAAAAGTATAACCTGTAATTATCAATAACAGAAAACATGTGATTTTTTGCACTACTTTTAATTCTCTACAAATTTTAAACAATCATCGAACATTATCATCATAATCACAATTTTAAATAACAAACAATGTAACAAATAATGTACTGCAAAAATATCTTTCTATGGTTAAGTGTATTTATTTTTCAAAATTACTTCATGTAAATTGTAAGTACAACAAATTATGTTTATTTCCAAAATTATTGTATTCCAAATTGTAATTTTACAGAGTTTTGAAGAAGTTTTAAATAAAAGGCGAAAGCTTAACTACATTTTCAAAGAATCAACATTTTTATTTAGGCCTAAATTATACACTGAAATACCCACTAACATTATCCTTATATATAGTAGGAAATTGCATAAAACAAAAATCCCATGTTAAATCCCTATGTTCATTGTTAACCGCCACCACCCTGTATAATATGCAAGAAACTTTCTGTATGGAATTTGTAGAAAATATATACCGAGTGTCTGTATTAAAGGTGTACATAGGAGATTAACATGGGAAATCAGTTTTTATTTTCAATTCCCTGCTTGCCTAATTATTTGAAGCAAAAACGCGTCAAATAGGGCATAAATTCTGCATGTAAATCAATAAACAGAATTACTTTCACATGCTTTGTAACGGCAGAAATTAAATTAAAAAATTAATATTGATACTAATTAAGAGCGTCTTTTTTTAAAAGTTTTCGAAAATTGCGTGTTTTATTTTCTGTTAAGTTTATGGATTGGTCGATTCACATTGCAACCACAATTGCTAAATTGGTGACAAAATTTGAAAAGACTGCTAATGTGTCTTCAAAAAACACATGAGATGCGTAATCAGAATGTAGGAATGATAAGTGTAGACCCCTTCTGTAGTACTAGATATTGGAAATGAGTTGGGAGCATATCACAGTATCATACATAATATTTTAAAAAAATCGTATTATTCTTATAAAATGCTGTGTCACCAAGAACTTTTCCCATACGATGAAGAAAGTAGAAGAGTGTTTTGCGGATATGTGCAGAACCGAGCTAATTAATGATCAATTTTTTTTATCATCCATTTGTTTCACGGAAGAATGCACTTTCACTTTGAACAATGAACCAAATATCCAAAATACCCGTTGTTGGACTATAGAAAATCCTAGAATTAGTATTTCAACAAGGACACAATATCCTCAAAAAGTTAATATTTGGGCCAGAATTTTAGGTCACCACATAATTGGTCCTATTGAAATACGTGGAATAACCGAAAATTATTTGGCGATGCTACAAAATGAAATTGGTCCTGCAATAGACGATGTTGTGCGCCCAGATCGAGAGGTCTGGTTCCAACAGGATGGATGTCCTGCACACTATGGTAGGAACGTTAGAAAATATTTGGATCTGGTATTTCCTGGGCGCTGGATTGGACAAGGGGGTATTATTAACTGGACTGCTAGATCTCTAGATTTTGCTCCATGTGACTTTTTTATGGGGTCACTTAAAAAATCAAATATACAGGGTGTTAATACTAAGTCGTTACACCCGAAAATGGTAGATAGAACTCAGTAAAACAAACAACTTTGCTTAGCTCAAATTTTTTATTTGGAGCCCCAGTTCATAGTTATTGGCATTCTCTTGTTTTTCGAAAAATCGTCATAACTCCCTTATTTTAAGGAATATTTAAAAAATACAAAAACTTTCAGCATTTGCTTTCGGTTCTCTAAAACACTTGTATTTACAATTATTTTCTATTTCATCAAATAACAAAATGGCGACCAATCAAAAATTTCAAAACAAGATATTATGAAAACCACCCCATCGATTTTCGAAAATAAAACATTTTTAAAATCCATAAACTTTCTACTACAATATTTGTCTGAAATATTTTTTTCTATCTGGCCAAAAAAAGTTTTTATTCAAATTGAATTGCAAGATAAATTTTAACAAACTGCAACAATCATTTAAAACAAAGTAGGCTTGCTACCATTAAACAAGAAAAACAAGAAACAAACAAGAAAAATAAAACAATAAACAATGAAACAACAAGGGTGGGACTAAATATGATTTTCAAAGTGGCCACCATTCGCAGCAACGCAAGCCCGGCAGCGTGCTTTGATGTTGGTGGAGACCTTCGCAAGGACTGCCTTCTTCTCTTTTATATCTTCTGCTGCAGCCACGATTCTAGTCACTAGTTCTAACTCTGTGTTCACCGGTGTCTCGTAAACAGAGGTCTTCATCTGACCCCAAAAAAAGAAATCTAGTGGAGTTAGGTCGGGGCTCCGGGCTGGCCACCCAACTGGACCTCTCCTCCCAATCCACTTTTCTATTTAACAATGCGGTGACTTCTCGCGTTGTGTGAGCCGGTGCCCCATCATGCTGAAACCAAAGTCTCAGTCTTATGTTTAGTGGCAAGTCTACAAGTAGTTCCGGCAACATGTGTACGTATAAATTATGCAAAATACGAACATACAAAAGGACATACACGTGCGCTAAATTTGAAGTAACTTGTTTTTGAGTACTTGTCAAATCTAATCTCTTTTTTGTTTCATTGTTTTCAGAAGCTACTTCGTTTTAAATGCTTTTTTTTTAGTTTGTTAATACTTATGCAAGTGAATAAAAACTTTTTTTTGGACAGATAGAAAAAAATGTTTCAGACAATTATTGTAAGAGAAAGTTTAAGGATTTTAAAAATGTTTTATTTTCGAAAATCGATGGGGTGGTTTTCAAAATATCTTGTTTTGAAATTTTTGATTAGTCGCTATTTTGTTATTTGATGAAATAGAAAATAATTGCAAATACAACTGTTTTAGAGAACCGAAAGCAAATGCTGAAAGTTTTTGTATTTTTTAAATATTCCTTAAAATAAGGGAGTTATGACGATTTTTCGAAAAACAAGAGAACGCCAATAACTATGAACTGGGGCTCCAAATAAAAAATTTGAGCTAAGAAAAGTTGTTTGTTTTAATGAGTTCTATCTACCATTTTCGGGTGTAACGACTTAGTATTAACACCCTGTATAAAAAAGGCACGAAAACATAAATGATCTAAGAGATGCCATATTTAATGAATGTCAACCATGTTAACTCATCGGCAACTATTTCATGTACGAACTTCGTTTTACAATAAATTAGATTACCTATTGTCTGGTCCAAAATGGTGCTGCATTTGAATGTTTATTGTAACTATTATCTTTATATTATAATTACTTGTTATTCGTTTACTAATTATAAAACTTTTCTTGCTTGAGCATATTTTGTTACTCAATATTGAATTTTTAATAAATTCATATTATTTAACAAAATTATTTTTTAAATTTATTATTAATCTAATATTTCTATCATTGTTATAATTAACGATATTTGTCCAAATAAAATTGTCAGAAACGTCAAATAAGTTAACTTACATTGTGACAGAAAAACGTCAAGCATTTATTTATTTTTTGTTCAATTTCATGGCTGTTGATATTTTCAACGTAATTTTCGACATTTTTATGTTTAATTTCTGCCGTTACAAAGCACGTAAAAGTAATTCTGTTTATAGATTTAGATGCAGAATTTTATGCCCTAACACTTTTATTTGACTTGTTTTTGCTTAAAATAATTAGGCAAGCAGGGAATTGCAAAAAACTGATTTTCCATGATAATCTCCTATGTACACATTATTTAAGATAGACACATGGTATATAGAATTGACTAAAGGTATAATGGGTTGGCGTTGGATACACTATTTGGAGAGTAATAAGTACAATTTGAGAAGAAAATGTCTATATCCACGCAGACATCAACATAAATATCAAATTTGAAACAATATTTCCTTAATATACCCGTACATAAATGTATATGTACATAACACACACACACTTTTAATTACAGAATGTAGATGTAGACATGATTCTGCACCATTCAGTATCTATACAAAACGAACAAATGCAGAAAACGGGACAAGCATTCGTGAGAATAGTTTTAAAAGCATTTTTATCTATTTATTACAAGTCGGCATTTTACTGCAACTTTCACTTGCATGTTTGAACATGCATTTCCGACCTATTGCATTATGTATGTTTATTTCTAAATAAACGACACTTGCTTCTCCATATTCCGTCAACATATACAGTTTATTTTATATAAGTAGTCGTATGTTGTAATTGCTAACATCCTAAAGTTTTTGTTACAATTACCTTAATTACCCTTTCGGGTTATTTTGTGAAAAAATATTATTTAGAAATAAATCATGTAATTATTGTATGTACCTACAAGATTATAGACTGTAATAAAAGTAATATTCAGCGTCTGATAAAGAATTGTCATATACCGGGAGTTTATTTTATCAGTAAACATAGGGTACATCATTACCATCAGTATAAAATGATTGACAGCAATGTGTTAAAGCGTTTATTTTATAAGTAAGCATAGGGATAAGACTAAAATAAATATTAAATTATGAATTAAAGAAATGAGAAATTATTTATTTATGTTCATACGCCTAAGAATGACATTAAACTAGTGAGGAATTTTTATTTTAACTTATCAAATACTCAAAATTGGCACCATTACTTCTAAACAATATTCTAAACGATTACAAAAAAGGATTAATATGGTTATTTGCCGGAAGCTGCACTAATTCAGTTTTTTAAGTGTTCAGTGTTCATTCTCTCACCATTGTACACATTTTTTAAGTGTCCCCAAAGAAAAAAAATCTGTTGTGGCCAGCACAATACCTCTCGCCACTTCCTTTTTTGGTTACATAAGTATAGGGCGCGAACAGTCATGTTACATTGTTGGCCTTGACAAGCAGATGTGGGGGCCCGTTTCAGAATGATAATTAGTCAGTATGTTTCATTCAGAATTTCAAGATTTTCTAAATACACGTAGTTAATTTGTCACCAGGAGTGCGGAATTTACTTGTCGAGGAAAATAAACCATATGGAATTGGAAAATCACTAAATTTAGAATGAGAAATTATGATACATCTATATACATAATTACTAGCTATCATTCTGACATGAGTCCCCATATCTGCTTGTCAAGGCGCCCTATTGTATTTAACATTTCTTGTATACCTACATTCTACACCAAAAATTGTACTTACATATATCTATTCCTTATATTTAGATTGTTTAATTTTAAATTCATTATATGAAGAAATTTTTTCCTCTTCTAATTTTTCGAAATGTTTCCAATTCATTGTCAGGATTGACTGTATTTTTGAAGGATATATGTAATAGACCTATAATCTTAAATATTTAACTACTAATACATTAAGAAATAATATAATGTATATGTACTTCCCAGAAAAACTCTTTAGTAATATCTATGAATTTCTGACACTGACATTTATCTGTCAGTTGCAAACAGTTCAACTGGTCAACTATTTTCCATGGCATCCTTTCGGCTGTAAAATTTATTATAACGTTATTTTATTTATTATATTTCTTTTATCTCTAAATCCATAGAATATATAATAAAATATTTAAATGTATCAGATAGAGAATTTAATTTTCTTTAATATTACCAAGAAAAATTTTCAAAAAATATTATTTAGAAGATTTTTTTTCAAGAATCTTCTACTTCCGGTTGTCCAATTGTTACCAAAACCTTTTCAGATCTTCCCATGAATGTCCGATTGGAAAATACGTAATTAAACAATTTTTAAGTCTTATAGTTTTTGAGTAATCGTCCTTCCAACATCCTACATACATACACACACACACACATACATCCACACACACACACACAGACATCATCGTAAAAATGTTAAAATCGGATTGTAGGGACCTTAAAACGTGCTTATTCAATAAAATATGGATATGTGATTTTTAGCATGAATGCAATACCTCTCTTAGCGAGAGGTAAAAATCATTTGATGCAAGCTGTAATTATTATATATTTTTCGAATTGTTGCTAGATCTGGGTCGATTATTAAATTTAGCAACAAATATATCTGAAACTTGATTATTTAAATTATACCATGTTATAATCTGCACTTTTTCTTTTATTGTATAAAAAATCATTTTGAAATGTGACAGTTTGTTACTCATAACATAAACGCTTCAATTCATTGCTGCCATTTTGTAACTATGGTAATGAAATTACGCTATATTTACTGAGTAAAAAAACTCTGTATAATACCACTAGTGATTATAATTTTACCACCAATTTTTGCCGTCATGGTCACGACTACTTGTTGCGATGAAAATAGAAATGAGTGCGATAACACGAGTAATGATTTTCTAAGGCAACAAGCAGGAGTGAAATGACATAAATTACCACCAAATTCTAGTCACGAATGGTATTCGGCGTGAAATATAATATGTTTATTTTATTAATTTTACTGAAATATTTGTTGCTCAAAAAAAATTGACAGACGTTATGCAATTCGAATTTGATTGGTTCAATTCACCAAAATACTGTGATTGAATTGGATGACAGATTATGAGTTATAATTGAACAGAAATTTTATATTTCGAATGAATTTTACTATTAAAACCTTGCTACATGGCAATTTTACAAGAAAAACTATTTTACAAGATATTGTACCTATTACGAGTAAGATAATTCTAAATGATTTAATGATTATAAAATTACAAAGTTGTACTTAATATTAAATAACACGTAATATCAGTTTATAGAATGTTAATGAAATTGTCATTACTCATTATACAGTATGCCCCGGATTGAGTTTACAAGAGGGGAAAAATCTTATTTTTAATTTTACAAAAAAAATATTATGGGAACAACTTTTTTGCTTGACTGTAAAGAAACTAGTCTGCAATTGAAGCTACAATAATAACTTGGGGTGGGTTAATAATAATATAGATTTTTTTTATTAAATCATTCAAACAAAAATTAAATATTAAATTATAATCCACCTTCGTCGTTATATAATGCAATCCTCCGACGCAGCTCCTTAAACCTATTCTGGATTTCCTCAACAGATATATAGCATCTCTTATGCGATTTTTTAATACCTTTGCATCATTGGGTAACGTCCCCACAAATAAAAATCTGCAATTGTCAAATCTCGGCTTCTTAGGGGCTATGAAATTGGACTATAACATTGTATTAAAAAAAATTATGTTCTAACGTTAACATTTTATTGTAAAAATTGGACTATAACATTGTATTAAAAAAAATTATGTTCTAACGTTAACATTTTATTGTAAAAATATTGTCAATACTTTCCACATTAAACTACATACAAATATTGCAATAAAAATAAGTTTTGCGATATGACTTCGAATGAAAGATACCGACACATGTCAGATTAAACATGACACTTGACATATGTTGCAAGTGGATTAAGCAAGTCATATATCGAAGGCACTTTCCTAATATCGAGGATGGAAATAATAATAATAAAATATTATTTATTCAATATGTAAATGGCAGAATTAAGTGTTTCAAGTCAAGCAAAAAAAGTTCTTCCTATAACATTTTTTTGTAAAATCAAAAATAAAGATTTTTTCCCTCTTGTAAACTCAATCCGGGGACATGCTGTATATGTAAAATATTTTCACACTCACCTGCGGCTCGTGCTGTTATGCTTTAGTTCCCCATAAAATTGGACAAATCATTATGTAGTGCTTTATATAAAATGACAGAAAATAAAATTCAGAATTTTTGGGTGCTAAAATTCTTAAATTTACACTTCTGGTGCCCAAGTAAACTTAATTTAAACACATGGTTAAAATTAATGTAGTATGTAAGTATTTCAAAAAATTAACGTCACGTAAACTGTCAAACCAAGTAACCTGTCAAAAATAGGAAGATATCTAACAGTTTGTCAACACTCATTCCTTGGAATAACGCATTCTACATCCGTTTTTACCACGTCTTTATATTATATTTACTCGGGCATCAAAACAGTAAATTTATAAAAAAATTACCCCTAAACATTCAGAAATTTATTCTTTAAATCTCTACTTTTATTTTACTACATAACATTATAATATTTAGAATAAACTTTTTTCCTATGTTAAACGCCTATGTTACGGTTTCTAGTGTTCACCTGTACATACACAGGATGTACCACCACGAATAACTCTAGAAATATTCATCTGATCAAAAAATGTCCCGAATCAAAAGTCTGATGGTGCGGAGGGGGACATCCAATTCTGTCAAAATACCCCCTTGAACCCCGGGCGGGAAAAGATGCAACTCTGTAATCTATTCTGAAACCACCATTTTTTTATTGCAGATTCGAATATATTGCCAAAACTTTTTAATTTTTGACAGATGGTGCTAGAAACTAAAAATACTGTTCAAAATTGCGTCCCTGATGTTCACGAGAGATGCGATTTAGGTGGCCTCGATGAGCATGATATTCCAAGAAAATATCTCATGAAGAGAAAACGGGAAGAATGGCGTAGCTACTGTGAAAAATTAGCACCAACTAACTGTAAAGAAGTATGGCAGGAAATTAAAAAAATAAATGGATCTAATACACAAACGTCTAGCAACAAAAACAAAAACTCAGATTGGATACAACAATTTGCTAACATTGTGTGTCCAGCTAACCAAACTCGTACAGAAATCTTGAAAGTACAAAACGTTATACATAATGAAACAATGGAACCTAAAATAACTGTGGAAGAATTGAAACATAGCCTAAACCACAACAAAAAAACCAGCACAGGAATCGATAATATTAATTACCAAATGATCCAATACTTACCGGAAAATGGTATATCTCTACTAACCGATATCTATAACAAACTATTGACAGAAAATCTCATTCCAGAAGAATGGAAAAAAATAATTTGTGTCCCCATACAAAAACCAGGTAAGGAACCATACTTAGCCTCCTCCTATAGGCCTATCTCTTTATTATCCTGTATGGCCAAAACTTTAGAAAAAATCATAAAAGACAGAATTGAATGGTACGTCGAACACAATCAAAAATTACCTACAACTCAATACGGTTTCAGGAAAAACCGTGGTACCCAAGATAGTCTAAATATCCTTAATAGCGATATTCAAAAAACATATTGTGGAAAAACCGTAGTACCCAAGATAGTCTAAATATCCTTAATAGCGATATTCAAAAAAACATATTGTGTTAACAAATATATAATATGCGCCTTTTTGGATATCCAAGGTGCCTATGACAATGTTAATGTCGATATACTCTACAATAAACTTACCTCGGTTGGAATTCCACAATCTATATGTAATTGGATAACAAAATATTTTCATGACCGAACAGTGTACATAAAGTATGAAGACGAACTATTAGGGCCACATTATACCAATAAAGGACTCCCACAAGGTTCAATACTAACGGGTGTATTCTGAACAACTCCGTTAATTTTAAACGGACCGTTAAAATGAAACGGACCGTTTATTACAGTTTGCTATTCTAAAGGGCTGGTCCGTTATTTATAATAACGGAAATCCGTTAACTACCTCCGTTAAAACTCTCAATCTGAACGGGTGCTGCATACATGCCGTTAAGTATAAACGGATGCTTTATTATTTTTAATTTTGAGAAAATGGCATTATTAGTTATAGCTGACGTTTTGTTAGCCAATGAATATGAAGAAAATGAACGAATGTAAGTGCCTAGATTCAAATAAAAATATAGAGTAGGTACATTTAACTTATAAAAAATTATTATTAGAATAAATTTATGCCGTCATCACAGACTACTACGAGATTCTAGTGTTTCATTCAATATGCCTGAACAACATTTTTTAAATTGATTCAACTTAACAAAGAAGCACCCAGATATTTTACTGAAATAATAGAACCTTATATATTGCTGCCTGTCAAAGCATGGACAGTTCCTAATGTTTAGAAAGTTCTCCTTTGTCTCCACTTTTTTGGAGACGGCATCAACTAGATACGTAAAAATATCTCCCGAGATATCTCCATTCTCTTCTAGGTAATTAATAACAAATTCAAATTGCTTCTTTGACGTTTTTTGTCGTTTATTTACCATATTTATTTGATAATATTCTATTTTGTAACTATCAATTTCCAGTTTGACAGATAACACAAAATGATGTGAGTAATCAGTATTGTAAATATAATGAAATAAAAAAGATATATAAAAAATGTTAAATTATGTTATATTAAGTTATAGAATTACCTGGCTTTATAAATAAGTATATAATAGTTATATTACATTTTCTTGTAAGTTTTTATAACAATATATTGAAATAAACTTGTCATTGCTTCGATAGTTATTACATTATTGGCACCACTCTTCAAAAATACGTACTTCCTGCGTAATACTTTTAAACGGATCCGTTAATTTATTACAATTTAACGGATCCGTTAAAACATTTTGTTCAGCATACAAATTTTTAACAGATCCGTTAAAACAATACATTTTTAACGGAGTCCGTTTAATAATTTTAATTAACGGAGAGTGTTCAGAATACACCTGTAAGTCCGTTAATGTTTACCATTTATACAAGTGAGCTTCAGAAAATACGAAATCAAAATACAGAACTTCTCCAATTCGCTGATGAAATTGCCATCTATAGCAAAAGAAGAACACTAAAAGAAGCACAAAAAAGACTACAACGTCAACTACATTTACTAACATTAATAATGAAGGACCTACAACTTTCGATCTCAACGGAAAAAAGTAAAATAGTGATCTTCACACGGCATCGACTTACAGTTAGTCCACGGATAACAATTAACAATAAAGCTCTTCAGGTAGTTAGCACTAAGAAATTCCTTGGAGTCTGGTTTGATGCAAAATCTATATGGGTAAAAGAAGTCAGAGAAGTGGCTAAATGTCATAAAGGGATTAATTTGATGCGCTGTGTAGCTGGCTACAAATGGGAAGCACATCCCTCTACATTACTATTACTCTATAAAGCTCTAATACGGCCGCACTTAGACTATCCAGCAACTCTGATAAGTACAGCATCCAATACAAACTTAAAAAAACTAGACAACATTCAATACGCAGCATTAAGAATATGCTTGGGGCACATAAAAAGCACTCCAACGCAAATTCTCAATTTTGAAGCTGGAGAACCGCCACTACATATTCGAAGAAAATATATCTCCAATAAATTCTACCTTAAAAACATGCAATCTAATAATGTTTTACTAATAGATAAAATCAAGGACATTACAAACTATTCTAACTCTAACTACTGGAATAAAAAGAACAAACCGATATTATCTGACAGCCACCATGAATTAAACACAATTAACATAGAAACATTTAAAGTGATGCCAATATTTAAATACGATCTAACAATTAACTGGTTCCAAACTAATGTTAATTGTAACCAATTTAATAAATCGGAACCGGATTATATGACGAAAAACAAATTTATGGAATATATTAACGACAAACAGTGGGACGAAATAATTCATACAGATGGATCTGTCCATCGCAATAAAAATTCTAGCAGCTTTGCCATATTCAAAGAATACAGCAACACCACCACAATGTATAGAATTAATCACTTGACCAGTTCATTCAACACCGAAGCTTTAGCAATCTTTCATTCGTTAGAAAACCTTGTAACATGCCATAACAATAAAATGCTCGTAGTTACAGACTCAAAAGCTGTTTTAGAAAGCTTAACCAGCAAATTAGACACGAAGAGCCTACCTATTATATATATATATATATATATATATATATATATATATATATATATATATAAAATTAAAAATCTTGCTAAAAAGCTTTCAGATCAAAACAACCATATAGAATTTCTTTGGGTACCGGGACACTCAGGTATAACAGGGAACGAGACGGCAAATGAATCAGCCAACGAAGGACATCTCACCGGACAAGAAATTAATATCCACCTGACAATATTTGACGGAATAAATATCATCAAAGAGAAAATGATGAATGAGCGGCAACAATGGTATATACAAAAAAGTGAAACGACGGGAAAAATATTTCTAGAGTATAACCCAAAAATCCCCAAAGAAAATTGGTTCAACAAACGCATGACAAGAAAATATATAACAACAATAGCTAGAATAAGATGCACACACACAAAAATTCCCGCCCACTTACACAAATTAGGAATCATAGAATCAGACAAATGTGAATGTGGACAAGCAGCAGACATAAACCATCTTTTATTTAATTGTAACAAATATATTATGGCACAAAGAACCTTCCACTTAGATATAATTAAAACATACCATACACTACCGGTAAATATTCACACTATTACATCAGATCCGAAATCTCAACTTTGCTTATCATTGTTTAATTACATTGTACAGTGCGGAATAGAAATATAAAATTATACAAAATAGATACGTATAGAACAGGAGTAAATGGCAAGCATGTCTCCTAAGGACACAAGCCAAGGAAGAGAGAGAGAAAAAAACGATATTCCAATTGTTATATTTTACGATATCGGATATCTACGATGTGGAAATCTTCGTTTGTACAACTCTACTGCACGATTGTAATTATGCCGCGCTTCACCGAGAACCAACAAAACATCCACAATTTCACAGGGAGTGTAAATTAGCTATGGTCACTGATTGGTGCGAATAATACACAATATTAAACAAAACGAAACAATTTTTTTCGGGGCATGCTTGTTTTTTGGGTGCAAATGAATAAAAACTAAAATTATTCTAGCGCAATTTGTCAGGGATAAAAAAAGTTCCCCGGGTAAACCCTACTTAATTTTTGACAATCTATCCGAATTTGCAATAAAAATGGGGGTTCCCATTTAAGTTCACAAAGTTGACCACCATCCCAGCCCCTGGGGGTCGGGGGGGGGGGGTGGATTTTTTTACAGAATTGAATGTCCCTCTCCAAACCATCAAACTATTGATTCGGGACATTTTTTGATCCGATGCATATATCTCGAGTTATTCGTGGTGGTAAATTTAAATGGGACATCCGGTATAAACAGTATGTATAAATGTGTCCATATTCGTATTTATTATTATACGAGTACATACATATGACATACATATGTCTTTAAAAAAAAACACATAAATAAAGTCAGAAACCATTCGAAAATATAATACATTTGTCTGATATTACAGAATTTGTTATATGTAGTACATTTCAACCAATTTAATATTGTAATTGTCTATGTAAAAATTCTAAGCTAAAAAGCAAGAATTAAAGAAATAAATAAATAAATTAATTACCGAATTTACTTTATAATCCATTATTACAAAAAAAAATTATTTAAAATATCGTGTTGTTTTCGTTAATGATGTAAACAAAATTCTTTTATTAAGAAATAAAATTCCTATTAGGTTAAAATATTTCTTCGGTTTTCATGTCATTTACAAAGCTTTTAAAAATTCATTACAATAATTAATGAAAATTAAGTATAATTTTCTAACATTTCTCCTGTTAAAGGAAAGTAGTAGTTACCGTTCGAAATTTTCACCAATGCTTTGGTAATAGAATAATAATTATATGCACATGTAATTACCTGAACAATTGTTCAAAACATGATTTCATACTATCTACTTAATAAACATGTTTCTATTTTACTTACTATGTTTAAATCATAGTAGTATATAGGTGATCACGCGAAAATGAACTAGCAATTATCTCCGTTATTAAGGGAGATAGGGATTATCGTCAAATAAGCAAATTTACTGTAGGCAATAAAGGCAATAACATGTGATATCAAATAGGGTTCTATTACTTCCGGTTCCGGAGTACGTGATACCAACTTTGTAATTTCAAATAAAACATATTATATTTTTCTAAACTTTTGAAAAGAACACAAAATTTGATTTAAAATGGTAGTAAACGAGTATAAAATATCTTATAAAATAAATCAAGAGTGAGAAATTTTATTTTATTGTCTCTGTAACCCAGGTTACATCATATAAATGATTTTATCTCAAAATATACCATCATCTATGAACAAAAAAAAAGAATAAAATCCTACACATTTGATTTTTTCATTCAATATATTCATATTTCAAACGTCTGCCATTTTATTTTTTAATAATACAACATACTACTTGTTTACAATCACTGTAAAGCAAATGTTGTGTACTTTTCAAAAAATATAAAATATAGTATGTTCCATTTATCTCAAAGTTGGTATCACGTACTCCGGAACCGGAAGTATGACATCTTATTTTCCATATTATCTATAGTAAATTTATTTATTTATTTGTAATCGCTATCTCCTTTAACTGAGATAATTGCTGGTTCATTCTCGCGTGATCACCGTATATATTTAGTTACAAAGTGTAAAATTAAATCAAAGCACAAGAAATTTATGCTACAATTTATAAATGTACTGTAACTTTTATTTATTTGGGTGATGTGTAAAAAATCAGAGAAATATTATTAATAAAATAAAAGTTTTTAAACGATAAATAATTAAGATAAAGATAATAAAAATAATTAACACGATAATTAAACAATTATAAACACTAATTTACGAATAAAAGTATTAAATACTGATTATTATGTTTGTGTCACTATATTTATTTATATAACTTTATTTATGTTCACCACTCCTAGACTATTAATTTATATCACCAATTGTTCATTTCACGATGCCTGACTATATCACAATGTGGGTCGGCTGTCCTCCATGACGATATTTACACAGTCCGGCGTCCCTTTTCTAAGAGTATTCCATCGAATACACAGGAATCAGGCGATCGTAGGTAATTAAGCAGGTCGAGACCTGTGTGCCACGATTACGTCATCATTCGAGAAGCGTTCTAACAGCGGCGGCGATCGCGTTGTCGCGGCGGGTACACGCACACTACAATACATAATGTAATTTAAAACAAAAATGAATACAATACACAAAAAAATCACCAGTATTTGCTAAATACTGTCTACGCCGGTGTTAATGTAGTAATATACGAGTAGCATCAACTATTGAAATCAGTCTGTCACACCTATTAATAAGTAAAAGTGATATATTTTATCTCCATAAATGAAACATTTATAGTACATGTTTTTATATTTTTAATGATTAACTGTTATTATTTAAATTATTCATACATTTTTTGTTGCTGTTAAATAAACTAAATGTCTCATATGTAATTTCTTTTGCTATTGTTAATATTATTGCACCTATATATAACTTTATCACTAAAGAATTGAGTTCGTCGAGAAATCTTATTCACTGACTTTACACTCCACACACCTATTCTTGTTTTTGTATGTGTAGCGAAAGTTGTAAACATGTGCGCGTTTTGATTATATTTAGAAAAACGTTTTTCTTTAATCTCTAACAAAGAAAACTGTTCAACACATACTGACAAAACAAAACAAAATTTGAAAGCTTTATGAAGTTTGTAATAGTATCCCTACTAACCTAAACTAGCCTAACACGGTGAACAATGGTGGCAGCTTGGCAGCAACAATGCTGTTTTGTTTTAAATAGCATAGATTAAAATAAATTCCTATCAATATTACACATACTATGTACATGAAAGAGGCACACTGAGTAAGACAAAACACTTCAAACCTGGGGAATCTCGTAGACCACTTATAAATTCTAAAGGAGATACGCCTAGATGAAATGGCCATATCTGTCTGTGATACAATGACGACAAAGATACAATTTTGACCAGACGTATAAGGTAATCATTGATGATCGCCTTCAGTGGACAGTAGGAGGGCCACACTTCCCAAGGGACTCTTTGTCCTGGTTTACGGATGGTTCAAAACTAGAGTCAGGAGAAACTGGAGTGAGTGTATTTGGTCCAGATTACCAAATAAAGGAATCCAAAGGCACCAATCCCACCATATTTCAAGCAGAGATCTACGCAATAAATCTGTGCTCAAATAAACCTGAACAAAGGTTGCTTTAAAGACACTTAGTGCCTTCACTTGTGAGTCAAAGCTAGTCTAGAATTGCATGAACACCCTACAACAAAGATAACCACGTCACTTTCTGGTGGGTACCGGGGCATGAGAGAGTACTATGCAATGAAAAAGCAGATGAGCTCGCTAAAAAGGGAACTACCGTTTTACGGGTTTGAACCTTCTTGTGGACTCTTGAAAAGCCATATAAAGAAAGAAATCAAAAATTGGGAGGAAGCAGCCATAGCCTCATATTGGAGAGAAATCCCGGGCCGTAGTCAGTCGAAGAAATTCATTTCACCCTCGTTGACAAACGCCAAAGAGCTATTAGCTCTCAGCAAGAACGACCTTAGAACTATGACATGTATCTTTACTGGTCATTGTCCTCTGAAATACCATCTATGTAAGATTGGTATAGCTGAAAATAATATCTGTCGACTCTGCGAAGAGGACGAAGAAACTTCGGAACACATTGTAGGTGAATGTCCAGCTGTGGCCATAAGTAGACTTAACCATCTTGGTAAAAGGTCCCTCGCGGCA
The DNA here is from genome assembly GCA_951394225.1 of Harpalus rufipes. Classification (NCBI taxonomy): domain Eukaryota; kingdom Metazoa; phylum Arthropoda; class Insecta; order Coleoptera; family Carabidae; genus Harpalus; species Harpalus rufipes. Next base: position 28,537,519 of record OX596275.1, on the reverse strand, counting down.
AATGAGATCGGGAAACTGACTCCTGGAGCAGTAATTGGCTTCATACGAACTCTGGAACTACATTCAGAAAACTAAGATAGGGCCATGTTACAACAGATCTTACAGGTCGCAGTGATAAAAGCGGTTAGCGCTTAAAGCCCTCAACTTAATGAATGTACATGTACCGGGTGTAACACGAAAAGCGGGCCATAGGCGTTTAACGTGGGAAAACAGTTTTTCCTAATAATAATGCTTCAAATAAATGTTGTAGAGAATTAAATTCTGCTAATTCAATAATCACGTTTTATTTAGTACGTTTCATAATCCAACAAATTGAATTAAAAGAATTATAAGTGTATAGTATAATTATTTCCTCCATTTTTCCTAATATCAATATGTATACTAAACTGGAGAACTTCATCAAAGATATGACTTCTTTATAGTTTTACCCAAGGTTTTGAAATAAAATCACATATAAATGTAATGACATTTCACCAATCAGAAATTATAAAACATAATTTGCATCAAAATAATACTAATAATAATACGGTGGGCCAAAATTGTTTTAGGTGGGCCACTAAGAAAGTTTTGTACTGATACTTATCTTTTTCATTAGAACACAAATAACAAAAATGTTATGTTTTGTAAAAAAATTCGACGGATAGTTACTTACACTACCCAACCCACAATAAAAAGTTATAAAACAGGCATAAATCAGTTCCAAATAACCTTAAAATTAATGCCAACTCGTCCCTTCTGTTGAAATGATGAAATGCATTGAATAGATATATTCTATCTACTCTATACTGTACATTAATAGTATATTACATCCGAGGTGGGATATGTTTCATTACAGCCTAGGGCTTATGTCTATTATCGAGAGGCGAAGTCTCGAGGTGAGATACAGCGCGAGGCTGTGATGAAACTCCCACAAAGGTATGGATACTATTTTATTCACAATCATCCTCTTATTAAATTAATAATTTTCAAAATATATCAGTAAGTTTATAATCTTTAATTTTATTCATATTTTTTGACAGATCTATTAAGAGTTTTTGTAGGGTGGGCCTTATGGCACAATAAACTCAATAAACGATATCGTTGAATAGTATTTTTACGTAATTCCAAATATACATAGTGTCCCATATGAAATATGAAAGTTAATGTCACTTACGGTTAAACCGGATACGCTACCATTATGCCAAATACCATGATTTGTAAGCCCCTAAGCCTATAGTTCACAAATATATATATATATAAAGAAAATGTATTTTGTCCTATTTGTCATGCAAGAAAACTTGTGAAAAATACAGATGTACACGTGTATATAATTAAATCACAATATGAATAAGTAAATGAAATTTTGATTAATTAGTCCTGCTGTAGTTAATAATGTGTAATTATCGGAAAAACTACAAGCCAGGGCATCTAACCCGAACCTGAACCGAACCAAAACCAGAACCAAACCATAACATTTTAGCGAACCGAAACCAAGAACCTCAAGTATACTTTTTAACTGAGCCCGAGTCGGAACCGAACCGGATATTAAATTTCGGGTTTAGGGTTCAGATCCGGTTCAGGTTCATTTTCATTTCGAAACGTAAGCGTAATCGTAATACAGCCGATCATCGATGCTAACCTGTGTTGACTGTTCGTGAATATTGTGTTCGTATTCTTGTCTTTGTTGCATTATAAATTATATCTATATAAAGATTATTATTCAGAAAAACATTAATTCAATTTTTATTAGGTTAAACCGAACCTAAACAAAATACTTGAACCCGGAACAAAACCGCAAATGTTATTTTTGCTTGAACCAGAACCGAACGCGAACCCATCTCTCAAAAAACAAATGAATCTGAACCGAACCCGGTTTTTGGCAGGTTCGATGCTCTGCTACAAACCATGTTGTATATCGTCGTATTTTCACAATATAAGTAGTTTGCTGAACGTGTAGTACAAGTTTGAGTTGTGACAATAGGTAAAGTTGTCTCCGATCGTACCGTAACCATCTAAGAGCTTATTACCCAGGAAAGTGTAGTGCATGTGCTCAAGCTAGAAGCTATTGACCTAAGAGAGAGTGGAATGTAAATTGTTACACGGAGATGTCTAGTACTACGTGCTGACTATACTGACATAGGCGTACGTTAGCTAACATGAAATAACGTTATAACTACGCCATTTTTGCAGCATATCATTTTCCATTGCATAGAAAATTAGTAAAATGTTATACATGTGCTTGTACATAATGGTAAAGCGAAACAAATCATATAATTTTGGAAAATAATAATAAATAAATCACGTTTTTAATATAGGTATAATTGAGGTAGAGTAATTTAGTGGGCCTATTCTGTAACACAGTGCTTTTACCTTCCGTCACCTTTAGGTAAGGAAGGTATTGTCTTTGGTCAAAAAATTCAATGATGAGTTTTTAGTGAATAAGCACGTTTTAGGGTCCATATAATACGATTTTATCATTTTTACGATGATGTCTGTATGTATGTGTGTATGTGATTAGATTTTGGTTATAATTTGTCAACCGGAAGTACCCTCATTTGAAGATTTTAACAGTTTTTCTTGAATAAACGCAGTTAAATATCATTTATTGACATTTAACGTTATTATAACTTAAAAAAAATATTATTCTTTATACGATTTGATTGCATTTTATACTTCATATTCGATATAGAGTTAAAAAATTATAAAAATATTAAATTAACATAAGTCAGCCAGCTATGCTAACCATGAAAACTGCTAATATATTCAGATAATTCAAATTGACAAATGTCAGTGTCAATGAAAAGTAAATGAATGTGGCAGAGAAGAAGATGTTGACATAGATGTAGCGAAAGATACGGTAAGGAATGAAAGAAATAACTCTAGTGTTAAAAGTTTCAAGAAAGATGCAAGAGAGACGATTACATTGGTTTGAACAAGTCATGAGGAGAGATGAAGAATATATTGGAAGAAGAATGAATAGCTTAATAATAGATGGTTGAAGAAACAGAGGAAGACCAAAGATAAGATGGGAGGACTGTATTGCGGAAGACTTGAAAGAAAAGGAACTGAATGAGAACGACACGCAAAAAATAATAGAGTGGAAGAAGAAAATAAAAAATAGCGACTCCTAACGAATGGGAAAAGCTAAAGAAGAAGAAGATGTCGGTGTCAAGTGCAATTTGCATAGTTTGTTTATGAAATCATTTTACTGGAAATTTAGAATCCTTTGCAGGAAAATTTATGTATGGAATTTATATATATAATACACAGGATTGTGCTGACCACATCAGATTTTTTCATTATCAAATCAATATAGATTGGATAAAATATTTATTACAGGATAGGCCCGAAATGTATCATTGTATTATCGTAATTTATATTTAAATATACAGATGTCTCTAAAATAGAAGGACATGGCTTAACCACGGATTCCTAAACTAAAATAAGACGATTTAACTAAACTTACCTTTATGTGTAAGTGTACCGTGTACCTGCTTCAAAGTTTTTCTAAAAGAAATTAATATTACTAATAACAGCAAATTTGGCATGACACTTCATATGGGTTAATTTTAAAAATTTCACGGTGCAGTCACTCATGTTTTATTTTTTCTATGTGAACCGTTACAGATATCACAAATTAAATACGCAGAGAAAAGTTTACTATTGAATATATCTTTCTAAAATAATAAAATTACGTTTTCGGCGATGCCATTAAAAAGTTACTATCTAATCAGTGCCGTGACAACCTAGTTTCATACACTAGTAGTTCACTAATAATAACAAATATCTTAAAAGATGACATGCGCATATGAAGTGTCATATTAAATTTCATCCAAATCGAACAAAGCGTACTGTTATTATAGGCAATTATTTTGTTTAGAAAGATTTTGAAGCAAAATACTGGCTAAATACTGTTATTTTAGCCTCAATAATATGTGGTTAAGCTGTGTCCCCCTATTTTAGATACCTTCTGTGTTACAAAAGTAATTAAATATTATACAATATTTTAATTTAATTATCTTTTTTCTTTTCATATGAGCCACTTTTGTAATTTTATATTTTCAAAGGCGTAATACTTTACATAGGTAGTTAATGGCCCGGTATATGAAACTCGCTTACATATACTCGTATGTTCGGCGGCTGTTTACAAATATGCCATAGGAATATTTATTAAAATAAAAATTTTACACTGTGTTCTCTCACACGAGTTAAAAATGAAGCATATAAAGTAATCATTTACATCTGGTGGCCCGATTGTGCGCTTATAAACGAATTACATGATTATTCTGCATATATTTCTATGAATTTTATCTTTCTTGTAAATGTATATCAGTATTCCTTTTTCAACATAATTATAATTGTTTCGTATAAAACTATTTTCCTTAGATTTATTTGTATGCATGTATTTCAAATGCTGCAGATGGTAGATATGATTAATGGTACGTTTTCGTAGTGACACGTCTTTTAATTTCCCCACTAGTTTTTGAAAGATTAGATTCATGTTAATATATACATAATTTGTTTTTTTTTACATATTATAATTCAATATTTACTGAATGAGCAGGTTTCACATTTTTCAGAAAGTGTTTTAAATGAAAGTTTATGTTTTATTTTTCATTGTAATAAAAAATAATAAGAATTTATTGTTATTTTCGTAAATAATTAAATAAAAAGATTGGCGCCAGAAATAATAACAACCTCCACTCCTGTGACGTTAATGACATACAGCACGTCATTCATAGTCAATAGAAAAACAGTTTGTCCAGCACCTACGTTATTTATATAAATAAAAGTAGGCGGTAGTTTGTCACATGTTAAACTGTATGAACTGGATGGTCACATTCTGTTTCAGATCACATGGCTTTTTCAAAATATTACACAAATTTCAATAATTAATTGTAATTAATGGATATTTTATGATATTTTAAAATTATAGGTTTTTAAAGAATAATATTATTTTAAAATTTAATACTTAGAAGGCTTATAAAAATTCTTGCAACAGCCCTCATAATGATCTTACTCAGTATGATCAGAATTTTTACAATTATATAAGCAAATTAGGATTGTTGGTAGTATATATTGATTTGCTTGTTAGATATATAATATGATGTAAATATTCCAGTTTTATAATTTTACCTTTTTTTATTAATCCACCGGAACACGCACTTAATTGGATACACAGCCGCACGCACCGATCTGAGTGATCATTTGACTAAAAAACATATAGCATGGTCTTATCAATAAAATAAGCTCCATTAATTGTTAGGATTATAAATTAAATTGTTTTAGTTTTTATAAATATATAGTAAATTATTTTTAATTCACACTTGTGATTGTAGAAATAATAGAAATTTTAATTATCATTGGTCCCTGAGACCGGGGGCGTGTAATGAAGGGTTGAACAATGATACAAATGTAATATTTTCGTATTGGATATATGAGTATGGTCATTTAAAAAAAATCCTTTTTAACAAACAGTGAGAAAAAGAATGCTAAGTATCTAGCAAAAATTTGAAAGCATCTGCTGGCACAATTCTACTAACACAATTTTTTCATTGAAAATTCGGCCAAATGATGAAATAAATTATCAAAACTTGTTTCCATGAATGAAGAACATACGTTGAACTGTGAAGCAGGTACCTTTTACCGTTATGAAAGCATGGAAGAAGTGTAGTAATCACTCGCATTACCACTATTTTTATTTAATTTCTTGTTAAAATGAAATTCATATTATCTAGCAGTAGTGACAGTGTAGTTCAATAAACGTTCAAGGTCATTAAAATTTAGAAAAAAAAAACAATGATCTGTTTCATTGTAATTTTGTTCATTATTCGTAAAATATCATAATGCTAATTATTCTCAACAGACATATGTATTTTGTACTGCTGCCACTATTCCGACAATCAATATTCCAAGAGCCTAAAAACACAATAATTCAAAATCTAGTAATCAAAATTCTACAGCAAAAAAATAAGGTGAAACTATAACAGATAAAATCTCAATAATAAAAAATCTGATGTGGCCAGCACATAACCTCTCGCCGTATATTTTACCTGGCTGTATGCATAAAGCAAAGATTATTTTTATAAATACAAATAATATATTCATATAAATCTATGACGCTTCTTTATTATTCAATAATAGCATGTCTCAACATGAAGATATTTTACCATAAATTATGTTACAATAAATTACAAAGTAGAGTTTACCATATATAAATATTAGGCTGGTAACAGCAATTTTCAATTCGAACAACGTTGTTTACTTTCTCTTCATATTCTTCTAGTAAAAACATTAATTTTGGGCGGTCTAAAATGTATATATGGATTGTGCATCTATTCTTACATATATTCTTTTACATTTTATTTTTTCATACATGTTATATCTAAATAACACTAATTCCCTTTAATAAAGTGACGGATAGATTGCACTCCGATTATTCTTATATCGATGTGTAATTTTGTCAATATTTACAACTTACTTGAGAAGAATTTGATAGCTTTTTCGCAATTCAAAGTTACTCTAGTCTATAGTACTGGTGTACATTGTCCCATAATGTTTGAAACAAATTTAAGTCCTTCAACCTAGACTTGTCATCTCCATAATAGTCACAGATCAAGAATTAAGGGATTCTCCAAATACATTTTTCTTTCATTACTCATTATTTCTGACACTGACATTTATCTGTCAGTTACAAATAATTTAAATTTGCAACTATTTTTCATGGCATCCTTTCGGTTGTAAAATTAATTACAACATTATTTTATATATTATATTCTTTTTATCTCTAAATCTATAAAATATGTATAAAAATATTTAAATGTATCAGAAAGAGAATTTATTTTTCTTTAATATTATCAAGAAAAATTTTCAAAAAATAATATTTAGAAGATTTTTTTCAAGAATCTTCTACTTCCGGTTGTCCAATTGTTACCAAAACCTTTTCAGATCTTCCCATGAATGTCCGATTGGGAAATACGTTGTTAAACAAATTTTAAGTCTTATAGTTTTTGAGTAACCGTCCTTCCAACATCCCACACACACACATCCACACACACACACACACACACACACACACACACACACACACACAGACATCATCGTAAAAATGTTAAAATCGGATTGTAGGGACCTTAAAACGTGCTTATTCAATAAAATCTGGATATGCGATTTTTAGCATGAATCCAATACCTCTCTTAGCGAGAGGTAAAAATATGATTATGCTTATATTTAAGTTCAGATTATATTATATTGCGATAAATTTTTAAGATTTGAATTGTGTGGGATCGTTGTTCTTTGGCAAATCCAGATTTTGAATTTTGAAATTTTGACCGTTGAGATTTTGAATTCTTGAGATTTCAAGCAGTCAAGTTTTCTCTATGTAAATTTCGGATTAATCTATGAATATGTTTGAATAATTTTGTTTTTGTTTTGGCATAATGAAGAATCTCTAAAACTAGAAGAGCTACGGCTTCATTGAAATGAAACTTTTTGTACAATCTTGGCGCTCATCTCAAATATGCTTTGGTTTTCTTAAATAGCCTACAGCATGGATACGGCGATTTTTTTTCTTTTCTAAATAATTTCTAAACCGTCAATAGAGAAAATGGTTTGGAATATAAAAAGTCAAATATTTTTATTATTTATGCTGTGGCATAGAAAATAATAATTATTATGGTAGATTTTTTAGATATAACCAACTATTTTTGCTCTTTTCATATGTATAAGAATTATTGAATTTTAAAATTATGTATTTATTTATTTATTGATCTATTTATTTATTTATTTATTTATTTATTTATTTATTTATTTATTTATTTATTTATTTATTTATTTATTTATTTATTTATTTATTTATTTATTTATTTATTTATTTATTTATTTATTTATTTATTTATTTATTTATTTATTTATTTATTTATTTATTTATTTATTTATTTATTTATTTATTTATTTATTTATTTATTTATTTATTTATTTATTTATTTATTTATTTATTTATTTATTTATTTTAATACCTGCTCGTATTTTCAAAAAATTTCACATTTATCCTAAAATTTTAAATTATTTTGGGAATACATATTATTTATAATTGTGTATAACAGTAGCAGTAGTTTAAGATCAAATATTATTTCTGTTTGAAAATTATGTTTTTATTATATCGCGCAAATTAATCACCAGAAAAAAAATGTACGCCGCTGCATAATAGAAATATATCGTTTGAATCATTTTTTATCGATTAGTAATAGTTTAAAAGTTATTTGGAAAAGAAAACATGAAAGTTAGTTTTTTCATAATTATCTGTTACATACGACAATTTTTAGGAGAACAAAAACTCATCTGAGATTGCCTCCTAGACGCGCACAAAAAGTCCTATAACCGAAGTCGTAGTTCTTATACTATTTGAAATCCTAAAGTGGAAGTTAGAATATACATAATGTTATCACAGTGTGTCAATTATATAAAATCTGCATTGAACAAGGGCTTCGACTTCATCCTACATATAAAATTATAATATTTAAAATTAAATAGATATTGATATTGTCATGGCACATTGAAGTACTCGTAGCACGAAAAATATATTCGATTTACTACTGCGTTTGAAAATACGCATATGAATTTATATCGTGTACTCTTCATTAAGTCTTAAAAGATTATGGGCCTAGAGTGCAGTAACAATATTCTGAATAATACTGTGACCGTTGACCGCATGTTCAGTTTTTTGTAACATTGATGAAACTGTTACAATGAGTTTTCAAAGCTTTACTCGTATTACTATTAATAATGCATTACATAAAAACAATTTTGATACCTAACGACATCCGGTGAATAAACTCTGAAATTGTGAATTATGAATTAAAAATTAAGATAAAGATAAAGCAAAAGCAAACAATACGCATTAATTTGTAGCAATAATTTTTCCTACAATCATTTAAAAAGAAATCTTGTTTTGAAATTATTTCCGTAAGGAAAGGAATACCTACTTTTTTGTAACAGTGTAAAAATGTGTTTTAGCATATACAGTGCCCGTTTTAAAAGTGCCGTCATTGGGATCTCAAAAACTATAAGAGATACGATGTCGGTTAAGGGCACGTGTGAAAGTGTTCAAAACGCTTGAAAAATAGCTTAAATATTAGGTATTTTCGGTAGCAGTTTTCTCAAATATAACAAAAGCAAATGACTTCAGAATTTAAAGAAGTGTACATTAGTATGTCTTCTAGTGCAAGAAGAAGTTTCATGACTCTTGATTCAATAGTTTAATTATAATTAATAAAATAGTAATTGCTTGTTTTAGCTAAAGTTTTAAGGCTGATTATTTCGCTTTCTGGAAAACTTATGAAGACTAAAATTATATCTTGCACTACTACTTGATGTATATTTTAAAAATTTGAAAACAAAAATAAAATATTTATAACAGTTTTTGAGAAAACTGCTTTCGAAAATATTGCCGTATACACAATGCTAACAGTTTCACGATTTTGCCGCTAGGGGTAACAAGACAATTTACATTATCAAAACTGTTTTCCTTACCAAAGTACCGATATATTTCCCTTTTGAATAAATGAGATTTTACCAAGAGAAAAAGAAAAAAGGTATAAAATAAATAAATTATTTCCGATTTATTGTATTAATTTAATCAACAGTACAATTTTTCACATTCACATTATCCGAACCCCGAAAAAGCAACTTTGAAATGAATGCCAAGATTTATGATTAATTTATTTAAAATAATTTTTAGTAACACTACTAATAGTTCGTTTATTTCATAAGTCATGATTTATTTATTAAGTTGCCGCAGTGCATTTCTCTGTACGGTAATCCACGAGGAATTCGCCTACATATTATTTCAGGTAGTAAATACTGCTTATAAAAAATGCTTAATTATGGTAGCATTTTCGATTTCCAAAATTCTTCGTCTTTTTTTTATTTTTTCAATTTATAAATCGCTAGTATCATTACGATATATAATAAAATAGCAACTTATTTTTGCGCTATATTAAGTTCGCCTTGATCTATAACAATACAAAATGATAGAAAACTGATTTTATGTGACATACACACACACACACACACACACACACTAGAATCTATAAACGTTCAAAATCATGTGAACTAAATATTAAAATTAAAGTGATAGAAATGTAGCGATGACATATAATAATGAATAGTTATTCGTGTATATGTTCGCAAAATGTATGATTACTGCATGAAGGTGAAAGGTTTTTGACCGCGCTCGGAATCAAATACAGTAGAACCCCGGTTAACCGAAATAAAGGGGGCGCAGCCGTTTCGGATAACGATTTTTTCGGTTAACCCATTAACATCTAAAAATAGCCTGCATATGTACTAAAATGGGTGTGTAGGGGAAATGAATTATTTTGAAACAATGTACATTACATAATATACATATGTAGTTACAGTTTTTAGATACAGTACAGTATTTACATAAGTTTTAACTTCTTTGATAGCAGCTAATTTATCCGCAATAGAAATCACAACACGCTTCCGCTTAGATGCCATCTCACAACAATACGTAAAGACACACACTAAAAAACCTAAGTTCCGCTCTACTATTCATTTGCGAGCCCCGTGCGAGCTCCCCGTCGCTACAGCCCGCCTGTGGAATGAAGGAGCCTGACAGTTAGTGGTGCTACATAATCATTCGTGGAACTGATAATTATACGTGGAATTGTTTCGGTTAACCCGGGTTTCGGTTGACCCGAGTTTGGTTAACCGGGGTTCTACTGTAATTAGTTAAGAGCACTAAACATGGAATTTTTGTGCGCCTTTAGGGGACCATCTCAGATGTAATTTTATGTTATCAAAAATTCTCGTAGGAAGCTAGATAACGAAAAAAAAAACTGAATTTTGTTGATTTTTCTTTTTCAAATAACTTCTAAACTATTAATCGAGTAAAATGTTTCAAATATAAAAGTTATATATTTTTATTACCTTACTAGTGGCGTATGATTTTTTTTTGAGATATAACATTATTATTATTATGATTATTATTATTAATGTGGGTACAATTAATTTACAATACAAAATATACTATTTATAATAATGCATCAATTAATTGTTGACAGCTTCTTGCCGTATTCCCGTGTTCCTTCGCCAAACATCCCTGTCCATGGCATCGTCTTTTTGCAGATCACGGTTCTCCATGGTTTTTCTGATGTTGTCATTCCAGGATCTACGAGGTCTACCACGTTTTTTATTTCCCTGTGGTTTCCAATGAAAAACTTGGGCCAACGTTCTTCAGGCATTCTCAATAAATGTCCAAACCGTTTCAAAGATCTTTTTTCTATTCTATCTACCACTGTTTCTGCTACCTTCATTATATTTCTTATTTCTTCGTTTGTTTTCCTCTCCAGTCTTGATGTTCTCGAGCTCCTTTGTAGATAATCCATCTCTACTGACAATACTCTTCTTCTTAGGTCTGTATTTAATGTCCAAAGTTCCGATCCATAGCATAAAACTGATTCCACTAATGCGTTTTGCCCTTTGCCTACTCTTTTCTTATTTTCGTTTGAGATGTTCTTATCCCACCAGAAAGAGTTGAGTCTTTTTAAGACTTTTTTGCTTTGGATAAATCGGTTTTTAATTTCCGTTTTTCTTAAGCTATTTTTATCTAAGAGTGCGCCTAAATATTTAAATTTATCCGTTTGTTTAACACTAATATTGTCGTATATTAAAACTTGAAATTGTGCATCACTATTTATGACTAACTATTCAGTTTTTCGAGACTCATTTGTAAGCCCCAAACATGGTACGTACTGTATAACCTTTTAATCATGAATTCCAAGTCGTATGCTTCTTGTGCTAATACCACTTGACCGTCCGCGAAGCTTAAGGTGAACAGCGTTTCATTTCCTATTAGGATTCTCATTCCTTTGCTGTGAGATTTCCAATTTTTTAGAGCGGCTTCTACATACAAGTTAAATAATAGAGAAGACTGTAACAGGCCGAGAATAATCCTACCGACTGCGCCAAATGTAACAGGCGGACAGTAATAATCCTACTGACTGTTGCCCAAATGTAACAGGCCGAAGAATAAACCTTACGTCTGTTAGCCTATGTAACAGGCTTTACTTGTTATATACAGGCTGTATCTGGGAAGACGAACCCCCCCCCTTAACTTTTTTATTATAAGGAATAGAAAAATATTCTTCATATAGAAGTTTTATTATAGTAAATATACTATTTGATGACATGTACAAAATTTTTTTATAAAGTCAGGTTTACATGATAGGACTATTAACTTTTATTCTTCAAATGGGAACCTAAAATTATTTTACTAAAATAAAAACCGCCATTGTTCCTCTTGTTTCTAATTTCATGGCTAATACCATTAAATTGTAATTCCGTGAATTTTCAAATTTTCTTTCTGTCCGTATCAGAATGACAACTATTAATTACGTCCATAAGTGGCAAATGTAATTTTTCATTCAAAATTTCATTTTTTGGTATTTTATGATTCCTTTTCTCGGCAACTGAATTCCATACTCCTGATGACAAATAAACCACATGAAATAAGAAAATCATGAAATTTTAAATGAAAAATTATGACATTTGTCAGTTATGGACGTAATTAATTGCTGTCATTTTGACACGGGTCCCCATATCTGGTTGCCAAAGTCAGCAAAGTCACGTCACTGCACACGCCCTATACATAAATTTTCTTGCAAAAGATCCTATATTTTCAGTAAAATTTCAGTTTTGCGTGTCGTTCTCATTCAGTTCCTTTTCTCTCAAGTCTTCCGCAATACAGTCCTTCCATTTAATCTTTGGTCTTTCTCTGTTTCTTCAACCTTCTATTATTAAACTATTCATTCTTCTTCCAATATATTCTTCATCTCTCCTCATTACATGTTCAAACCAATGTAATCGTCTCTATTGTATGTATCTACAAATTTCTAACACTAGAGTTATTTCCCTTATTCTATCATTCCTTATTTCCGTGTCTTCCCCAACATCTATCTCAACATCCTCATCTCTGCCACATTCATTTTTTTTTCATTGATACTGACATCTGTCAGTTTGAATTATCTGAATATAATAACAGTTTCCATGGTTAGCTAGCTGGCTGATTTATACAATTTAATATCTTTATAATTCTTAGCTCTATATCTATTGAATATGCAATATAAAATGCGACCAAATCGTATGGAGAATAATATATTCTTTAAGTTATAATAACGTTAAATGTCAATAAATGATATTTAATTGTTAAAATCTTGAAATGAGGGTACTTTCGGTTAACCAATTATAACCAAAATCTATCACCTCTTCTTCTGGATGTCAACTTGAGGAATACGAAGAAAAATATAATTTTTGGAATCGTGATATTGAAGTTATGCGATCCGAAACTTTCGTCACACACATACACACAGAAACACACACACGCAGACACACACACACACATATATACAGACATCTTCGTAGAAATAGTAAAATCGATTATATGGACCCTGAAACGTGCTTATCCACTAAAAACTCATCATTGAATTTTTTGGCCAAAGACAATACCTTCCTTACCTACAGGTGACGGAAGGGAAAAAGTATGGTATACAAGAGTAACACATGCGTGATGTTTTTTTCTTCTTCGACCTGCGTCACAAACTTCAATTTCATGTGGAAAAGTCAGTTTTACGAATTTTTCCATAATGTACTACACTACTTATTACATGATGTTCTGCAAGACCGTTACAACGCTTCTTCCCATACAGCTGCAGTAACTATAAACCTTTTAATGGGAAATAACCTTAAGGTGATTGAAAATTCACCATACTCATCTAATCTTACAATGCAAAATTTTCTTATTCATTAACCTTAAAAAGAATGTTTGTGGTCGCTAATTTAATTTAGAAGAAGGGGTTGACTAGAGAGTATTTTGACTCTCGACAATGAGTGCCCCGGTGCCTTTCATGTGTAGAAAATTCGCCTTCATAAGCAGTAGTGCATTGATGCTGGAGAAGGCTACTTTGAACACACTTTAAATTTCGTGTTTCTAGCTTTGTAGTTTTCCCGTACCACAAAAAAGTTAAAATAGCTTTCGTGTAGTGGATATATAAATTATGTTTATTAACATACAAGCAATGTATTAAGGATAATGTGTTCAATATAGATCCAAAAGGAACAAAAAATAATTTCTTTCCAATGACATACTATGACAGGCAAATAAAAATCATACCTCGGACCATATAACTCAAATTTTAAAAGTGTACATCTAACCATCGCATCTGATATTCAAAGTCTACTATAATGGCATTCTCGTGCTGCAGTTTTTTTAAAATTTAATTGATTTCATATTTCTTGCAAAAAACATAATCCATAGTTCACAATAGAAATTTAAAATATAAAAATTCTACAAACACTTATGGTTATGGATATTGGAAAGAGTTTTGTACGTAATGATTTAAATATGGAGCGTTTATGAAAGTTAAAAACTGCATATGTTGCTGCAACCGTTTCGAACATTAGAAACCGACCTATGAAGTAATGTATGTATGCAGGAACTGAATTAATTAGAACCGGTAATAAGACATGTTGTGCTTTTTACGTTTTATTCTTTCAGAAGTTATCATTATGAGAGAAATTTACATTATTACGTATAGATGATTAATATTAGATAAACAAAATATCGTAAGATGTGTATTCGTATTTGCTATTATACTGAGAATATAATTCATTAGTCACGCGACATGTTTTCCGCCTATCAACATTCAGAATCTCCCTAGTTACATGTCTATCACAGCGATGATAAAAAACAAAGAAATTATCACCGTATTTATAGTCGTTACTAAGGGATTTGTTTTCTTTATTTATGACATTGACAGTTAATTTTGAGTATAAAAATAAATAATAACAATAATTCAAACTCAGAATTATTAAATAAAACTCGTAAGTACCACGTTTTAATACAATATGAATATGTATGTATATCAAAAGTTAGGTTAGGTTAGATTACAAAAATTCATTATATTCTTTCATTAAATATAAGCTCGTGATATGATTAATAATCGAAGATATTGCTCGTGAAATCTGCAACTCGGTTTCACTCGAGAATATCATCGATGATAATCCTATCACTTATTCATATTACATATAAAAATAATGTGAACATTTGTCTTTTTAATATTTTGGTTTTTAAAAAATAAAATTTACACACAGATTGTTTCTTTACCTCTGCACGAAACTTTAGTGACATATATAATTTGATATACAGATTATAGAACAAAAAGTTTTTTTTTTAATTCGCAAAAATAAGGGTAGTTTATTCCTAGCGAACATTTTTAGTGTCACTGGTTTCATAGTGCATTTAATTACCTAGATAATAACTAATTAATAAATAATTATTTGTAGGCAGTGTATATACTTTTATTTCATTAATAACATAATTGTAAATAATTAAATGTACTATGAAACCAGTGGCACTAAAAATGTTCGCTAGGAATGATTTACCCTTATTTTTGCGAATTTCAAAAAAAAATCTTTTTGTTCTATAATCAGTATATCAAATTATATGTCTCTAAAGTTTCGTGAAGATATATAGAAACACCCTGTATATAAATATATCCATTTTTTTACTTACCTATAGGTAAGGAAATTTTTATAATTGTAATCTCGGGCAGGTAGCACGAGCGTGGTTCTAGCACCGGTGTCAACCAAAACCATGTCAACAACTTGGTACATACGTCAGTGTTGCCAATATACGTATTAAGCAGTAAAGGTATTGACAGCCATATTTAATAAATTTGGCGGGATTAATTAAAATTATTTAATATGATTTGTTTCTTGACTTGTTTGTGGGATACACAATTTAAACCAGAAACCACATCTTCAATCTGTTTTTCACTTGTATATAGAATGAACTCGAGGAACTGTGACATAGGCGTTTAACATGGGAAAACAGTTTTTCTGAAATACATTGTAACGTCGCCGCCACCGCCGCGCCCGGCGCCGCCGCGTCGCGGCCTAATCTCCGCGCGTAACAGACATGTTCGGACTTATTTAATTATGTGATCTATTGTACACGATGTTTTTATCTCGCGAATGTTCTAGTCGTTACTGAAACAAAAGTCGCCGAGCTATATAAACCCGTCGCCAAAGCCAGCGAAGATAGTCTGTTATATAGAAGCAACGAGCAATGAAGTCGGTGATATAAATAAATAGTCTACGAGTGGTGAAAATAAATAAATGTAGTTATATAAATAAATGTAGTGATATAAATATTGTTTAAATAAATAATCTTAGTGTTTAAGCATTTAATAATATCCTTAGTATTAAATTAGTGTTTATAATTATTTAATCATAGTGTTAGTTACTTTTATTATCTGTTCAATATTTATCCTAATTATTTATCGTTTAATAAACGTATTATTTTAATTAATAATATTTCTCTGATTTTTACACTTCACCCATATAAATAAAACGTTACAATATTATCTATCCCATAAAACGTTATGTAGTGATTTTAAACCAGAGCAGGGCAAAGTACCAGACAAAAGTACACGAGTACAGTACAGAATACAGGTACAAGAAATGAATAGTACTCTAAAGTACTTTTGCCAAGTACATAGAACTATTTTTATTCCGAGTGATAGAGTACTTTTTATACTCGAGATGTTAGAGTATCGAGTACTTATGATATCATAATTATCTTTTCAAACACTTACGTCTAGAATTACAGATAGCATTAGTAAGTTATATTTAAAAATACTGGATTTTTTTATTAAGAAATTTATATTAGCCTACTACTATCCCCCCTTTAATTAAAATTTCTTAAACAAGTCCTAGGTTTTCCATATGCTTCGAAAGTTTACTCCGATTCACGTCTTTTGCTAATATTTCCCTGGTTGGTCTTCTGTTCTTCTATATATGAGTGATATGTTTTTGTTTTCTACTTCACCCTTAAAAAAATGATATTTTCTGTTTATATGTTTTGTTCTTGATGTTTGTCCTACATTTTTTATCAAGTCTAATATTGCTGTACTATCTGTAAATATTTGTAATGTTTTTTTTTTTCGTATAATATTCTTCTTCAAGCTCTTCCATTATGTTTCTTATCCACGCACCCTCGCATGTTCCATCGCAAAGTGTCAGCAGTTTTTGTTTTGCACTTTTCCCTTAATCAATTTTTTACCGAACATCGTGAAATATCCTCCAATGATTTTCCATCTGCAGTTAGGCATCCTCCAGCATCAGTAAATAATTTTATTTCTCCATTTTGTGATCTTAACTTTAAACCTTTTTTCCTTTGTTCCGTTCAAATACCTGAACACCTTTTAACTGCTATCCAGTGAATTTTTTTGGGGTCCTTACTGTATTGTGATAATTTGCTTACTGAGTAGGCAATATCTGGTCGTGTTCCTCTGGCCAAATACATGAGTGATCCTGTAGCTTCTTGATATTTTTCTTGCTAGCTTGAAATTTTATGAATTTTGATTTTCGTCTAATTTTTGACCAATTACTCCGGGTGTTCTGGTTTACATTCTTTCATGTCAATTTTTTTTTTAATCTTGTTAATATAATTTTGTTGATATAGATACAAATTTTCATCTTGATCTTCTTCAATTTCAATTCCCAAAAATGTTTTCTTCTCTGTAGTCTCTGTAATTGTCATTCGTTATTGGTTTCATATATTCTTAAATCGTTTCTTTACTATTTCCAACGATTAGCATATGTTCCACATAAATTCCAATAATTAGGTAGTTTCTTTTTTTACCTCCCGATACCCTTGGTAAGGGAGGTATAGGGATCGTGCTAAAAATCGCATATCGAGATTTTGATAAATGACCAAGTTTTAAGGTCCCTAGAATCCAATTTTAACATTTTCACGATGATGTCTGTGTGTATATGTGTGTGTATGTATGTGTGTGTGTGTGTGTGTGTGTGTGTGTGTGTGCGTGTGTGTGTGGATCCTCTTTGCGCTCTAACTCAAATACTATCATTCAGAAAGTTTTGAAACAATGTATTTCTACCTTATTCTAATATGGAAAGAAGCCATTAGATTTTGGTGGCAATCGGATAACCGGAAATGGCAGTTTACTTAAAGCTCAGATAGTTTTTCTTCAAAAAATACCTTTAAATGTATATTTTTCGCAATTTGTTATTATAAAAATTAAAGATTATTCCATTTTCTACAAGTTTGCTTTAATACTTTTTCTATATATTTTATGGATAAATTTATAGAGTAATATAAAAATTATAGCTCGGAGCTTATGCTCCAAACACATTTTCATGGTTACATAGTTCAGCTCAAATGTATGTAACTGACAGATAAATGTCACTGTCAAAAAATAATCAATTCAAATTAATAATAGTAACGTTATAAAAGGAAAATTGTAAATAGAACAATAGTTTTATGGAAAGGAACTTAATATACATAATTTCTAGCATTTGTAAATATGCAGGTATG
The DNA here is from genome assembly GCA_951394225.1 of Harpalus rufipes. Classification (NCBI taxonomy): domain Eukaryota; kingdom Metazoa; phylum Arthropoda; class Insecta; order Coleoptera; family Carabidae; genus Harpalus; species Harpalus rufipes. Next base: position 28,519,119 of record OX596275.1, on the reverse strand, counting down.
TATTTAAATAAAGAAATAAATAAATTTATTGTCACGGCATATTATCCATTACTGGGTGTGCTAATCTGATTTATACACACATTTCGGTAATGATGATGACATATTTGTATTGTGCGGGCGTTTACCGCAAGGGTTAATTTTATGCCATTTAAAATTCGAATTATTTGGCGTTGATCGGGATCGAATCGCGACCAGACATCAGGCACGCGGCAACGAGACCCCATAGGTAAATAGCGGGAGGTATTGTGTTGGTCACATCAGATTTTCTTCCTTTATGAAAACACACGGATCTGATTTAAGTTGTTTGAATCCAGATTTTTTCCATTACTCGTTTATTTTAATATTCCAGCATCTTCCTGACTGCGATTGTCCGTATATACTTTTTTTTAAATAAATATACAATAATATTTAAAATTCGAATTATTTGGCGTTGATCGGGATCGAATCGGATTCCCCAGATTCGCGACCAGACATCAGGCACGCGGCAACGAGACCCCATAGGTAAATAGCGGGAGGTATTGTGGTGGTCACATCAGATTTTTTTTGTGCTCATTTGATTTTTTATTACGAAATTTTTATTCTACTACTTATTATTTCTACTTTTTGAATATTTCGACTACAATTATTGAGATATCGATTATTTCAACCTATAGTCCATAAGTCGATTTTTTCGACTATTTCGCCTTTATGATTATTTTGACTTCAATTATTTCGACTTTACGGTTATTTCGGCTTTACGATTATTTCGACTTCACGATTATTTCGACTTCAATTATTTCGATCAATTATTTTGACTCGATTATTTCGACTTTCATATTTCAAAGTCTATCAGCCCTAGCAGCAATCCCCATCTTCCAGTAGAAATTGGATGAAATATAGAGGGTATTGTTCAAAAGTAGAACCAATTAAGCAGCAGCGTTTCTAGTATTGGTTCTATATCATTTCTGTTTAAATCAATTATTTTTGTTACAGTCTCTTTTGAAAATCTATATTATCTGTAAGTCTTTATAATAATGGATTTTTCCTCTTTGTATATATTTTCATTGGAAAGTGATTTTCTCTCAATTCACGCATTTCACGTATATCTCTATCCATATTTTTAAATAATTATTAATCTTTTGATCGAGAGGTAATAGCACATAAAAATTTCTTTTGTTGCTACTAATTATCACTGTTAAATTTCTCTTTTATTAGGTTCTACTAAGTTATACTTGCACTAATATTACTTTATGAGCGTTAATAATTTAATAGTGGATAGTTCCAATCATTAGTAGTGCCACTAATATTTAGTAAAAAAAATATGAGCTTGACTCAAATGTATTTAAAAAAAAAAAATCAATAAATTTTGTATTAATATTAGGCATATATTTTATATGAATATAAAGAATAAAAATACAATTATGCTCGTTATTTAAAACTTTGTTCAATAAATATAAATTTATTTTGTATTTTATCAGTGAATACCGGGAAGTTTAATGATGAAAAATGCAAAAGAATTAAATATCAAATACGCGACTTATTCAACAAAATACATTTTTTAAATGGAATGCCATATTCAAAGTGGTGCCATTTAAAAATTATTTTTATCTGAATATAAACGTTCATTATCACTATGCCTCTAAAATTAAAAACCAAAAAGTTATTTCTAGTAAAAATTTAAATATTATATTTCTTATTTTAATACAAATATGACATTGTTGGTATGAAAACAACAAAAACTAACATTAAACAAAGAACAGTTGACATTTTGTTCATTTATTTATTTAAATTATTTATAGATGCTGTCAACAAAATAAAAAAAAATTGTTATGGCCAGCACAATACTTCTCGCCACTTCCGTTTTTGGTTACATAAGTACAGGGCGCGAGCAGTCATGTGACTTTGTTGGCCTTAACAAACAGATATGTGGGCCCACGTCATATTGACAACTTGTAATTATGTACATAGATGTCAAATCTCAGAACTTTTTATTAGAAACCATTCTAATTAATTCATGAAAGATCTCAAAAATACATAATGGTAAACAGATCCAAACAAATATAATTATCCCTAATCCCTGGATGGTCCAGACTCTTTCCTGCGAACGCCAATAGTCTGTAACAGATAAAAAATAGATGAGTATCTCTCTCAGTGAGTGCTTAGGATCAACGTATAACGCAAGGTCTCGGCCTAGCTTTAGGATTAGGATTTGGGTCTAGTCTAGCTAATCCTCAGAATAGCTCTTTCACAACACCGTAGCGTGTGAGATAACCAAGTCCGTTAGGTCTAGCTTAATAGCTCTTCCTCAACAGCGTGAGGGATAACCCGCTCAACAGCTCTTCCTCAACAGCGTGAGGGATAACCAGCTCAACAGCTCTTCCTCAACAGCGTGAGGGATAACCAGCTCAACAGCTCTTCCTCAACAGCGTGAGGGATAACCAGCTCAACAGCTCTTCCTCAACAGCGTGAGGGATAACCAGCTCAACAGCTCTTCCTCAACAGCATGAGGGATAACCACAGTCCGATAGTAACCACAACTCTAGCACTCACCGTTACTCAAAAATAAATAAATACATCCTCTATACTCTGATGTTGTCGCTTCAGCAGCTCTAGCACAACTGACCGATACCTAAATAAACAACCATTTAATATATACGATCATGTAATTCAATATAAAGCTGCAATTAAAAGATTAAAGAGGGAATAAATAAACATAATACTTGCATAACTCAAAATGCCGCTAACAGTTCGGCTATCCTGACTCTTTTCGCGTCCCCGCGAACTAATCCGCGACATCGTATAAGTCATCATCGGATTCGCTTACCTCACTTGGTGAGTCAGACATTCCTTGTGGTGCTATTTAGGGTATCATATGATCTAAAGCAACTACATTACTGTATTTAGCTCGTTGACTATGTTTTGATCCGGCGAGTATCAGCTCAACTTGTTCGATATGGAAAAAAAGTCCAAATTCTGTATCGACGTGAGCCATTAGTAATCCTGGGCGATATTTTATATCGGTATGAATCATGTTATGCGCACTCCCTACGGCAACCGGGACTTTCCAAATAGCTATTGGCGCTGACAAACACAACAAAGTTTTCAGAATGGTGACAAATGTCAATTGAAATCACTCATGTTTTCGCTCTTGAAGTGTCAGCATTGGTTTCTCTAATTCTGTTCTGTGTATTCCTGTTTGAAATTCTTCATAGAGTGCGCGTTCTACAGGTCAGTATCTCTATTTTCTATGGTATGAATATTCCTGCAGTTGCAGTCACCATCTTTCAATCGTATGTACCAAATTCTTGTTAATGCTAGCAGTTCGTAGTGCATTGCAGTCTGTTATTAATTTAAAATGTATTCCCAGCAAATATACTCTAAATTTCTTCAACGTTACGATTACTGTTAAAGTCTCCAGCTCATACGAATGATACTTCATTTCCGGCGGTGAAGTTTGGCTACTGAAATAAGCTACTGGGTGAAATTTACTTGTTCAATTTCTGCAGCAGGATTCCTCCTAAACTTAACTTGCTGGCGTCCGTGTATATCTCTGTTTTAGCATTCGAATTGTAGAGTCGCAAAAGTGGTCGTTCCGTAAGCTTTTCCTTTTGTTCTTCAAATGCATTTTGTTCTTTTGCTTCCCAACTTCACGGTTTATCTTTTCTCGTTAGATTAGCAATCGGTCGCACAATCTTAGTGTAATCTTTAATGAAGTGTCGAAAATAACTTGTAAGTCCTACAAACTGTCTTATTTGATGCACATTCCTCGGTGCCTGAAATCCGGTGACTGCTTTTATTTTCTCCATTCCAGGTCGAACTCTATCTCGATTAATCTGAAATCCTAAATAATTAATGCTGCTCTGAAAAAGAAACATTTCTTCATATTCAGTGTCAAGTTGTTTGCCCTAAAAATGTTAAACAGTGACGCTAATCGCTGAATTCCGTCTGTAAATGATGATGATGGGCAGATAATGTCATCAAGGTAAGCTATGGCGACGGTGTTACGACATGATCCTAGAACTTTGTTAGCCAACCTCCGAAAAACTGATGGTTCATTAGATAATCCAAAAGGGAGACGATTAAGCTCGTAATGTCCGTCCGGTGTTGCAAATGCAGTTTTGTACTTCGAGCTCTCCACGATAGGTATCTGGTAGTATCCTGACGTCATACCTAAAGTTGTAAAGTACTTTGCTCCTTGCAATCGATCCAGTTGGTCGTTAATCCTTTGTAATGGATATCTGTCTTTCATTGTTACTTTGTTCAAATACCTGTAATCCATACACATTTGCGCTTGTCCGTTCGTTTTCTTCACTTAGTAAAATCGGTGCTGAAAAGAGGGAAGTTGATTTGCGTATAATATCGGTATCCAGAAGCTCTTGTACCATTTCCTAACCCGGTTTTCTTTCTGAAATTAACTATCTATATGGCCTGTAAGTAATGGGTTTGTCATCAGCCAGTAAAATATCCAGTTCGGTCGCATTCGTGCATCGAATATTCTTAACATTCTTTTTTTTGCAAAACAATCTCTATATTCCTGCAGTAGACGTATCAGTTGTTCGCGTTGATCCTCACTTATATCCTTTCGCACGTATAGTTTACCTCCGTAACGTAAATTCCTTTATTTTACTGCGTTGTGTATTACCAGCTTAACACATCCATCCCCTTGCTACAATTTTATCCTTCTGAAATTAAAATCCGCATCTGATAAGTTCACGACTGGTAGAACACATTCCATATCCTTGTCTGCTACTACAATTGTTCGCGGAAATACGTGCTCGTTTCTTTCAGGTGTTCGTACTCTTAAATCCACAAAAGTTCTCCTTTGTCTTCCACATGGTAGATGACATGTCCTACATATCCTAGAGGTATAGTTGTTTGCATGTTTGGCCCAAATGTTTACCTTCGCACAGGATGTCGCTTCAATCTCACTGGATGGTGAGTAGTTTTTCCTGAATAATCTTAGCCGACTTGCATCCTTCTACACAACTACTTACGGTGATTCCGTGAAAGACTGTCCAATAATGATGGGTATGAATTCAACTGTGTTTGGTACTATGTTGAATACTAAATCTAGCTCTGCTTCATCAATTGTCGACTTCTGAACTCCAGTTTCGCCTAAAGTCTTTACACATCCATTTCCGAAACCACTCAGAGTAACTGTCTTGTTTTTGTTGAATGATAATTCTAGTTGTTGTGGTACTAATTTCCTTCATGGTGATGTAAGTAGATCCCATATCGACGTATGCTTTGACTCTCGTTCCATTTACTTGTATATATATTTTGCGATTTAATTACAACATTTAAAGTCGTTTTTCGCATCCTAGTTTCCAACGATTTCGGCCTCTCCAATCGTTTTCCTTTAAGTTTCTATTTAGCATTGCATTTATGACGCCGTCTTTCCATGTCTTTCTGGGACGTCCCTTTTTTTCTTCTGTCATTTTATCTATATCCTCATTCCACCAGTCAGGAGTATTTATATTTTTATTTAATTTTTGTTCTCCTAGGGCTTCTATTGCTGCTTCTCTTACGCAGCTGAATATATTTTGATACGTGTTAATACCAGACGAGTAAGTTATGTCATTGAGTTTTAGATTTAGTCTTAATCTATATGGAGACTCCTACTTTCGCTCTTTTACTTTTATCTGCACCACTATATAAATGGATGTATTCGTCTATTTGTTCAATTCCCTTTCCTTTTTGTTTAGTTTCTGTAAGGGCTACTATATCCATCTTTAATCGTTTTACTTCATCTATAACTTCTATTTCTTTTGTGTGTAGGCCTTGCACATTCCAGGTCTCGATATTCATAATCCGATTTTGTTGATGTTGTAGTCTTTATGGTTGCTGGTTCCTACTTCCATTAAATTCACCTCCATGTCTTCCCATGTAATTAGGTTCACATAGCCGTTTGTTGTCGCAATGTGAGTGTGTATGTCCCAACTTTCCACAAATAAAGCAACGAACGTTCGCCACTCCATCATTGTGTTGCTGCGTAGTATAGTAAGGCCGCGTGTTTCTCTGGAAAGTACGATGTAAATCGCGTTTAAGGGGAGCAAAAAGGCTTCGTATTGCTAATTTATCCTTGATCGCCTTCAAAAATAATAAAAGAGACTACAGCTTCTTGCATTCGCTACACATTCTGGATAAGTTGCAACATGATATCCGATATTTTCCACAAACTATCCTTCGCCCTTACATCTGGTGAACGTACATACTGAAACTAAGAGCTGTTGTTAGCTAACGCCATGTTGTAATGTTGTTCCATTTTCGTAATCCAGCTAAACATAAACGTAAAAATATCCGCCTGTTCCAAAGGTTGTGTTGGTCTGATCCTAAACGCTGAAAGTTAAAACTTTTCTGATCCTAAAAGCTGAAAGTTAAAACTGTTCTGATCCTAAAAGCTGAAAGTTAAAACTGTTCTGATCCTAAAAGCTGAAAGTTAAAACTGTTCTGATCCCACTTCTGAAATATTAGAAACCAATCTAATTAATTCATGAAAGATCTCAAAAATACATAATGGTAAACAGATCCAAACAAATATAATTATCCCTAATCCCTGGATGGTCCAGACTCTTTCCTGCGAACGCCAATAGTCTGTAACAGATAAAAAATAGATGAGTATCTCTCTCAGTGAGTGCTTAGGATCAACGTATAACGCAAGGTCTCGGCCTAGCTTTAGGATTAGGATTTGGGTCTAGTCTAGCTAATCCTCAGAATAGCTCTTTCACAACACCGTAGCGTGTGAGATAACCAAGTCCGTTAGGTCTAGCTTAATAGCTCTTCCTCAACAGCGTGAGGGATAACCCGCTCAACAGCTCTTCCTCAACAGCGTGAGGGATAACCAGCTCAACAGCTCTTCCTCAACAGCGTGAGGGATAACCAGCTCAACAGCTCTTCCTCAACAGCGTGAGGGATAACCAGCTCAACAGCTCTTCCTCAACAGCGTGAGGGATAACCAGCTCAACAGCTCTTCCTCAACAGCATGAGGGATAACCACAGTCCGATAGTAACCACAACTCTAGCACTCACCGTTACTCAAAAATAAATAAATACATCCTCTATACTCTGATGTTGTCGCTTCAGCAGCTCTAGCACAACTGACCGATACCTAAATAAACAACCATTTAATATATACGATCATGTAATTCAATATAAAGCTGCAATTAAAAGATTAAAGAGGGAATAAATAAACATAATACTTGCATAACTCAAAATGCCGCTAACAGTTTTATTCAAAATTTCAAGTTCACGTGGTTAATTTGTCACCAGGGGTATGTAATTTACTTGCCTAGGAAAATAAACTACATGGTATTAGATAATCACGAAATTTAGAATGAAAAGTTATGATATTTGACATCTATGTACATAATTACTAGTTATCATTCTGACACGGGCCCCCATATTTGCTTTCATAGTGCATTTAATTACCTAGATAATAACTAATTAATAAATAATTATTTGTAGGCAGTGTATATACTTTTATTTCATTAATAACATAATTGTAAATAATTAAATGTACTATGAAACCAGTGGCACTAAAAATGTTCGCTAGGAATGATTTACCCTTATTTTTGCGAATTTCAAAAAAAAATCTTTTTGTTCTATAATCAGTATATCAAATTATATGTCTCTAAAGTTTCGTGAAGATATATAGAAACACCCTGTATATAAATATATCCATTTTTTTACTTACCTATAGGTAAGGAAATTTTTATAATTGTAATCTCGGGCAGGTAGCACGAGCGTGGTTCTAGCACCGGTGTCAACCAAAACCATGTCAACAACTTGGTACATACGTCAGTGTTGCCAATATACGTATTAAGCAGTAAAGGTATTGACAGCCATATTTAATAAATTTGGCGGGATTAATTAAAATTATTTAATATGATTTGTTTCTTGACTTGTTTGTGGGATACACAATTTAAACCAGAAACCACATCTTCAATCTGTTTTTCACTTGTATATAGAATGAACTCGAGGAACTGTGACATAGGCGTTTAACATGGGAAAACAGTTTTTCTGAAATACATTGTAACGTCGCCGCCACCGCCGCGCCCGGCGCCGCCGCGTCGCGGCCTAATCTCCGCGCGTAACAGACATGTTCGGACTTATTTAATTATGTGATCTATTGTACACGATGTTTTTATCTCGCGAATGTTCTAGTCGTTACTGAAACAAAAGTCGCCGAGCTATATAAACCCGTCGCCAAAGCCAGCGAAGATAGTCTGTTATATAGAAGCAACGAGCAATGAAGTCGGTGATATAAATAAATAGTCTACGAGTGGTGAAAATAAATAAATGTAGTTATATAAATAAATGTAGTGATATAAATATTGTTTAAATAAATAATCTTAGTGTTTAAGCATTTAATAATATCCTTAGTATTAAATTAGTGTTTATAATTATTTAATCATAGTGTTAGTTACTTTTATTATCTGTTCAATATTTATCCTAATTATTTATCGTTTAATAAACGTATTATTTTAATTAATAATATTTCTCTGATTTTTACACTTCACCCATATAAATAAAACGTTACAATATTATCTATCCCATAAAACGTTATGTAGTGATTTTAAACCAGAGCAGGGCAAAGTACCAGACAAAAGTACACGAGTACAGTACAGAATACAGGTACAAGAAATGAATAGTACTCTAAAGTACTTTTGCCAAGTACATAGAACTATTTTTATTCCGAGTGATAGAGTACTTTTTATACTCGAGATGTTAGAGTATCGAGTACTTATGATATCATAATTATCTTTTCAAACACTTACGTCTAGAATTACAGATAGCATTAGTAAGTTATATTTAAAAATACTGGATTTTTTTATTAAGAAATTTATATTAGCCTACTACTATCCCCCCTTTAATTAAAATTTCTTAAACAAGTCCTAGGTTTTCCATATGCTTCGAAAGTTTACTCCGATTCACGTCTTTTGCTAATATTTCCCTGGTTGGTCTTCTGTTCTTCTATATATGAGTGATATGTTTTTGTTTTCTACTTCACCCTTAAAAAAATGATATTTTCTGTTTATATGTTTTGTTCTTGATGTTTGTCCTACATTTTTTATCAAGTCTAATATTGCTGTACTATCTGTAAATATTTGTAATGTTTTTTTTTTTCGTATAATATTCTTCTTCAAGCTCTTCCATTATGTTTCTTATCCACGCACCCTCGCATGTTCCATCGCAAAGTGTCAGCAGTTTTTGTTTTGCACTTTTCCCTTAATCAATTTTTTACCGAACATCGTGAAATATCCTCCAATGATTTTCCATCTGCAGTTAGGCATCCTCCAGCATCAGTAAATAATTTTATTTCTCCATTTTGTGATCTTAACTTTAAACCTTTTTTCCTTTGTTCCGTTCAAATACCTGAACACCTTTTAACTGCTATCCAGTGAATTTTTTTGGGGTCCTTACTGTATTGTGATAATTTGCTTACTGAGTAGGCAATATCTGGTCGTGTTCCTCTGGCCAAATACATGAGTGATCCTGTAGCTTCTTGATATTTTTCTTGCTAGCTTGAAATTTTATGAATTTTGATTTTCGTCTAATTTTTGACCAATTACTCCGGGTGTTCTGGTTTACATTCTTTCATGTCAATTTTTTTTTTAATCTTGTTAATATAATTTTGTTGATATAGATACAAATTTTCATCTTGATCTTCTTCAATTTCAATTCCCAAAAATGTTTTCTTCTCTGTAGTCTCTGTAATTGTCATTCGTTATTGGTTTCATATATTCTTAAATCGTTTCTTTACTATTTCCAACGATTAGCATATGTTCCACATAAATTCCAATAATTAGGTAGTTTCTTTTTTTACCTCCCGATACCCTTGGTAAGGGAGGTATAGGGATCGTGCTAAAAATCGCATATCGAGATTTTGATAAATGACCAAGTTTTAAGGTCCCTAGAATCCAATTTTAACATTTTCACGATGATGTCTGTGTGTATATGTGTGTGTATGTATGTGTGTGTGTGTGTGTGTGTGTGTGTGTGTGTGCGTGTGTGTGTGGATCCTCTTTGCGCTCTAACTCAAATACTATCATTCAGAAAGTTTTGAAACAATGTATTTCTACCTTATTCTAATATGGAAAGAAGCCATTAGATTTTGGTGGCAATCGGATAACCGGAAATGGCAGTTTACTTAAAGCTCAGATAGTTTTTCTTCAAAAAATACCTTTAAATGTATATTTTTCGCAATTTGTTATTATAAAAATTAAAGATTATTCCATTTTCTACAAGTTTGCTTTAATACTTTTTCTATATATTTTATGGATAAATTTATAGAGTAATATAAAAATTATAGCTCGGAGCTTATGCTCCAAACACATTTTCATGGTTACATAGTTCAGCTCAAATGTATGTAACTGACAGATAAATGTCACTGTCAAAAAATAATCAATTCAAATTAATAATAGTAACGTTATAAAAGGAAAATTGTAAATAGAACAATAGTTTTATGGAAAGGAACTTAATATACATAATTTCTAGCATTTGTAAATATGCAGGTATGTATTTAAATAAAGAAATAAATAAATTTATTGTCACGGCATATTATCCATTACTGGGTGTGCTAATCTGATTTATACACACATTTCGGTAATGATGATGACATATTTGTATTGTGCGGGCGTTTACCGCAAGGGTTAATTTTATGCCATTTAAAATTCGAATTATTTGGCGTTGATCGGGATCGAATCGCGACCAGACATCAGGCACGCGGCAACGAGACCCCATAGGTAAATAGCGGGAGGTATTGTGTTGGTCACATCAGATTTTCTTCCTTTATGAAAACACACGGATCTGATTTAAGTTGTTTGAATCCAGATTTTTTCCATTACTCGTTTATTTTAATATTCCAGCATCTTCCTGACTGCGATTGTCCGTATATACTTTTTTTTAAATAAATATACAATAATATTTAAAATTCGAATTATTTGGCGTTGATCGGGATCGAATCGGATTCCCCAGATTCGCGACCAGACATCAGGCACGCGGCAACGAGACCCCATAGGTAAATAGCGGGAGGTATTGTGGTGGTCACATCAGATTTTTTTTGTGCTCATTTGATTTTTTATTACGAAATTTTTATTCTACTACTTATTATTTCTACTTTTTGAATATTTCGACTACAATTATTGAGATATCGATTATTTCAACCTATAGTCCATAAGTCGATTTTTTCGACTATTTCGCCTTTATGATTATTTTGACTTCAATTATTTCGACTTTACGGTTATTTCGGCTTTACGATTATTTCGACTTCACGATTATTTCGACTTCAATTATTTCGATCAATTATTTTGACTCGATTATTTCGACTTTCATATTTCAAAGTCTATCAGCCCTAGCAGCAATCCCCATCTTCCAGTAGAAATTGGATGAAATATAGAGGGTATTGTTCAAAAGTAGAACCAATTAAGCAGCAGCGTTTCTAGTATTGGTTCTATATCATTTCTGTTTAAATCAATTATTTTTGTTACAGTCTCTTTTGAAAATCTATATTATCTGTAAGTCTTTATAATAATGGATTTTTCCTCTTTGTATATATTTTCATTGGAAAGTGATTTTCTCTCAATTCACGCATTTCACGTATATCTCTATCCATATTTTTAAATAATTATTAATCTTTTGATCGAGAGGTAATAGCACATAAAAATTTCTTTTGTTGCTACTAATTATCACTGTTAAATTTCTCTTTTATTAGGTTCTACTAAGTTATACTTGCACTAATATTACTTTATGAGCGTTAATAATTTAATAGTGGATAGTTCCAATCATTAGTAGTGCCACTAATATTTAGTAAAAAAAATATGAGCTTGACTCAAATGTATTTAAAAAAAAAAAATCAATAAATTTTGTATTAATATTAGGCATATATTTTATATGAATATAAAGAATAAAAATACAATTATGCTCGTTATTTAAAACTTTGTTCAATAAATATAAATTTATTTTGTATTTTATCAGTGAATACCGGGAAGTTTAATGATGAAAAATGCAAAAGAATTAAATATCAAATACGCGACTTATTCAACAAAATACATTTTTTAAATGGAATGCCATATTCAAAGTGGTGCCATTTAAAAATTATTTTTATCTGAATATAAACGTTCATTATCACTATGCCTCTAAAATTAAAAACCAAAAAGTTATTTCTAGTAAAAATTTAAATATTATATTTCTTATTTTAATACAAATATGACATTGTTGGTATGAAAACAACAAAAACTAACATTAAACAAAGAACAGTTGACATTTTGTTCATTTATTTATTTAAATTATTTATAGATGCTGTCAACAAAATAAAAAAAAATTGTTATGGCCAGCACAATACTTCTCGCCACTTCCGTTTTTGGTTACATAAGTACAGGGCGCGAGCAGTCATGTGACTTTGTTGGCCTTAACAAACAGATATGTGGGCCCACGTCATATTGACAACTTGTAATTATGTACATAGATGTCAAATCTCAGAACTTTTTATTAGAAACCATTCTAATTAATTCATGAAAGATCTCAAAAATACATAATGGTAAACAGATCCAAACAAATATAATTATCCCTAATCCCTGGATGGTCCAGACTCTTTCCTGCGAACGCCAATAGTCTGTAACAGATAAAAAATAGATGAGTATCTCTCTCAGTGAGTGCTTAGGATCAACGTATAACGCAAGGTCTCGGCCTAGCTTTAGGATTAGGATTTGGGTCTAGTCTAGCTAATCCTCAGAATAGCTCTTTCACAACACCGTAGCGTGTGAGATAACCAAGTCCGTTAGGTCTAGCTTAATAGCTCTTCCTCAACAGCGTGAGGGATAACCCGCTCAACAGCTCTTCCTCAACAGCGTGAGGGATAACCAGCTCAACAGCTCTTCCTCAACAGCGTGAGGGATAACCAGCTCAACAGCTCTTCCTCAACAGCGTGAGGGATAACCAGCTCAACAGCTCTTCCTCAACAGCGTGAGGGATAACCAGCTCAACAGCTCTTCCTCAACAGCATGAGGGATAACCACAGTCCGATAGTAACCACAACTCTAGCACTCACCGTTACTCAAAAATAAATAAATACATCCTCTATACTCTGATGTTGTCGCTTCAGCAGCTCTAGCACAACTGACCGATACCTAAATAAACAACCATTTAATATATACGATCATGTAATTCAATATAAAGCTGCAATTAAAAGATTAAAGAGGGAATAAATAAACATAATACTTGCATAACTCAAAATGCCGCTAACAGTTCGGCTATCCTGACTCTTTTCGCGTCCCCGCGAACTAATCCGCGACATCGTATAAGTCATCATCGGATTCGCTTACCTCACTTGGTGAGTCAGACATTCCTTGTGGTGCTATTTAGGGTATCATATGATCTAAAGCAACTACATTACTGTATTTAGCTCGTTGACTATGTTTTGATCCGGCGAGTATCAGCTCAACTTGTTCGATATGGAAAAAAAGTCCAAATTCTGTATCGACGTGAGCCATTAGTAATCCTGGGCGATATTTTATATCGGTATGAATCATGTTATGCGCACTCCCTACGGCAACCGGGACTTTCCAAATAGCTATTGGCGCTGACAAACACAACAAAGTTTTCAGAATGGTGACAAATGTCAATTGAAATCACTCATGTTTTCGCTCTTGAAGTGTCAGCATTGGTTTCTCTAATTCTGTTCTGTGTATTCCTGTTTGAAATTCTTCATAGAGTGCGCGTTCTACAGGTCAGTATCTCTATTTTCTATGGTATGAATATTCCTGCAGTTGCAGTCACCATCTTTCAATCGTATGTACCAAATTCTTGTTAATGCTAGCAGTTCGTAGTGCATTGCAGTCTGTTATTAATTTAAAATGTATTCCCAGCAAATATACTCTAAATTTCTTCAACGTTACGATTACTGTTAAAGTCTCCAGCTCATACGAATGATACTTCATTTCCGGCGGTGAAGTTTGGCTACTGAAATAAGCTACTGGGTGAAATTTACTTGTTCAATTTCTGCAGCAGGATTCCTCCTAAACTTAACTTGCTGGCGTCCGTGTATATCTCTGTTTTAGCATTCGAATTGTAGAGTCGCAAAAGTGGTCGTTCCGTAAGCTTTTCCTTTTGTTCTTCAAATGCATTTTGTTCTTTTGCTTCCCAACTTCACGGTTTATCTTTTCTCGTTAGATTAGCAATCGGTCGCACAATCTTAGTGTAATCTTTAATGAAGTGTCGAAAATAACTTGTAAGTCCTACAAACTGTCTTATTTGATGCACATTCCTCGGTGCCTGAAATCCGGTGACTGCTTTTATTTTCTCCATTCCAGGTCGAACTCTATCTCGATTAATCTGAAATCCTAAATAATTAATGCTGCTCTGAAAAAGAAACATTTCTTCATATTCAGTGTCAAGTTGTTTGCCCTAAAAATGTTAAACAGTGACGCTAATCGCTGAATTCCGTCTGTAAATGATGATGATGGGCAGATAATGTCATCAAGGTAAGCTATGGCGACGGTGTTACGACATGATCCTAGAACTTTGTTAGCCAACCTCCGAAAAACTGATGGTTCATTAGATAATCCAAAAGGGAGACGATTAAGCTCGTAATGTCCGTCCGGTGTTGCAAATGCAGTTTTGTACTTCGAGCTCTCCACGATAGGTATCTGGTAGTATCCTGACGTCATACCTAAAGTTGTAAAGTACTTTGCTCCTTGCAATCGATCCAGTTGGTCGTTAATCCTTTGTAATGGATATCTGTCTTTCATTGTTACTTTGTTCAAATACCTGTAATCCATACACATTTGCGCTTGTCCGTTCGTTTTCTTCACTTAGTAAAATCGGTGCTGAAAAGAGGGAAGTTGATTTGCGTATAATATCGGTATCCAGAAGCTCTTGTACCATTTCCTAACCCGGTTTTCTTTCTGAAATTAACTATCTATATGGCCTGTAAGTAATGGGTTTGTCATCAGCCAGTAAAATATCCAGTTCGGTCGCATTCGTGCATCGAATATTCTTAACATTCTTTTTTTTGCAAAACAATCTCTATATTCCTGCAGTAGACGTATCAGTTGTTCGCGTTGATCCTCACTTATATCCTTTCGCACGTATAGTTTACCTCCGTAACGTAAATTCCTTTATTTTACTGCGTTGTGTATTACCAGCTTAACACATCCATCCCCTTGCTACAATTTTATCCTTCTGAAATTAAAATCCGCATCTGATAAGTTCACGACTGGTAGAACACATTCCATATCCTTGTCTGCTACTACAATTGTTCGCGGAAATACGTGCTCGTTTCTTTCAGGTGTTCGTACTCTTAAATCCACAAAAGTTCTCCTTTGTCTTCCACATGGTAGATGACATGTCCTACATATCCTAGAGGTATAGTTGTTTGCATGTTTGGCCCAAATGTTTACCTTCGCACAGGATGTCGCTTCAATCTCACTGGATGGTGAGTAGTTTTTCCTGAATAATCTTAGCCGACTTGCATCCTTCTACACAACTACTTACGGTGATTCCGTGAAAGACTGTCCAATAATGATGGGTATGAATTCAACTGTGTTTGGTACTATGTTGAATACTAAATCTAGCTCTGCTTCATCAATTGTCGACTTCTGAACTCCAGTTTCGCCTAAAGTCTTTACACATCCATTTCCGAAACCACTCAGAGTAACTGTCTTGTTTTTGTTGAATGATAATTCTAGTTGTTGTGGTACTAATTTCCTTCATGGTGATGTAAGTAGATCCCATATCGACGTATGCTTTGACTCTCGTTCCATTTACTTGTATATATATTTTGCGATTTAATTACAACATTTAAAGTCGTTTTTCGCATCCTAGTTTCCAACGATTTCGGCCTCTCCAATCGTTTTCCTTTAAGTTTCTATTTAGCATTGCATTTATGACGCCGTCTTTCCATGTCTTTCTGGGACGTCCCTTTTTTTCTTCTGTCATTTTATCTATATCCTCATTCCACCAGTCAGGAGTATTTATATTTTTATTTAATTTTTGTTCTCCTAGGGCTTCTATTGCTGCTTCTCTTACGCAGCTGAATATATTTTGATACGTGTTAATACCAGACGAGTAAGTTATGTCATTGAGTTTTAGATTTAGTCTTAATCTATATGGAGACTCCTACTTTCGCTCTTTTACTTTTATCTGCACCACTATATAAATGGATGTATTCGTCTATTTGTTCAATTCCCTTTCCTTTTTGTTTAGTTTCTGTAAGGGCTACTATATCCATCTTTAATCGTTTTACTTCATCTATAACTTCTATTTCTTTTGTGTGTAGGCCTTGCACATTCCAGGTCTCGATATTCATAATCCGATTTTGTTGATGTTGTAGTCTTTATGGTTGCTGGTTCCTACTTCCATTAAATTCACCTCCATGTCTTCCCATGTAATTAGGTTCACATAGCCGTTTGTTGTCGCAATGTGAGTGTGTATGTCCCAACTTTCCACAAATAAAGCAACGAACGTTCGCCACTCCATCATTGTGTTGCTGCGTAGTATAGTAAGGCCGCGTGTTTCTCTGGAAAGTACGATGTAAATCGCGTTTAAGGGGAGCAAAAAGGCTTCGTATTGCTAATTTATCCTTGATCGCCTTCAAAAATAATAAAAGAGACTACAGCTTCTTGCATTCGCTACACATTCTGGATAAGTTGCAACATGATATCCGATATTTTCCACAAACTATCCTTCGCCCTTACATCTGGTGAACGTACATACTGAAACTAAGAGCTGTTGTTAGCTAACGCCATGTTGTAATGTTGTTCCATTTTCGTAATCCAGCTAAACATAAACGTAAAAATATCCGCCTGTTCCAAAGGTTGTGTTGGTCTGATCCTAAACGCTGAAAGTTAAAACTTTTCTGATCCTAAAAGCTGAAAGTTAAAACTGTTCTGATCCTAAAAGCTGAAAGTTAAAACTGTTCTGATCCTAAAAGCTGAAAGTTAAAACTGTTCTGATCCCACTTCTGAAATATTAGAAACCAATCTAATTAATTCATGAAAGATCTCAAAAATACATAATGGTAAACAGATCCAAACAAATATAATTATCCCTAATCCCTGGATGGTCCAGACTCTTTCCTGCGAACGCCAATAGTCTGTAACAGATAAAAAATAGATGAGTATCTCTCTCAGTGAGTGCTTAGGATCAACGTATAACGCAAGGTCTCGGCCTAGCTTTAGGATTAGGATTTGGGTCTAGTCTAGCTAATCCTCAGAATAGCTCTTTCACAACACCGTAGCGTGTGAGATAACCAAGTCCGTTAGGTCTAGCTTAATAGCTCTTCCTCAACAGCGTGAGGGATAACCCGCTCAACAGCTCTTCCTCAACAGCGTGAGGGATAACCAGCTCAACAGCTCTTCCTCAACAGCGTGAGGGATAACCAGCTCAACAGCTCTTCCTCAACAGCGTGAGGGATAACCAGCTCAACAGCTCTTCCTCAACAGCGTGAGGGATAACCAGCTCAACAGCTCTTCCTCAACAGCATGAGGGATAACCACAGTCCGATAGTAACCACAACTCTAGCACTCACCGTTACTCAAAAATAAATAAATACATCCTCTATACTCTGATGTTGTCGCTTCAGCAGCTCTAGCACAACTGACCGATACCTAAATAAACAACCATTTAATATATACGATCATGTAATTCAATATAAAGCTGCAATTAAAAGATTAAAGAGGGAATAAATAAACATAATACTTGCATAACTCAAAATGCCGCTAACAGTTTTATTCAAAATTTCAAGTTCACGTGGTTAATTTGTCACCAGGGGTATGTAATTTACTTGCCTAGGAAAATAAACTACATGGTATTAGATAATCACGAAATTTAGAATGAAAAGTTATGATATTTGACATCTATGTACATAATTACTAGTTATCATTCTGACACGGGCCCCCATATTTGCTTGTCAAGACTAACAAAATCACATGACTGCTCGAGCCCTATTGTATTTAACATACCTATACCAAAAATTCTACTTATATCTATTCTTTATATGCGGATTTTTATATTTAAATTCATTCTATGTATAAATTTTGTCCTACTCTTCTAATTCTTCGAGATATTTCCAATTCATTATAGGGATTAACAGTATTTCTGAAAGGTCATATTTGTATTAAAATAAGAAATATAATATTTAAATTTCAACTAGAAATAACTCTTGTTTTTAATTAGAGAAGCATAGTGATAATGAAATTTTATATTCAGATAAAAAGATTATTTTAATTGGTACCACTTTCAATATGATATTCCATTTTAAAAAATCTGATGTGGCCAGCACAATACCTTCCGTCAATCCTGTGTATTATGTACAAATTCCATACATAAATTTTCTTGCAAAAGATTCTAAATTTTTGGTATTTTATGATTCCCTTTCTCGGCAACGGAATTCCATACTCCTGATAACAAACAAATCACATGAAATAAGAAAATCTTGAAATTTTGAATGAAAAATTATGACACTTGTCAGTTATGGACATAATTAATTGCTGTCATTTTGATACGGGTCCCCATATCTGCTTGTCAAAGAGCAACAAAGTCATGTCACTGCACGCGCCCTATACATAATTTTTTTGCAAAAGATCCTATATTTCCAGTAAAGTTATTTCATAAACAAACTATGAAAATTGCACTTGACACTGACATCTTCTTCTTCTTTAGTTTTCCCATTCGTTAGGGGGTCGCTATTTATTATTTTCTTCTTCCACTAATTTTTGTTTTGCGTGTCGCTCTCGTTCAGTTCCTTTTCTCTCAAGTCTTCTGCAATACAGTCTTTTCATCTTATATTTGGTCTTCCTATGTTTCTTCCACCTTCTATTAATTTATTCATCTCTCCTCATGACATGTTCAAACCAATGTAATCGTCTCTATTATTTCTAAAAACTTCTAACACTAGAATTACTTCCCTTATTTTTTCATTCAATTAGTTGCTTTTTATTGATACTGACATCTGTCAATTTGAATTACCTGAATATATTAGCAGTTTCCATGGTTATGTTAGCATAGCTGGCTGAATTATGAAATTTATACGAATTTTTTATCTTTATTATTCTTTAACTCTATATCTGTTGAATATGAAATATAAAATGCAATCAAATCGTATAGAGAATAATATATTCTTTAAGTTATAATAACATTTAACTGATTTTTTCAAGAAAAACTGTTAAAATCTTCAAATGAGGGTACTTCCGGTTGACCAATTATAACCAAAATCTAATCAAGTCTGAATATGGTTGTAAGGAAGAGGAATACGCAAGAATTGTAATTTTTGGAATTCTAGTATTGGAGATATCGTCCACGAAAAAGCGGTCACATACACACACACACACACACACACACACACACACACATACACACATACACACACACACACACACACACGCACATACGAAGACACACACACACACACACATACAGACATCATCGTAAAAATAGTAAAATCGTATTGTAAAGACCCTAAAACGTGCTTATTCAATGAAAACTCACCACCGAATTTTTTGACCAAAGACAATACCTTCCTTACCTAGAGGTGACGGAAGGTAAAAATGGTATTTCGTTGAATAAGACGCGTATTTGATGTTCAATTGTTTTTCATTTTTCACCGTTAAATTTGTCGTATATATATATATATATATATATATATATATATATATATATATATATATATATATCGCACAACTTTGTCCATTTAACTGCCTTTCTATCTCTTCAAATAAGAAAGTTAGCAATGGTGGCCAGCTTATGGCAGAAATCTGTATATATATATATATATATATATATATATATATATATATATATATATATATATATATATATATATATATATATATATACAGGATGTATCAAGATAATGGAACAGTGCCATTTATTCGTGAATATGAAAAGTTACACAAAAAAGTGATTAAGATATTTTATAAAGCATAGAGGGGGACACATTTTGATATAACTATTATTATTTTAGAGCCAGTGGTACTCAACTTATCGATCAATGTTATACTTTTTTAAATGGTATCATATATTTTTTATTTACTCATTAAATAGCGAATTTTCTTCTGAATTCAACAATATAATTATATTATACCCTTACATTGCGAAAAATTTGATAAAAGTTAATTCAAAATTAGTATTTTTTATTTTTAAGTAGGCCAAGCAAACATTTAACTATTAAAACAAAAGAAATTTTCTATCATTTTTGTGTCATTGTTACGTATTATATTATTTTTTCGAAATGTTCCAAATTTCGTTATTCTTTTTTTATTTCGCGTATAGACTAGTTAGTCGTACGAAATTAGGATAAATTTTTGGAAATAAATTGCATGCTAGGAATGTATTTTGCTGGGTCTTGCATCAATAAATAAAATCAGTTTTTGTTAAATCTACTGCCATTATTAAATTAATTATTACAAAGGTAACGAAAATAACCTTAATTGTAATAATGGATAACAATGAAATACGAAAATGGTGGATAATTTTCTTTTGTTTTAATGATTAAATGTTTACGCAACCTACTTAAATTTTTTTTAAATAGAAATGAAAAATTTGATAAAAATTAATTCAAAGTTAGTATACTTTGAATTAATTTTTATCAAATTTTTCGCAATGTAAGGGTATGATATTATGTCGTTGAATTCAGAAGAAAAGTCTCTATTTAACTAGTTAATAAAAAATATATAATGCCATTTAAAAAAATGTAACATTGATCCATAAGTTGAGTACCACTAGCTTTAAAATAATAATGGTTATGTCAGAATGTGTCCCCCTCTATGCTTTACAAAATATCTTAATCACTTTTTTTTGTAACTTTTCATATTCACGCACTGTTCCATTATCTTGATACACCCTGTATATATATATATATATATATATATATATATATATATATATATATATATATATATATATATATATATATATATATATACACAGTGGAATCCACCTATAATGAACTCACCTATAATAAACAACTCTGTTTTAATGTACCCTTTTTTAAAGTCCCAGTACAGACACGTGAAAAATCCTCGGGTAAAATGAAGTCGATTATAACAAACTTTCGCCTATAATGGACCCAAATTCGTTATTTTGTCCATTACACGCGGAGCGATTCGGTACTTAAAATAATGTCAAACTAATTCTAGATAAAAATTATATAGCTAAACCGTGGATCCAAGCAAAACTAACCGACTTTTTTCAAAATATGTAATGGTAAATATATGCGAGTATGTATACAGGGTGTTTCCTTTAAAACAACCAGCGCTTTTTTAGGCGAACTAATGACTTTAGAGAAAAATGTTATATACAAAAAATTACCAGGAAAAAGGGCTTAATTTATGAGGAATAATAAATAAAAAATTCAACCAGTGGTTCTCAAACGGTAGAATAAAATTATATTTTTTTAAATGGCAACCTATATAAATTTTTTGTCCATTAGATAGAGAATTTTTTTCTGATTTCCACGATATAAATATGATATGGGGTTGTATAACAATTATTTCGAGAAAAATGATATAAAAAATCAGAAATAATTTTACAATATTGAAGTAGGCTATGCAATAAACAACTATTAATACGACTATTGCCTAGGTTACGATAGTATATTATTTTCTTATATCTAAAATAACTTAATAACGTAAGCTGTGGTAGCCAAATTGCTAATATGGTTTACTGCAGCAACGTCATTGCAGCTTTTTTCCAGCTTCGTGTGCTACTTGGGTGTGTACATACATATTGCAGCACACAACAGAGCAACGAACAATGTACTACTTTATTATATGTTTTTATCAGTTTATCAGTTAAAATACAATCAAGTTCCATAGGAAACAGAACAAAATATAAATGGATAGGCAAAATTTTAATAAGGTGAAGATTCCGGAAAATTGGTATGCAGGGATATGGCAAGAGTGTGGCGAAGAAGGCGAATGCCGTATAAATAATTGAACTCCTGAGTATGAAACACAGACCTGCGCAGTTAAATGTTGAATATATTTTTTCATCGACATAATTGTTACACAGCAATCAACAATGGTAGTAATTTTACTAATAGACACTGGTCGACATCAATTTTAATTATATAAAATACATATCACAAGATAAGTAACAAAATTAATTACATACGACACACACATATATATATATATATATATATATATATATATATATATATATATATATATATATATATATATGTGTGTGTGTATATAATATTTTCTTTTATAATTTTTGTAAAAGATTATAATAAAAATTAATTTCTTAAAAAGTCTACTCGTATATCGGAAAGTGCACTTAATTTGATATAAAAATCTATTGTGGCCATCACAATACATCTCGCCCTTTCCATTGTGGTATATATAAGTATTGTATTTAACATTTCTTGTACACACAAAAAATTCTAATTACACCTAATCTTTATATTTACGTATTTTGTATAATTTTAAATTCATTCTATGAACAAGTTTTCTCCATTTCTTCTAAATTTTCGAGGTTTCTCCAATTCATTAAAGGGATTGGCGATATTTCTGAAGGGTTCATGTAATATACCTATAATTTTAAATATATAATTAATAATACAACAAGAAATATTAAATATCGTTCCCAGAAAAAGCCTTCAGTACTATCTCTGAATTTTTGACACTGACATTAGTGACATTTATCTGCCAATTACAGACATTTTAATTTCTCAACTAGTTACCATGGAGTTGTTCGGGCTATGAGCAGACTGTGAGATTTACTACAACATTATTTTATATATTATATATCTATATCTTTAAATCTATAGAAGGTGTAATATTTTTTTAAATGTGTCGGATAGAGAATTTTGTTTTTTAAATTTTTTAATAACACACATTTTCAAAAAATAATATTTAGAAGAATATTGTTAAAGTACTACTTCCGGGTGCCCAATTGTTACCAGAATCTATTCAACTCTTCCCATTACTGTTAAATTGAGGAATCCGTAGTTAGACAGGTCTTTAGTCGTATAGAATTTGAGATATCGTACCTACAACAACCTCACACACACACACAGACATCATCGTAGAAATATTATCGGATTCTAGGGACCTTAAAACGTGCTTATTCACTAAAATCTGGATATGCGATTTTTAGCATGAATCCAATACCTCTCTTCGCGAGAAGTAAAAATGGCTAGTTATAGTTTATGGTCTGTCCAGAGTCCACAGCTCTAAGATTATGGTTTTGACTATGGCTGGGTTGACCACGTGGACATGAATAGCAGTAGTACACAGAGCCGGAAAATTTTGTAAAAAATCTTTTTGGTTGAGAATCATCACATCGAAATGTATACATATAAGGCTCAATTCTCAAATTTCACCATTATGATATAGATGAAATGATAAATTTATATCATATCGCTTGTCAGTGCCAAGTACCATGATATTATTTGCCAAATTTCAGCAAACATATGTCACAAACACATGCACCAAATTCGTATTTTCTTGTTATGTGCAACCAATATTGTCAAAATAGTGTAAATACATACAATATCACACTTTCTCATTCTTTTATATCAGTTCACTTTGCAATTGAGAATAGCTCCAAGTGATAAAGTGAAAAAAATTCACTGCATATCACTTGCGTGAAAATTGAGAATTGGGCCCATAGCCTCAAAAAAAAATCCTTTTTACCTTCCGTCACCTTTAGGTAAGGAAGGTATTGTCTTTGATCAAAAAAATTTAATAATGAGTTTTTAGTCCCTATAATACGATTTTACTATTTTTACGATTATGTATGTATGTATGAATGTGTGTGTGTGTCTGTGTGCCTGTGTGTGTGACGAAAGTTTCGGATCGCATAACTTTAATACCACGATTCCAAAAATTATATTTTTTTCGCATTCCTCAAGTTTACACCCAGAAAAACAACTGATTAGATTTTGGTTATAATTGGTGAACCGGAAGTAGCCTCATTTGAAGATTTAACAGTTAGATTTGATTTATTGACATTTAACATTACTATAACTTAAAGAATATATTATTCTCTATACGATTTGATTGCATTTTATACTTCATATTCTATAGATATAGAGTTAAAGAATTTTAAAATAATTTAATTTATAAATCAGCCAGCTATGCTAAACATGGAAACTACTAATATATTCATATAATTCAAATTGTGGCAGAGATGAGGATGTTGAAGTAGATGTTGGGGAAGACACGGAAATATAGGTAAGGAAATAAGTCTAGTGTTACAAGTTTCTAGAAAGATACAAGAGAGATGATAACATTGGTTTGAAAGTGCCATGAGGAGAAATGTAGAATATATTGAATGAAGAAGGAATAGCTTAGTAATAGGAGGTTGAAGAAACAGAGGAAGACCAAAGATAAAATGGAAGGACTGTATTGCGGAAGACTTGAGAGAAAAGGAACTGAATGAGAACGACACGTAAAACAGAAATGAGTGGAAGAAGAAAATAAAAAATAGCGACCCCTAACGAATGGGGAAAGCTAAAGAAGAAGAAGATGTTAGTGTCAAGTGCAATTTGCATAGTTTGTTTATGAAATAATTTTACTGGAAATTTACAATCTTTTGCAAGAAAATGTATGTATGGAATATATTCAGAATACACAGGATTGACGGAAGGTATTGTGCTGGCCACAACAGATTTTTTAACACTTGGTATTGTGTTATTAAATTTTGATATGTGTAATTTTGAATAAAAATATTGAAAATATGTAATTGACTATATTTATTCAAAAATTGACATGCAACCCTGGTATTCTGTACAAACTATACTTCGCTGACATGTGAGATATTAATTATCGGTTTTCTAACGTGCGATATTTCTTTGCAGACAGCAATTTTCACTGTTGTCCTGCTCCCTATACGAGTGGTGATTATCTGCTGGCTTTTGATAACTGCGTGGCTGCTGGCATGCATTGGCCTCTTCGGTCTGACGGAGGAAGACCTCCGGACCAGACCCATCACAGGCTGGAGACGGTGAGTTCAATTTTATTTTTGCTCTACTTTCACTTCCTTCTGTCATATACGTACTTACATTTAACAAATTACAACTAATTGCGTTTTAATAGCAATTTGTTTATGTCAAGTCCGGTATGCAAATTGAAATTTTTATTTTATTTTATAAATCGTAATAAATATCTCAATTTATTATCATTAGCATTATAATTAATAATTGATCTTCTATTTGCAGTACATCTATAATCTTTACATATTTTAACTATACCTCATTCCAAAATGAGCTACAGTAATAAATCAAAATTTGCTAGAATAGTATATTGGATTATTGTCAGGAATGTGGCGAATAAATCCACCCGAAAAATTATATATAACTTTACTTTTTATACCCAAACCCTGAACCGAAAACCCGAATTAATCTGAATTTTTGATGAACCTGCACCCGAAGTAAACCTTTATTTGTTAAGGTCAATAAACGTGATCCGAACCGTTTTTAAATTCAGATTCGGTTCAGAACTGATAAATATATAATTAAAACCCAATACTTGAACCCAGAACCGCAGACGAACCCATCTCTCAAAAAACAAATTAACCTGAACCTAAGCCGAACCCAGTTTTTGGCGGGTTCGATGCCCTGAATTATAATATGTAAATTCAAATTAAATTAATATGATTTAAAAAATAATAAAAATTACCATCTTTGTGTACTTGTGCTCTGAACCGAAATTCGAACCCTAACCCAAAACCGGTGATCTGTTATAATTTTCTTTTTCTTGAACCGAAACTGAAGCTGAACCAGCATTTATTTCCTGAACCGAACTTGAACCATAAATAGGTTTCGGTTCAGATCGTTACCTGAAAAAAAAATACTTCTTTAACAATAGCTAACAATAGAAAGATCTTAATAAACCTATCGATGATCCCGTTTGAAGAGTTACATGGCCGTAGAGAGTTTTCAGAGAGATTTGTTTATATATTTATATTATCTGCAAATAAAAGTTCTTTGTCAAAATTTATATTTATTTAAATGTACCTAAGGTGTTAAAAATTAAGTTAGAACTGAAAGGGTAAATATGTTTCGAATTCAGTCATTTTGAATATCCCTTATTAAACAATTATTGACACGCCACTGGAATATTTTTGACGGACTGATTTATTACAGCTCATTTCTAAACGAAGTATGTATAGGTATAAATCGTGCTATTTACACGAGGAAGAACATATTAATAACATATAATTTTTGCAAATTTTGATTTATTTAAAAAAATATATTTAAAATGTGATTAGGTATATATTTTTATATCAGAAATTAAAAAATATTATATGTATTAATAGTACAATACTATAATTTTAAGAATCATACATCTATAAATCCGTAAATGTTTTGTACATCAAAAGAAATGTTTTTTTATTTATATTCAAACATCTACAAAGTACAGGTGATTGAAAAAATAGGAAAAAACAGTTATTTTCTTATTAATTTTAGTTGGGGGCAAAGTTAAATGTCACATCATCGTTGATTTTTTAATGGAATGGTAATTTATTATATTTTTGAAAAGTATTTTAAATTATCTTCACAGTGATGCCAAATACTTGCATTTTCATTAAAAAATAACTTAGTTATGAGTTTTACAAAATTATATTTGAATGGAATTGTAATTGGAAAGAGTACAGGGAGTTTTAAATTTGAACAATAATATTTTAATTTTGAATATAATGAGAGACATTCACTAAAATTTTATTTATTTCTACATGAAATAAAACTCTCTGTTTTATTTGTTACCCTAGAACTCGAGTCAACTCATGCTAAGTTTTGTACAATTATAATTACACATATTGTGATATTTAATTTTTTACTGTAAAATAGTGTAAAATTAATTAATCTTTTAATATAATAATACTAATGTATTTCGTATAAATATTTACAATATTTGTACCAAAAGAGAGGTTGGTTGTTTATAAGATATGATAATTATTTTACAGCCTTGTATATATATATTTTTGTTACATGAGCTTTTATTACTTAACCTAGTTAAATATAGACATAATAACATTAAAAAAAAATATATGAAAAATATGGAAAAAGAGATTAAATTAAGGTTAAATTGCGTGTGAACTCTCAAAGGAAAATAGTGTGGTTCAATTAATTAGATATAGTCATAGTCGCCACTGACCCTTGTATTGTATTTTTATTAAAATTCCTTCACAAATTTACGCTCCCTTAATGCCAGTTCTGCGAAGTGGTAAATGTCAATTATTACGATTTCTTGGAAATGATTTGTGAGTTGATTAACAATATCTTCAAAGTAATTTATTTAATCACAGCAGTCAGTAGGATTTAAACATACTGAGCCAATAATATACTTTAAAATTAATTAATCTTGTAATATAACAGAAATTAGTATAAAAATTCAACGCAAAGACTGGTAATACTTATTAACTCAAAATTTTGGCACCCTAAACTAATTATTCTATCTACCATTTAAAAATACATTGGTACGTTTAAAAATAACTGAATGTGTTATATTAGTCACAGCTTAATCAATCGTGATAAGGAGTAAATACTATACCAGTCGTTGAAATGCAAAGTTCTTAAAACAAAATATATCTGACAATTTGCTTAAATGAACTTATCTGCTTGTAATAAATTAAATTTAAGTTTGTTTTTGTAAACTAAAAAATCGCATTAAGCAATCCAAATCGAATCGTACACGTTATTTCGGTTTTTGAAAATATATACCCACCACATTTTGGATTGCGATCTGAATTTTCGAATCGCTTTAAAACACCGATTACGTCAATTGGATTGCTCTGATTGTTAATTATCGCTGGTATTACTGTTTATGTTTTATGTTTATACATGCTTTACACAAAATAAATATAAAATATTTTCTTTCGTTTTGTTTGCGATATAAGTTTATTTATATACCTACTTGTAATAGAAAATACCGAGGGACGAGCAGTATACATTAATTTATAAATTAATTTTAATTAGAACAAATAACCAATTATCTAAATTCATTTGGTATTTAAACAAACGTTTGAAAGTTCAATTCGTAAAGTAAATGCGGCCGCAAAATAAAAGCGGCCGTAAAGTAGTCTTTGATAGATATCAAAATAAAAGTAATACTTTACGGTTGCCAAATGATACGCAAAACAACTATTTATGTAAGAGTTGTCTAAAAAATATTATACAGCGTGTTTCCTTTAAAACGAAACAACCATAGTGTTTTTTTAGGCGTACTAATGACTAGATAAAAATGTGATATACAAAATCAAAATCAGAAATAAGGGGCTAATTTATCAGTAATAACAAACTGAAAATTCAATCAGTGGTTCTCAAACGGGAAAACAAAATTATATTTTTTGAAAAAGTAACATATAATTTTTTAGTCCATTTTTTTCTGATTTCAACGATATAAATATTGTATAGGATTGTATAACAGTTATCCCGAGAAAAATAGTGTTAAATATTAGAGATAATGTTACGATATTCAGTAGACACAACTATTGATACCACTGTTACCAGGGCCGGCGCTAACTATTTTGCCGCCTCAGGCGAACTTTTTTATTGCGCCTCATCAGCGGATGTATTTAAAATATAATGCACATATAAATAACATACACATAACGTATTTTATTTTAAAAGGAAATAACTACTCTACTGGCTCAACATTAGGATCTCAGAAACTATAAGAGATATGAAGTCGGTTAAATTAGGGTAAAGTTGTCCCATTAGTACACCATTTTAAAGATGTATTTGTTTTTCCCGAAAAATTTATAGGTCGCTAGATAAATGCAAATATTCAAATTTTACTGATTTTTATTTATACAAGTAACTTGTAACTAAATGTGAAATAATATGGAATTTTGCTTTGGACACTTTATTATTTTCTTTCGAACGACGATGTTCATTTTTTTTATCTGCACCATTAATAAAGATTTGTTTTGGCTTTCCTACGATGTATAACGTAATGATGCTCATTTGTTTCGAACAATAAAGATACAACAATTATTAATTTTATAGAGTAAAAATCTGATGTGGCCAGCACAATACCTTCCGACAATCCTGTGTATTATGTACAAATTCCATACATAAATTTTCTTGCAAAAGATTCTAAATTTCATAAACAAACTATGCAAATGGCACTTGACACTGATATCTTCTTCTTCTTTAGCTTTTCCCATTCGTTAGGGGTCGCTCTTTATATTTTTACTTCCTTGTACGTAAGTAAAGGAAGTATTGTAATCGCGAAAAATTTCGGTTTTCAGATTTCAGCGGAAATATCCATTTTGATCATCCCTGAATCCATTTTGACTCATTTCGTCGTGACATCTGTACTTACGTACGTATCTCACATAACTCAAAAACGGTAAGCCGTAGAAAGTTGAAATTTTGAATTTAGGACTCCTATAACATATAGTTGTGCACCTCCCTTTCTGGTTATTACACAATTTCCAGAAGTGGCACTTTACATGAAGCCTATAATAGATTTTAATGAAAAA
The DNA here is from genome assembly GCA_951394225.1 of Harpalus rufipes. NCBI lineage: Eukaryota > Metazoa > Arthropoda > Insecta > Coleoptera > Carabidae > Harpalus > Harpalus rufipes. The sequence continues at coordinate 28,489,704 of OX596275.1, read as the reverse complement.
CTGTTTTAAAATATAATCCAAAACTTATCAAATTTGGTATACAAGACTTTTATATCAATCGAAATAACATAATAGATTTTGGTTAAAATAGGCTAACCGGAAGTGGTACATTACTTGAAGTTGTTAACAGTTTTTCTTGAATAAAATGATTTTATTTTGATTTTAGAAATAAATGCATCAAATAAAAGTTTTAGAGAATTAATTTATGCGTCTAGCACATCAAGTATTATTAAATTAGCCCTTTTGTATAAGCGAGATATGTAAATTTAAAAATTATATACTTTTTTGTTTTTGTAATAAAGCTTTCTATGGATTAGGACAAAAACATAAAAAAAATGTTCATGTCAAATTACGTTAAATACGTGCAATTTTATGATTCGTACAATAACAAATATTATATTTTTATTGTGAAATTAGTCATATTCATTGTTGTATATATAATATATTCTACATCTCTCCTTATGACATATTCAAACCAGTGTAATCGTCTCCCTTGTATCTCTCTAGAAAATTCTAATACTCGAGTTATTTCCCTTATTCATTTATTCCTTACCGTATCTTTCCACGTCTTCCCCAACATCTATCTCAACATCCTCATCTCTACCACATTCATTTTCTTTTCAGTTAGAATTTTCTTAATATAGTAGCTGTTTCCATAATTATAGTATAGGTGGCTGATTTATAGAATTTAATTTTTTTATAATTCTTTAACTCTATATCCATTGAATATAAAATATAAAATGCAATCAATTCGTATAGATAATAGAATATTTTTAGTATTTATAATAACATTAAATGTGTAAATAATACTTCATAGTTTGTTTATAAAATAATTTTACTGGAAATATAGAATCTTTTGCAAGAAAATTTATGTATAGGACAGGAGCAGTCCGTACCAGAATGACAGCTATTAATTATGTCCATAACTGACAAATGTCATAATTATTCTTTCAAAATTTAATTTTTTGGTATTTTATGATTCCTTTTCTCGGCAACTGATTTCCACATTCCTGTGATAACAAATAAACCTCATGAAATAAGAAAATCATGAAATTTTGAAAGAAAAATTATGACATTTATCATTTATGGACATAATTAATAGCTGTCATTTTGACACGGGTCCCCATATCTGCTTAACGTCACTGCACGCGCCCTATACATAAATTTTCTTGCAAAAGATCCTGTATTTCCAGTAAAATTATTTCATAAACAAACTATGCAAATTGCACTTGACACTTCTTCTTCTTTAGTTTTTCCCATTCGTTAGGGGGTCGCTATTTTTTATTTTTTTCTTCCACTCATTTTCGTTTTACATGGCGTTCTCATTCAGTTCTTTCTCTCTTATATCTTTCTAGAAACTTCTAACACTAGAGTTACTTCCCTTATTCTTTCATTCATTTACTTTTTATTGATACTGACTACTGACATCTGTCAATTTGAATTACCTGAATATATTAGCAGTTTCCATGGTTAAATTAGTATAGCTGGCTGATTTATGAAATTTATTATCTTTATAATTCATTAACTCTATATCTGTTGAATATGAAATATAAAATGCAATCAAATCGTATAGAGAATAAATATATATATATATATATATATATATATATATATATATAATATATTCTTTAAGTTATAATAATATTTAACTGAGTTTTTCAAGACCAATTATAACCAAAATCTAATCAAGACTACATATGGTCGTAAGCTAGAGGAATACGCAAGAATTTTAATTTTTGGAATTCTAGTAGTGGAGATATCGCGGCCGAAACCGCGGTCACATACAAACACGCACACATACACACACACACGCACACACACGCACACACACGCACACACACGCACACACACGCACACACACAGACACACACACACAGACACACACAGACACACACAGACACAGACACACACACACACAGACACAGACACACACACACACACACACACACACACACACACACACACACAAACAAACACATACAGACATCATCGTAAAAATAGTAAAATCGTATTGTAAAGACCCTAAAACGTGCTTATTCAATGAAAACTCACCACCAAATTTTTTGACCAAAGACAATACCTTTCTTACCTAGAGGTGACGGAAGGTAAAAACAATGTTTGTGGCAATGAAACAAATGAAAACATAATTGTAGATTATAATTTGTTTATTTTTATTGCTAATTTTCTAATTTATTTTTCAAAATTTGTTTCAGTTCAATTAATTTTAATAATTTTATATAGACATTATAGTAGGCGATGACTATATTGAAAATAAAATTTTAAAAGTTTTTCAGAGCTGATTAAGTTAAAAATATTAGTAAAAATGAAGAAAATAAGCATAAAAATAAACAGATGGCAGTACCTAATTGATTATTTCATGTTCTTCATTGCTACAATCATTGTTTTCATCCTATAAAATTAATAATTATTATATTTTCGCTGTTTGAAACAAATACATATCAATAAGTTATACATCTTTGGAAAGCTAAAAAAAATCTTTTCAATGGTGTAACTTTCCAATATGGCGTCCATATAAAAATCATAATTTTGATCTCATAACGCGAAATCTAGCACTGATAAAAAAAATGATCATAGTCGTTCGAATGAAAATAAAAAAAGTGTCATAAGGAAGTGCAAACCAAAATATCATATTAATTCATATTTAGAAGTTATAGGTAAAAATTTAAATTTTCTGCATATATCTAACGAGTGACATGAATTTTTCGGGAAAAGCAAATACATTTTTAAAATGGTCTACTATTAGCGCAACTCTGCTCTAATTTAACCGACTTCATATCTCTTATAGTTTCCGATAACCCAATGGTGAGCCTCAAAAAACAGACACTTTGTATACACAAAGAAAATAACAATAATTCTGAATTTCTTGTTTTAATTTTAGAAAGTTATCAATTATTTTATCACAATTTATATTTCAAAATTACCATGCTCAGTAGCTATTATACTAATTCAGATTGCCTTTCTTATATATTAAGTTTGGAGTAATTATTTGTATTTATTAACAAATATAAAAACTATTTGCAAATTAAAAATATCTCTCTTGCTGTCGATCGAAAAAAAAATGCCGCGCCTTAAAACTGCCGCCCTAAGGGAACGTCTCTCCGTCTCACCGCACTCTCGAAAATTTTTTTATACAACCCTATAATATTTATATCATTGAAATAAAAAAAAATCTCTATCTGATGGACTAGAAAATTATATTTGATAATCATTTTTTTGTTGAATTTTCGATTTGTTATTACTGATAAATTAGCCCCTTATTCCTGATAATTTTTGTATAAAACATCAAAACATTATCAAGTCATTAGCTCGCTCAAAAAGGTATCAAAAAGGTACTGGTAAAAGGAGACACCTGTATTTAAATAAAATAATTAGTATGCCTTATGCCATATAAATATTACAGATTCTTCCAAATAAGTAAGAAATTTGATGAAAAACATCCAAAAATATAAGGTTTTGAGGGTAAAACAAATTTAAAATACAATGGCCCTTATACCAATCGAAAGAGAGAAAAAATCTGTTGTGGCCAGCACAATACCTTCCGTCATTCTCGTGTATAATGTATAAATTCCATAATTTTTCTTACAAAAGATTCTAAATATCCAGTAAAATTATTTCATAAACAAACTATTCAAATTGCACTTGACACTGGCATCTTCTTCTTCTTTATCTTTTCCCATTCGTTAGGGGTCGCTATTTTTGCATGTCGTTCTCATTCAGTTCCTTTTCTCTCAAATCTTCCGCAATACAGTCCTTCCATCTTATCTTTGGTCTTCCTCTGTTTCTTTAACGTCCTATTACTAAACTATTCATTCTTGTTCCAATATAATTCTTCATTTCTCCTCATGACATGTTCAAACCAATGTAATCGTCTTTCTTGTATCTTTCTAAAAACTTGTAACACTAGAGTTATTTTCTTACCGTATCTTTCCGTGTATTCCCCAATATCTACTTCAACATCCTCATATCTGCCACATTAATTTACTTTTTATTGATACTGATATCTGTCAATTTGAATTATATGAATATATTACTAGTTCCCAAGTTTGGCATAGCTGGCTGAATTATAAAATTTAATTTCTTTAAAATTCTTTAACTCTGTATCTATTGAATATGAAGTATAAATTGTAATCAAATCGTATAGAGAATAATATATTCTTTAAGTTATAATAACGTTAAATGTCAATAAATCAAATTTAACTGTTAAATCTTCAAATGAGACTACTTCCGGTTGACCAATTATAACCAAAATCTAATCAGTTGTTCTTCTGGATGTAAACTTGAGGAATACGAAAAAAATATAATTTTTGGAATCGTGGTATTGAAGTTATGGAATCCGGAACTTTTGTCACACACACAGACACACATACATACAGACATCATCGTAAAAATGGTAAAATCGTATTATATGGACCCTAAAACGTGCTTATTCAGTAAAAACTCATCATTGAATTTTTTGACCAAAGACAATACCTTCCTTACCTAAAGGTGACGGAAGGTAAAAATAAGTATTATTTTTTAAAGTAAAAATCAGATATGGGTTCCATTTAAAAAATGCATTTTATGACATATCTGGAAAATTTACTGATAGAAAAATTATTTTCGTACGTCACTGGATAGACAATAAGAATATTTATTTGAAACATTTTTGTCAATTACTGATAGTTTAGAAGTAATTTCAAAACGACTCCCCAAAGGCGCACCACATGTACCATTTAACCAAAGTTGTATCTCTTGTAGTTTCCAAAATCCCAATCGTTGCCTTCGACATTCGGACAGCCTGTGTACTTCTCAAGAAATTTCTTGCGATCTAACTCAGCACAATCTAATCTAATCCTACGTTTCATACATGTTTGTATTTACTAGAATGTATTTCCGCTCATAGTAATATATAAACTATATCCGTTTAATAAATTGTTTAACACAATATTACAAAATATAAAATATACATATGTATCTTCTTCGAATTACTGACAGCATAATCATTAAATATATCTATTTATATTTGTTTAATGAAAATAATATATTTTTTTCATTAATAAGTACGGTGAAATGTAATGTGTGTTAATATAAATCATTTAATTTTGTACTGTTATAATAGTTAAACTATATTTATTTAATGAAATAATCAGATTTCTTTAAAACTTTTACATAATTGATTTAAAATTATATGAATTAAAGTGATATACTTGATATGGTTGTGCACAATACAAATACAATATGCAAAACTCTTGAAATATTATTCACATGTAGAGCGGAAGAATCAGCCTGCCCGAAACCAAACAATTGAAAGCGTATCAGAAAGGTAATAAACCTTGATGTATTGTATTAATGACCATTTCATTTGTCTTGAGGTACTATTCGATCTAACCTATAAATCTAGATTGCATTATCTTTCGTAAAAGTAAATGTAAGTTAATAGTGTTTGAAGTGTTCATTTATACATTTTTAAGCTTTTAATCTAAAAATAGAAATAAATGTATGCATATTCAACTAATTATTGATAAATAAGATTGATAATATATTATATCTGGCTTTTTAAAGATTTGTTCCCTGCTTTATATTATTTTTGCTGACAATTTAAATGATGTATAGTATCATGCAATAAGATATAATTTGATGTGACTAACATATTACTTTCCATCAATTCATATATTTTGTACAAATGCCATAGAGACAGTTTCATGCAAAAGATTATATATTTTCAATAACATTATTTTACAAACTACGCAAATTGTCCTTAACACTGATATCTGTCAATTAATAGTATTTACTGTTTCCATGGTGATGGTGATTAGGAAAAAAAATGTAATCAAATCGTACAGAGAATATAATAATCTTTAATATTTATAATAACGCAAAATGTCAAAAAATAATATTTAACCAAGTTTTTCTTAGAGAAAAATAGTTAAGAACTTGAAACAAGGGTATTTACGGCTGACCGATTATAATCAAAATTTAATCACCTCTTCATATGGACGTGCGAAAGGCGAATACGAAAGAATTATAATTTTTGGAATTATAGTATTGGAGTTATCAAAGGAGTAACTTTTGTCACACACAGATATAATTTGACAATTCACCGTGCCACCGTGGTTATCTGATGGTAATATGATTGAAGAAAAATATTTCAAAATTAGATTATTAAATTACTACATGTTTTTCTTGTGAAATTGCTCGACAATATGGTTTATTTAACACACAGAAAAAATCTATAAAGATATGAATCTTGTATAATTATTTACAATTGAATAATCTAGGTTCTAGAATCAAAACCTCTTAAATCCGCTTCCGGTGAAAAATGAGTGCCAAAATTTAGAAAACGAACCCTGGCGAGTTTTCTAGATGTCTAAATAACAAGTACGAAAATAATTCCTACTATTTTCTTTTATATTTTGCGTATTTTATATTATACTAAAATATATTTTTTTAAAAACTGCTATATTAAACCGAGTTGATTTACGGGAAATTGGTATGTGTAATGTTGTAGTTGATAACACTGGATTGACATTTATTCAATTATTTGAAAATTATGAACATAAGTAAATGTCATCTAGTATCAACCTTCTAAAACAAAATATTGCGTATCGAAATGAAAGCTCTTTTGATAGGCAATTCACTTCATTATGAACGCAAAATAAAAATAGTTATTTATGATATGTGTTAAAAGTGACATTTTATTTTGTGAGAAGGAAATTTGGAATACGACGCGAAGCGCGGTGATTCATACATTCGAACAAAATAAAATCAATTTAAACAAGTATGTATCATACACTATTTTTTTCTACAAACAATATTTTTTCATTAAATTTGTATTTCTAATAAATATTTGACATATTTCAAAAATATCGATTTGTTGTTCTGTTCGTCATTACGAAGGTAACTAATTCACTTTTAACACTAATGTTAAAAGTAACAATGATATGTCAGTTTTTAACATTGATGTCATAAAATGATATTTTTAATCCTAAAAACAAACTTTTAAAACCCTACTTTTAGTAGATTTGTAAAAAAATCCTATTTAAAATCAATTTAAAAAATCTGATGTGACCAACACAATACCTCCCGCAATTTACCTATGGGGTCTCGTTGCCGCGTGCCTGATGTCTGGTCGCGAATCTAGGAAATCCAATTCGATCCCCATCAACGCCAAATAATTCGAATTTTAAATGGAATAAAATGAACCCTTGTAGTAAACGCCCGCACAATACAAATATGTACTCATCGTTACCGAAATGTGTGTACAAATCAGATTAGCACATCCAGCAATGTATAATATGCCGTGATAATTATTTATTTAGTTCTTTATTTAAATACATACCTGCATATTTACTAATGCCAGAAATGATGTATATTAAGTTCCTTTCCATAAAACTATTGTTCTATTTACAATTTTCCTTTTAAAACGTTACTATTATTAATTTGAAATGATTATTTTTTTAACAGTGACATTTATCTGTCAGTTACATACATTTGAGCTGAACTATGTAACCATCGAGATGTGTTTAAAGCATAAGCTCCGAGATATAATTTTTATATTACTTTATAAACTTATCCATAAATTATATAGAAAAAGTATTAAAGCAAACCTGTAGAAAATGGAATAATCTTTAATTTTTATAATAACAAATTGCGAAAAAAATACATTTAAAGGTATTTTTTGAAGAAAAACTATCTTGAGCTTCAAGTAAACTGCCATTTCCGGTTATCCGATTGCCACCAAAATCTAATGGCTTCTTTCCATATTAGAATAAGGTAGAAATACATGGTTTCAAAACTTTCTGAATGATAGTATTTGAGTTAGAGCGTAAAGAGGATCCACACACACACACACATACACATACATACATACACACAGCCATTATCGTGAAAATGTTAAAATTGGATTGTAGGGACCTTAAAACGTGGTCATTTACCAAAATCTCGATATGCGATTTTTAGCACGATCCCTATACCTCCCTTACCAAGGGTAGCGGGAGGTAAAAAGTAACTTAAGGCTTCAGGTTTTCAATAAGTATTTATTGAAAAATGCAATCTCTCTTTTCTGAGTATTGTTTACTCTCGTTTATTAAATATTTTTTCTTCCTACGATTTTTTTTTTGCTTTGTTTATAATTCCTGCTAGGTACACTTAAGTGACAACTACCTTAAGGTAGTTGTCACTTGAGTGTACCTAGGTAGTTGTCACTTACCTATTCAAAAACTTGTTCTATGTACAAAATAAAAATTAAGCTAATGCAGTTTATATTTGCAAGACCTTATATTTTTTAACATTATATTATATTCATAAATTGTATAAAAATAGTTAAAAGCTAATATCAAACACTGTGACAAATGATTTTTTTTTTATTTTTCCGTAGAAAAGTTATTCATTGTACTGTACCAATCGCACTAACACATGCACAAGTGTCGTATTCCAATATAACCCATACTAAAGTATGAATGTTGAAGAATAACTGTGGCAACGTCGCGCAAAGAAAGAGATATTTTAATAGTTGGTTTGCGTTAAGAGCTTCAATTTTAATTTTGACAACATTTGTGGAAATCGTGAAAATGACCAATCGTTTACGGTATAAAGCAAGATTTATAAAAGATAAAGTATGTACATTTGTAGTAGCAGTTAACAATGAAACTAAGTTATAAGAAGTTACAATTACATTACAAACTTTAAGGTTTTAAGAGGTATAATTTCCAAAACCGTAATTCAAAAAATTACAAATACTGGAATTAATTTTGAAACACTAAATACAACATATACGGGATATCAAATGGAAGAAAAGGTGTTATACAATTTTTATCTGAAAATGTAATCGGTAATAAATAAATAAACCACGTATAACTAAACTAAACACAAAAGAGTTTGAGAGAAAATTGTTGAATTTTTCAATAAAAATCGATAATTTAGTATCTCTCAAATTAAATAAATATTATTTTTTGAAATGTGATTTTTATTTATTTTATTTTCACAATACCTTTATGTGAAAAAATACATTAAATAAATATTTATATATTCTTATTATTTCCATTCATATATTTTTTAAAATTTATGTTCAAATAAGGTATTTTATTTTTCACACTATTTATCATAATTATGAAAGGGTGGAAGGAAATTTTATGCTTCTATATTTACATTGTTAATAGTAATAATGCCTAGTAATTCATATCTTATTAAAAAAAACGCTTAAAAAATAATTTGAATTTTGAAGTATTCCCACATTTATTGATACATTCGGGTATAAAAGTAATAAGATATTTTGAGATATAATACTAATTCTAAACTACAAATCGGAAATTCAAAACAAATTAATATATTTCTTTCTTGAAGTAACAAAAGAAGTATCAAATTGTTTAAACTTTTCATGCTTTTCACGTAAAATACTCATTTAAAATATATTTTCTTCGAATGTACGTCCAAAATTCCTTTAACCAAAGAACACCTCTTATTCGCTTATACCAAAGTGGGCATTGCTACTTGATATTCTATCTGGAACGCTTGTACATGGTTGCCAAAATATTTCTACCTATTTATCGTATTTTCAGATTATAATTTTCTAGAGGCAATAAAATTAAATCTGGGTGGTAAATAATTTTCAAATTTTTATATAAAATCCGATAATTTGTCTACTATAACATACTAGTTTTTCGATTAAATGTCGGTTTGGATGTAGAAATTATAATTTAAAATGTTATGTTTATTTTACCATTTCCTATTCTTCACGTGTTAAAAAGGCCAAATTTAATTAAAAATATTTCAGCTACCGCGTGGTCAATTGTTTTTAAATTAGGAGAGCAAGTGGATTATACTTCAGTTGAGATATACTGGGTAAAATGGTTTCACGATACCACTACCTTAATATTCCATTAAATTCTATCTACGGTTGTAGACACCATTAACTTCATTTTTATTTTTCAATTAGGGAGTGTATAATAAACAAATCTGTTTGTTGATGTCTATTGATCAGGGCACTATTAAAATTCCACAGAACCAGGACTCATTAAATAGTTGCTACTAGAAATTCTGCAATTTTGAAAATTTTACTAAAATGGATTTAAGGGGTCTTGATTCTCCTAGACCCTAGAGGATTTGATTCAAATGATAGCATTGCAACGCAAAAAGTAGTTTATTGTTTCTATTCTTTAATAAAATCTAGTATGATATATATATATATATGGTTTCGGGGTTAAAATTCCTTTCGAGTTACTATGTTATAATAATTGTAGGAACAAGCATGTGTATACGTACCTTCAGGATGAGAATAGAGCATGAGTTACGGTAAAGTTTACAGATAGGTGGAATATAAAATTTTCAGTACTCATATGTTTGTCTATATGTACTTAGTTCATAAAATAAAGTGAATAGAATTTCTGCTTACTTCTTATCGCTCTCCGTACAATAATCGATTATAGAAAAACTAAATTAACGTGTTTTTATCACGGTTTTTTAATAAACTATTAAATGGTTTTAACGGTGTCGCGTAGACTCATCATACTCGTATGTATACTATGCGTTTTCCTACACTTTAAAAACCTATAAAATTACACTGCTTATTTCAAACAAATACATAAATGTTTAAAAACAAAATAAATTTAATTTTTATTATTATTATTACTGTACTTTGTTTGATTAACACGTGGCAATAATGTATGATAATAATAGACATAAAATAACGGATTTACCATTTTTTAGATGCTTATGCAAATTATATATATTTACATTCAAAATGTGCAAGTGTTTGCTACTAAAAAAGATGTTAATTAGGTAAATTTATCGCGGAAAATCCATCGCCGGTAAATTGACCGCAGGGAGAATTGATCACCAGAATATTGATCACCAGAAAATTGATCGCGAGTAAAATTGGTGGCCGGAATATTAATCGTCGGAAAATTGATCGCAAGAAAAATTAATTACCGGCAAATTAATCCCGTGGAATATTAATCGCAAGGAAAATAGATCGCCAGTAAATATATCGCGGGGAAAATTGATTGTCAAAAAATTGGTCGCTGGGAAATTCAACGTCACGAAAATTAATGACAACAAAATTTACTACTACACGTCACGTCTGTAAAGAATAAACAGGGAGAGCGGTCTGATCGTGATTTGAGTTATGACGTTTCATTACTGACGATAGAAATAGTATATTTCTCTAAATATAACAACAATAATCTAATCTAACGCACAAAACTCGGCCCGAATTTTATAAGCGTGACTTTTATGTAAATATAACTACAATAACCTAGTCTAACGCACAAAACTCATCCCAAATTTACCAAGAGTCACTTGCATTGGCGTAACTACCAGTGTGCAAAGCGTCATAAATTTGCTCTAAGTTTTGTCCATTTATCTCGAGATTTCTTCTAATAATGGCATGTAACTTAAATAAATCTGACTTGATCCTTGTAACTTTTTATCAAGAAAAAAATTGGTATGATAAAAAATTGTGGAACAATTTCTAGGGAAGAAATGGTTACTTTCTAGCTAAAGTGGAAGGTCAGTAACTGTTACAAGCGACGAAAATTTAAAATTGGTACATGAATTGTCCCAGGTTTTTTGCAAATTGATCCGGTTTCTATCAGTCGCCGTATAGCACGATTTATGCTAAAGTGCCATTATTAAAAGAAATCTCAATATTATTGGATTAAACTTAGAGCATATTTATGACAATGTTGCCGATTGAAAATGTCAATGACGGTTCATTTGTTTCAATAAAAGCTTACTTCGTTTTAACCGGATTACAAAATTATCAACGTATAATGGGGAAGTTTCGCGTGATTGAAATTACATGTGAAATATTTTTTTTATCGTAAATATATGAATAATTATAACTTAACATGTAATTGAAAGTTAAAATTATGTTCTCATTTATTTATAATTAATTATTTATCATCGAACTTTTGTGACGTCACAAGTGACTTATGCGCATGCCTAGAAAGGATGGTGAGACCTGACTTCTTGAACGTATGTTGAGGCATTACACTACATAGTGCTGGCTAGTTGACATGGGTATGTTTACGTTTTCGCGGAGTGAGGTTATGAGATTTTAGTTCGAATTGGAATTGTATTTGTTTTCAAAAATACAATAATACACTAAATGAAATAACTAGCACCAGTCGTTTGCACAAGAAGAACAATACAACTATAATAATCGCAACACAACTGTCACTGCTTATAAATGTCAAAACATGTGGATGCCATTTTTAAAACTCCTGTTGCCATGTGAACCTAGCGCGCACCTGCTTAATGTAGACTATACGTTCTCCATGAACTTCTGTGACGTCATTATATTAGAATATTTAAATTTTTGAGAAATCTAGGCATCTTTGAGCGAAATACAATATTGAATGTCACTTTTGAAGACATTCTTAAAAAAAATAAAAAAAAATACGGTAAACTTCCCCATAGTAGATTTGAATGACAAATTTGGAAAATCGCTCATTTATTTTTCTATAATAATGTTTGCAATTTGCTAAATACTTTTTAACCCTTTGCCTGCAAGAAATAAAAATTTCAAATCGATAACAATGTACTCAATATAGTATTCCGGAGTTATGAAGTTTCAAACAGGATTTATCTTTTAATAGCCATCCGGTGCATACCTACCTAATTAAAAACCCTCTTCTTTTATCTTTTGTATATGTAACTAAATAAATTAAATTTAAATTATTAACTATTTGTTTGCTGTAAGTATGAAGGCCACAAAAATATTGATATACTTTTTGCACACAGGCACCGTTTATCCTAGTTACGCCTCTGGTGACGTGCGTTATTTGTAATTTGTAACTCAATTTATTTGTTACAAAAAATATTTTTGATATGCATAAATATCATGTCGATTAATTTTTTGGTGATTAATTTACCGCGCAATCAATATTTTCACTAACAATTTTCCGGCGATCAGTTTTCCCCGCGATAATTTTATCGGCGATCAATTTTCTTTGCGATCAGTTTTCTATGCGATCAATTCTTCGGCGATCAATTTACCGGCGATATATTTTCCAGACGATCAATTTACCGTTAATGAATTTTCCCTGCGATCAATTTGCCGGCGATAAAATTTTCACCACACTATTAAAATTAGAATATCACTTATCTTACACAATTTCCCCAAATATTAGTACACAATTTTAATTGAATTAAACATATAGTCATAGATGGCAGAAAAAAAGCTTTGGTACTCTTGCTGTTTACTCCGTGCATAAATAAGTTTTGCTAGATCCCACTTTGAACGTACCAAAAATGTGTACCACATGCGTACCAAAAATTTGGTTTACACCACATCATCTAAGTTTACTTTCTATAGAATATATGTAATGTATTTGCTTAAGTGGATTTTGATTCTATCATTGATGATTGTGCAAATTCAAAAAAAAGCGCGAAATTTAAAATTATATAAATAAAATATTCTGTTTTGTGTTTTGTTTATTTCTTAATACTTAAACATTATCAGCCGAATTCACAAAACAGGATTAGCTAAATCCAAATTTTGGTTTAGCTAAACTTTTTCTAACCCGGTATTAAAAAGTTAATCTAAACCATATTCTCGAAAAAAAACTGGTAATAGAGTTAGATTAGAGTTAGTTTAGCTAAATTTATAAACGTCAAAATTTAAATTAAAATGACGAGTAAACGCGAAAGAAAGCCAAATTTCCCTGATAATTAAATATCTATGTTTGTTGAAAGTAAAACTAAATTATTATTTGGCAGATTAGGGCCAAGTAATACACCAATATAAAAATTACGGCTGTGGGAAGAAATAACAAGGAAAATAAATGTTGTTTCTTCCCATGGCCGTAATATAGAAGGAATTGAAAATGAAGTAGATATCGGATTACCTGTTGGTATGTTTGCAAAAATATAATTTTATGGTTCCTGATTTACGTCTTTTATTTCTAAATAAAATTATTCATTCTTGCCTTTCTTTCTTCGTTCGTATTCTAGATAAATATTTCATCTAAAAATTTATAGTACTTATATTACTTAAAGGTAAATCATTGTATGTATATATAATACATATTTGTATTAGTATGAAGCTATTTATTATAACAATAACAAACATCTATGATGATTTAAAATTACAAATTTTACACGTTAATCCTGCGTTTCAGCAGGTTTAAATATATGGCTTAAATTTCTAAGCGAGAAGTTTTGTGAATAGGTTTAATATTTATTTACACCAAGTGATTCAATTGCTATGGATACGTAGGGTTAAATTTTACACTAAACCGGTTTAAGAAAGTATTACCGATAAAGGATTAAACTTTTTTGTGAATATGGTTTAGTTTAACTAGGTAGTTTTAAACTGATAAAAAGTTAGTATTTTACAATTTTCAAATAGCACTAAACTTTAAATTAAAAATAATAACTTTTTAGCAGTTCAAAATTAAAATGAGTCAAAACATTGGTCTTGTCAAAGTAACAATTGTTGTCGTCAAAGTGGCATGCACACACAAATCAGCTGATTTTAAGCATTTCAAGGTCGCTCGAGTCACGTGTCTGTTCGCGCCCTATACGAGATATGTACATATTGTATATGCGAATATGTTTAGTAAATGTTAGTTTTTTTACCATGCTTTAATAAATAAATTTGAATACTATTATATCTAGATCTTTTTATTTTACACGCGAGAACTTATAAAAGGCGCATTTTTGTTGACTGGCTATAGGTGCCGTAATTGCTAGTTACGCTTCTGTTTCAGGCCATGCGATGCACACATGCTTCGCACTCAAATCAATGGCCTAAATAATAAGGTGATTATATGACTTATTTATGACATATGCTGTTTAAATAAAAAAGGCTGGCCTCTAATATGTCAAAAATTATTACAATTACGGTGATCAACATGTTAAACGTATTCCAAGTTATCAAAAGCAAAAGTCACATTCCATTTCATTAAATTTTGTTCACTATAAATTCGAACAAAACGAACTTATATCTTGATACGAATTTATATATAAATAGAATTATTTATTAGAAAAATACGTTTCATTTATATTATTTTAAATAATATTTGAATTCATCCGAATGGAATTTTATCTTTATGGGATTATAACATTGGACATTTTCACGTATGCTATTCTATGATGTGATGTTACATGAAAAAACATAAAATATTATTTAACACGTTCATTGCAGAGAAATAAATTCGACTTTAACTGTGGTCTGTGGTCCGATTAGTATTGAATACAATTATTATATAGTTATAATTCCATCAAACTATTCCTAAGTTAATATAGAAACCCATAAATGTAAATATTTAAAAAAATGTTTACGGATGACATGAACCTCATCGCAATGAACGTGTTAATTCATATAATGTCATTTTGTAAAACTTTCAAGAAATTTAGTATAAGTACAGAGATAGTGTCAATTACGTATACGTTGTAGCTCTATGAAGGAAAGCTGCCGTCACGTGCTGGTAACGATGTTCTTCTTGGTGGGTTTCATACGTATGCGCGTACGTGGTGATCGCAACGCCAGCACACGAGTGCTTGTTATGGCGCCGCATTCCACCTTCATGGACATCATCCCCGTGGTCATGCACCCCCAGGTGTCCAGCATTGTAGCTAGGGCTGATGCGTCCAAGATACCATTCTTTGGCAGTATGTGCAACTTGCTAACAATTCAGATATGACAGTACTCATTAAACTCCAAATATCGAAATTTAACTAAATAGGATTATTTATACTTTATAAAACTATGTATACAGGGTGTTCATTTTAAATGGGCCACCATTGCTATCTCGAGAACTATAAGAGCCTCAACGACGGTTAAATAGGCAAACAATTTCCATTTCACAGTCAAATTTTAAGAAAAAAAGATTTTTTTTCGTTCAGTGCTTCTCAAAATATAAGACCTAACTTTTTTATTTTAAATGAGAACAAATATTTTTAATTTGTTCATTCGTTAGAGAATTTAATTCTGAATTCAGTGATATAATATTTTTATATCCATGTAAATCATTGTATAAGGATATAAAAATATTATACCACTGAACTCAGAATTAAATTCTCTAACGATTGAGCAAATAAAAATGTTCTCATTTAAAATAAAATAGTTAAGTCCCGTATTTTGAGAACCACTGATCGAAAAAAAGTTATTTTACTTTTCTTTACATTTGTCTTGTGAAATAGAAATTGTTTATCCATTTGACCGTCTTTGTAGCTCTTATAGTTCTTGAGATAGTAATGATGGCCTATTTAAAATGAACACCTTGTATATTTCTATCCCTGGCATAAGTTACTTTTTTGGCTTTGCTTTTTCAACTTTTTTTTCTAATTGTACATTAATTTCTAATATAAATAAATAAAAATATAATATAAAAGTTACATAAAATAAATCAAGGCCCGGTTTCAGAAAACATAATCTCTGATTGAATCTTACTTTAAAAACTTGAACATAAACAACGCATTGAATTTAATGTCATAAGTCATAAGAACATGAAAACCAATTCTAATAATTTCTTTTACTTTGGAAGTAAATATAACTGAACTTTTATTTAGGGCCCCTAAATACCATAATTTTGCATGTATTTATTATATAGGTATGTAATACACCATGTCCATGATAACGGGTCCAACATAGGGATCTCGAGAACTGTAAAGACCTTATACCAAGACATAATTTCGGCAATAGTTGCCAATATGAGCATCTATAATTTTTTTTTTTTTTTTGTTTTAATAATATATAAGTACCATTTTTTGCACAACTAGTTTTTCAAATTATTGTTGGCATAAAACCCCACCAAAATACCAAATCTTAATAAAAAAATCTGATGTGACCAACACAGTACCTCCCGCCATTTACCTATGTATATAATTACCTTCCGTCACCTTTAGGTAAGGAAGGTATTGTCTTTGGTCAAAAAATTCAATGATGAGTTTTTACTGAATAAGCACGTTTTAGGGTCCATATAATACGATTTTACCATTTTTACGATGATGTCTGTATGTATGTGTGTCTGTGTGTCTGTGTGTGTGACAAAAGTTCCGGATTCCATAACTTCAATACCACGATTCCAAAAATTATAATTTTTTCGTATTCCTCAAGTTTACATCCGGAAGAACAACTGATTAGATTTTGATTATAATTGGTCAACCGGAAGTAGTCTCATTTGAAGATTTAACAGTTAAATTTCATTTATTGACATTTAACGTTATTATAACTTAAAGAATATATTATTCTCTATATGATTTGATTACAATTTATACTTCATATTCAATAGATACAGAGTTAAAGAATTTTAAAGAAATTAAATTTTACAATTCAGCCAGCTATGCCAAACTAGGGAACTAGTAATATATTCATATAATTCAAATTGACAGATGTCAGTATCAATAAAAAGTAAATTAATGTGGCAGATATGAGGATGTTGAAGTAGATATTGGGGAATACACGGAAAGATACGGTAAGAAAATAACTCTAGTGTTACAAGTTTTTAGAAAGATACAAGCAAGACGATTACATTGGTTTGAACATGTCATGAGGAGAAATGAAGAATTATATAGGAACAAGAATGAATAGTTTAGAAATAGGACGTCAAAGAAACAGAGGAAGATCAAAGATAAGATGGAAGGACTGTATTGCGGAAGATTTGAGAGAAAAGGAACTGAATGAGAACGACATGCAAAAATAGCGACCCCTAACGAATGGGAAAAGCTAAAGAAGAAGAAGATGCCAGTGTCAAGTGCAATTTGAATAGTTTGTTTATGAAATAATTTTACTGGAAATTTAGAATCTTTTGTAAGAAAAATTATGGAATTTATACATTATACACGAGAATGACGGAAGGTATTGTGCTGGCCACAACAGATTTTTTTTATATTACTTTATAAATTTATCCATACAATATATAGAAATAGAAAAAGTATTAAAGCAAACTTGTAGAAAATGGAATAATCTTTAAATTTTATAATAACAAATTGAGAAAAAATTGCATTTAAAGGTATTTTTTGAAGAAAATCTAATCAGTTCTTTCCATATTAGAATAAGGTAGAAATACATGGTTTCAAAACTTTCTGAATGATAGTATTTGAGTTAGAGTGTAAAGAGGATCCACACACATACACATACACACACACACACACACACACACACACACACACACATATACATACTACATACACACAGACATCATCGTGAAAATGTTAAAAATGGATTCTAGGGACCTTAAAACGTGGTCATTTATCAAAATCTCGATATGCGATTTTTAGCACGATCCCTATACCTCCCTTACCAAGGGTAGCGGGAGGTAAAAATTGCCAGCCATGGGTAACTACGCATATCTGATTATAGTCTCAAAATATACTTATTTTTCCCCCCGAATTTTGTAATTATTTCACAAAACAAATCACTACTTTTATTAATTATATTCTATTTAATTGATATTATTCATTTTAATCACTAGCTGCATATCGTACATCTTGTCAGTTGTAGGTTTGTTGTTTCGTATCGGGTATTGCTGAACTCACATTTAGCAGTAATAATTTATTGTAACAAATTCGTACGTATCTGAATTCTGACATTAGTAGGATTTTATACCACCAGTTGAGTATGTTTCTAGCCACAAGTAATTCTAGTTTGCTTTGAATTGCCTAACTACATAATTTGGTGTTGTCTTCTACTATCCTAATATACTTTTGAAATAGTTTGTTTGAGCTTTTCTAATTTTATCACATTGATATATTGCCCATGTTTCAGAGGCGAAAATAATTGATGGAATTACTTATGGAGTTACAGAGTTAGTTATTGTGTTCCAGTTGTGTGTATTTATCTTTGTCAACGTATTTTTAATACCTCCAGTTAATTTTTTAATTTTCGTTAAGGATTTTTCAGGGTGTTGGTTAAATTGTCCTGAAGTTTTGTACGTTATTCCGAGATACTGAAAAAATAATACTAGGGCAATTTATAAAGAAATCTACCTAGCTATGAAAGAAGACACATTGAACTTGAACTATACTTTATTATTCAACATAACTTCTTTCAACACTAACACACTTTTCCCAACGTTTCTTCAACTGTGCCATTCCGTTAAAAAAAAATCTGTTGCGGCCAGCACAATACCTCTCGCCACTTCCGTTTTTGGTTATATAAATGTAGGGCGCAAACAGTCATGTGACATTGTTGGCCTTGACAAGCAGATATGGGGGCCCGTGTCAGAATGACAGTAGATGTCAAATGTCAGAATTTTTCATTAAAAAATTCAAGATTTTCTAAATTCACGTAGTTTGTCATACTTGGCCTAAATAAGCAGATATGGAGGCCCTTGTCAAAATGACAGTTAGTAATTAGTTACATAAATGTCAAATGTCATAATTTTTCACGTGGTTAATTTGTCACCAGGAATGTGGAATTTACTTGCCGAGGAAAATGAACCACATGGAATTGAAATAGCATGAAATTTCGGATGGAAAAATGACATTTGACATCTATGTACATAATTAATAGCTGTCATTCTAACTCGGGCCCCCCATATTTGCTCGTCAAGTCCAACAAAGTCACATCACTGCTCGCGCCCTACGAATATCTCATGTCTTTTCTTTATGTTTAGATAATTTTTATAATTTTAAATTTATTTTTTGAGGAAGTTTTCTCCTACACTTCAAATGTTCGAATTTCTTCCAATTTCTTGACGGGATTTCTGATGGGTATATGTATATAGCTATAATTTTAAATATTTAATTGTTATTATTGTTATACAGTAACAAATAGTAAACTTATTATCAATATCACGAAAAAATCTTCAATAATGTTAGTTAAACTTCTTCATTTAACATAAAACCGTAATTTGACGTTTTACTACTATGTTGCCAAAAAAATTTTCTAAGATTTAGTTTCAGTTAAAATCTACATAAAACCATATTCGTACTATGACAAATTTTGAATCGATTCTTATCCACTGTCATGTGTTAAGTTAAAATAGATTTAAGGTCAAGTTTTAGAATTAAGCTGCCAATACCGCCCAAATAGGTTTATGAACTACTGTTGGTTTTTGACACTGACATTTTTTTGTCATTTACAAACATCTGATGGTTACTGTGGACTTGTCTAGGCTCTGAAATTTATTATAACAGATTATTTTATATATTTCTTTTTTACCTTCCGTCACCTTTAGGTAAGGAAGGTATTGTCTTTGGTCAAAAAATTCAATGATGAGTTTTTACTGAATAAGCACGTTTTAGGGTCCATATTATACGATTTTACCATTTTTACGATGATGTCTGTATGTATGTGTGTCTGTGTGTCTGTATGTCTGTGTGTGTGTTTGTGACAAAAGTTCCGGATTCCATAACTTCAATACCACGATTCCAAAAATTATAATTTTTTCGTATTCCTCAAGTTTACATCCAGAAGAACAACTGATTAGATTTTGGTTATAATTGGTCAACCGGAAGTAGTCTCATTTGAAGATATAACAGTTAAATTTGATTTATTGTCATTTAACGTTATATATTTATAACTTAAAGAATATATTATTCTCTATACGCTTTGATTACAATTTATATTTCATATTCAATAGATACAGAGTTAAAGAATTTTAAAGAAATTAAATTTTATAATTCAGCATGCTATGCCAAACTTGGGAACTAGTAATATATTCATATAATTCAAATTGACAGATGTCAGTATCAATAAAAAGTAAATTAATGTGGCAGATATAAGGATGTTGAAGTAGATATTAGGGAATACACGGAAAGATACAGTAAGAAAATAACTCTAGTGTTACAAGTTTTTAGAAAGATACAAGAAAGACGGTTACATTGATTTGAACATGTCATGAGGAGAAATGAAGAATTATATTGGAACAAGAATGAATAGTTTAGTAATAGGACGTTAAAGAAACAGAGGAAGACCAAAGATAAGATGGAAGTACTGTATTGCGGAAGATTTGAGAGAAAAGGAACTGAATGAGAACGACATGCAAAAATAGCGACCCCTAACGAATGGGAAAAGCTAAAGAAGAAGAAGATGCCAGTGTCAAGTGCAATTTGAATAGTTTGTTTATGAAATAATTTTACTGGAAATTTAGAATCTTTTGTAAGATAAATTATGGAATTTATACATTATACACGAGAATGACGGAAGGTATTGTGCTGGCCGCAACAGATTTTTATCTCAATATATAGAAGATATAATAATTTTTTAAAATGTATCGAATAGAGAATTTTACGTTCTTTAATACTATTAATAAAAAAAATCAAAAAAATAATATTTAGATTTTTTTTTAAGATACTACTACTTCCGGTTTTCTAATAGGTACCAAAACCTATTCAACTCTCCCCATTAATATTAGATTGAGGAATTCGTAATCAAACAGGTCTTTAGTCTTATAGAATTTGAGAAATCGTGTTTCCAACAACCTCACACACACACAGACATCATTGTAAAAATGTTAAAATAGGATTCTATGGACCTTAAATCGCGCTTATTCAATAAAATCTGGATATGCGAGTTTTAGCATGAATCCAATATCTCTCTTAGCGAGAGGTAAAAATATATTTGGAAGAACTCGAAATAACTGTCAACAGCATACATTAACTCCTCGCCTGATTCAAATTTTCTTCCCCTAACATTTTTTTCATATTTTTAAATAAAAAGAAGTCACTAGGTGCTAAATCGAGGCTATAAAGTGGATGGCGTAGTTCTGTAAAACCGCAGTCCGTGATAATGTCTTCTACTTTACGCGCTTTGTGAACCTTGCAATTGTCATGCAACAACAATTTATTTTGTTTCCATGATTTCGACGCTTTTCTTCCAGGACACGTTTTAAGTTCTGAATAGTTTTACCATATACCTCTGCATTAACTGTAGACCCTCTTGACATAATATGAATGAGGAATCGAAATCTGATATATAAAGTGGAAACAGTACCTACACCTTTGGATATTTGAATCTATTCTGATAGCTGTAGTTCGTGTTAACCTGTATAGTTGTATGATTATTTAAGATAAGTGTGACAATTTCGTCAGTCGCACATGAAAATAATATAAATGGCAGTTTAATAAATATTTCCACCATAGTATAATTTAACCACAATTTTTTTTCTTCTGCACTGTATGCATCCATTTTATAGTATTTACTAGATTATGAATTATAATTGAATGAAAACAATTACTACAATAATAATGAGCAATAATACTTTATTAAACTGTCACCATATTGTCATTACAAATTCTGTATAAGTATACACAAAATGTTATTGAATGAAGGTTGTGGGTGGGCACTAGACTTTTTAACGTGATTACATACCAACCCTGACCCCCCCCCTTTAGTGCCGCCACTAAATTTAGTGTTATAGTTTTATTATATACATATTTTAAATTTTGAATATACAGCAACACTAGGAATATTTAAACATCTGAATGCACAAAAACAATCATTAATGTTTGACAATTAATCATTGAAAAGTTCACTGTCGAACAATACATCGAAATTATTCAACGATATTATGAAAATTCGCGTTCTGTAATATGTAATTTCGGCCATAAAATCATTTGCAGCAACAAGGCTCATTTTTAGGTAAACGATTTTGTGAACAAGCAAATTTGCCTTGTATAGCCTGAAAACAAATCACAAGATGTTCCCGGATTGAGTTTACAAGAGAGAAAAAATATTTATTTTTGATTTTACAAAAAAATGTAGGAAGAACTTTTTTGCTTGACTTGAAAAACTTCTATCATTACACCTTTAATTAATACTATTTTAATTAATTTTTTCATTATTTCCATCCTCGAAATTAGGAAAGTGCCTTCGATACATGGCTTGCTTAACCACTTGCAACATGTCAAGTGTCATGTTTAATCTGACTTGTGTTATTATCTTTCATATCGTTAAAGTAATATCGCAAAACTTATTTTTATTTCAATATTTGTATGTAGTTTAATGTGGAAAGTATTGACAATATTTGGCTAAATCGTAAATTCGGTAACCGTTGGATAGGTAGAAATGGTCTATTGTCCCCAAGGAACCCAAATTTGACAATTATAGATTTTTATTTAAACATCTAGTGTATGCAGATAACTTACCTAATTATGCACAGGTATTAAATAATCCCATAAGAGATAATGTATCCGCCTTAATAGTTGAGGAAAATAAAAATTAACACGTAGAAAATATAAAATAGCTATCTATATTCAATATTTAATGAATGATTCTTAGTGAATCCGGAACTAAGAAACATGAGCTACATATGCAATTGTTTCTATTTGAAAGGTGCGCATTAATTGTACTTCTGTGAGTGAAATTATTAGACATTATTATACTTATTTGCAATAAGCAAGAAAGTATATTGTTATTGTTTAAATCAGAATTATACTGCATATAAATCTTGTTTTGCTTTCTCCATTATCAATAAACCAATTTAATTCCTATAGTGTGAATATAATTGAAACAATAATCAGACCATCAAATGTATTGTTATAATCCTTCATTACATTAACATTAGTACATACTATCAAAGAATATTATATTTTATTTTAATTTCTGTTAATAGTAGGTGATTAATTATTATTCTGTTAATAAATTTATTATGGTTAAATATAGTTTTTTAGATGTAGAAATAAAGAGTATTATTCTACAACCTTTCTAGAAACTTAAGCGACGACGCAATAGTCGCGCATAGGTCTCGACCTGATTAATTGCGTACGGTCGGCTGATCCCTTTGTATTCGATGTCATTATCGCGTCGAATGTTCCAGAAAAAGGAAGTCGGATATATAAACACGGCCAGGGAAGCCAGCCGCGGACATTCTGATATAGACATTTGGTGATATAAATAAATAGACTACGAGTAGTGAACATAAATAAATATAGTTATATAAATAAATATAGAGATATAAACATTGTTTAAATAAATAATATTAGTGTTTAGTCTTAAATTAGTGTTTATATTTGTTTAATCATAGTGTTACTTATTTTTATTTTTTTAATATTTATCTTAATTATTTATCGTTTAATAAACTTTTATTTTAACTAATAATATTCCTCTGATTTTTACACTTCACCCAAATAAATACACGTTACATTAACATTATTGGAATTAATTAATGTGTTATTCTCATACAAGTTGTTATCCGAAGAAATTGAAGCATTTTTAGAGAAAGATCTACAAAAATGTCCACTAAATAAACTGAGAATAACTTGAGGATCATCACTCGTGTTACTTGGAATACTGGATTTACCTTTCTTATTATTTACTAATGACCAAAATTTCATGTATTTACGATACAATTTTGATTTGAGTTGTAATTTATTTTTAATATCATTTGAAAACCAGTTGCGTTTAATGTATAAAGGAACACATTTGTCAAAGATTGTGTATAATAAAATGCAAAATTTTTGACAAGCTTCAACTACTTCAATAGTGTTTATTACTTCTGACCAGTCACATTCTAATAACATTTCATATAAAAGAGGAAAATTGGCTCTTTTAAAGTTATAAGACCTTGAGTTATTGTTTAATAGGAAGTAATTTGTTGAAACATTATTAGGGTGTATAAAAACAGATAGAGCGGGATGTGAAGTATCTTCCTTAATAAGTGGAACAGCATCGTGAGAGACTACACAAGACATAGAATCAAATCAAGAAAACGATTATGATTATTTAAAATGAAATTACATTGCGGCATTTGAGTGAAACTAATAAAATTATGTAATAATTCACAAACGCTGTCCCTTACTAAAAAGTTGCAAAAATTAGGTAAATTGTAATCTCTGAAATTAATATAACAATAAGAAATAATAAATGACCATCCCAGAAAATGCCTTCAGTAATGTCTTTCGATTTGGCACGGATATTTATCAGTAATTTAAAAACAATATAATTTTTCAACTGGTTACCATGGAGTTGTTTAGACTCTGATTTATTATAACATTATTTTACATATTATATTTTTTTATCTCTAAATCTATAGAAGATATAATAAAAAATTTAAAAGTATTGGATAGAGTATTTTATATTCTTTAATATTTGTAATAGCATAAATTTTCAAAAAATAATATTTAGAAGAATTTTTTTAAAGTACTACTACTTCCGATTGTTCACACACACACGCACACACACATACACGCAGACACATACATCTTTTCTCATTAAATAACACACACACACGCACACACATTTTTTTCATTAATTAACGTACACACACACGCACACGCGCACATACACATACACACACCTACATACACACGCACGCGCTCACGTACACATACACACACCTACATACACACTCGCTCTCTCATACACACACACGCACGCACACGCGCACACACACACACACATCATTATCATCATCGTGAAAATGTGAAATTCGGATTATCTGCTTTAACATCATTAACTTTGTCCTATAAAATGCAACAAATTTTTACTCATTTAACATTTAACGATATTCTATCTCTTCATATAAAACTGTTAATAATGGTGGCCCGATGTCTCATTTAATTTGAACATTCTGTATTGGATGAAAGAAAAATAGTATTGTCTTGACCGCAGCCTGTATAGGTTTACCTACATAACTCGGCATCCAATAGTGATAAAAAAAAACATCGCCAGTCAAAAGAGCATCAAAAGTGCTCCAGAAAAGCGCAAATCAAATCCAGTGTTATTTCTTACTTTGAAGGTATTAGCAAAAATAAAAATTCAAAATATACATTTCACCTGTATCTAGTGTCATGTATTTTTCCGGAAAAACAGTGTACCTATAAAAGGGCTTCCCAATCAGGCAAGTTTTGTCTAAAGTTAATCAACTTTCAATGATTTACAGTTCTCGAGAATTCCATGCAGGGCACATTATATGCCCTGTTACATGTTATACTCGTAGTATATCAATATCAATCTTATTAAAAACTCCTGTATGTACTCGACTCGAATTTCAATTGAATGATTCGTATTCCATCTTACTTTTTATACCTAACATCTTCGACAAAATTATTTTACAATATAACCAAAATATAAAGAAAAAGTATATTATTGCATGAGCATAAATATAAATAACATGAGAAAGACAGTTATGGAATGCCGTTTTAACATTTATTCCATTATTTTTAAACCCATAGAAATTAATGTATCGTAAAAATCACATTAAAAAGAAACATTTAACTGATTGTTGACTTAAAATGTTTGTTGATAATATAATTACAAATTTTTCAAATAACATTTTAAATCAACAGTCAACGCAAAACTTTCTTTTTAATATTGGTTTAATTTTATGTTTGTTTCATTTATACGATTGTTGATATTTTTATAGCAATCGTAAAAATTTAAATATCATAGAAATGGTGTAACATTTATATGAATGAATTAAATTGACTCTTTATTTTCGATTTATGAATTAAAACGATTGTTTATTTCTGTGATACTTGTATTAAATTGTTATTTGATGAAAGTTATATTTTGTTTGATATTACGAAGGTGAACGGTGGAGCCATCTGCAAAAGAATGACCGAAGTGCAAATAGTTCTTAAAATAGGCACAACGGCGCTAATGAAATTGACGGTTCAAAATTTATCAACAATCATATTAAATCATGTATCATAGAATTAAACAATTTAATATAAGTATCGCAGAAATAAACAATCGTTTTAATTCAAGAATCGTAAAAATAAACAGTCAATTTAATTGATCCAAATAGTTTTGTATTGCCTGATGATCTAAAATGTTTGTTAGAAAATTTTGTAATTATATCATCAACAAACATTTTAATACAACAATCAATTTAAATATTTCATTTTAATAAGAGTTTATGTTTACGATATACGAATTTATGAAGTGCCTTTTAAATTGTTTTTTTTTTTTTATTATCAACACTCATATTAATTCATGTATCGTAGAATTAAATAAACAATAAAGGTTCAATTTAATTCAATCATATAAATGTTACTTCATTTCTATAATATTTGAATTTTTACGATTGTTTTGAAAATATCAACAATCATACAAATGAAACAAACATCAAATTAAACTAATATTAAAAAGAAAGTTTTGCGTTGACTGTTGATTTAAAATGTTTGTTTGAAAAATTTGTAATTATATTATCAACAAAAAAATTAATTCAACAATCAGTTAAAATCATTCATTTCATTGTGAGTTTATTTTTACTATACATTAATTTCTACGGAGTTTTAAAATGTGGTAGTTTGTAAAATTAAGATACACGATTCTTCCTTAAATAAATAAATGTTACCTATAAAATTATTTTAATAAATAAATTACAAATTGGTTTATAGGTATTTTTTTGAATAATTACTAAATATAATTTTATTACAATTTCATATTTAAAATAAGGCTATTATTTATCATAGGGTTATGTCGTGTTGGTGCAAGCTTGGGAATAATATAGCTACGGCACTTCCATAGAATTATATAAAAGATACCGAGCATCAATTATTTTTCTGCCTTTCGATGTAAGACATTCTTATATTTACTTTCCTTTGTCTTTCTTGTTAGTGTAAAACATCTAAAATAAGAACGTTTTATTTCCTTTTTGCAAAAAGCTCATGTGATCAAAACGTTGTTTCCTGTATTAATGAGATAAAAAAAGTTGTAAATAGTCCTTTCTTGCTAATTTCATGACACTTTCATCTATTATTTCTACACATGAAATTTCTCAGCGAATTTTGTTGTAATTTTAATACAATTTCACTTAAATATGACCATGAATATAGACATGACGATTAAACGACTTTGAGTATGTTTTTGTTTGCTAGAAAGTCGACTTCACGTTTATGTTATGTATAGACTTCAAATACATACCTTGTACAAGACACCTGGCAGTACATATTTTTCTGGTTATTAGAAATGTGCTATTGATATATCGTATAAATATTTTTATACGGTACATTTACAAAAAAATGATCTTGTTCAAATATGTTTAATTACTGTGAAATCATGACATAAATTTTCTTCGGTTTTAAACCTAATTTTCATGCTTTCTACCAGATCATTGCAGTATCATAAAACATAGTTTTAAGTAAACATAATAAAATCCAATAAACATTTCCTGTTTAAAGATATATTTTATGACTACATAATTCTTTATGTTTTGTGCAATAATCAGAAAAATTAATTTTACTAATGTTATAAAATATAAAAGAAATTATGAGAAAGTTAATTAAATCAACTAATTAGAAATTTTAGTTGTATATCTACAGTAAATTATATTTTCAAAACAATAGCCATATCATAGAATATAAGAGTAGATATGTGTATATCTAAATTGAAGCATTACTCTAAACACTTTTACAGGGTGTTAGAAAAAAGGATTACAATTTTTCAGGGTATACATATATCGAATAGGTATGTTATATTAAAGTACATAGTGGGATGATGTGCACATTGCCCAGCAAATGTAGAGATTCGCTTATAATTGTATTTGTTTGCAATTCAACTAAATGTACTAATAATAGCCTCACCTAACGCATAAAACTCAACCCGAGTTTTCCAAGAGTGACTTTTGTGCATTAGATGAAGTTATTGTTGTTATGTTTAGTTCAATTACAAGCGAAATTAATTTTCGGCAAATTTCTACATTTACTGGCAATATGCACATCATCCCAGTATGTACTGTTACTGTAACATATACATTTCGATATGCTATATGCCGATTCTCAATCAAAAGATTTTTTTCCTAAATTCAAAAAGTTCATATGGCTCTTGAAGTGTGCCTATATTTTTAGCGCCACTGGCTGACATTAATATTTTAATAAAAATAATGAATTATTTAATCACGTAATTGATGTTGAATAGCAAATAAATTAATGCCTTAATTATTTTTATTAAAAATTTCATGTGGCACTAAACATGTATTATGTACCTACACTTCAACAATTTAATAAGTAATATCTAATATTACTTATTAAATGCTTCAAGCTTAATGCACTATGCCCTTAATTCTTTTTTATTCCGATTCAGAACATCGATATGTACACAGGGTGTTTCCTTTAAAACAACCAGTGCTGTTTTGGGCGAATTAATGACTTGAGAGAAAAATGTTATATACAAAAAATGATAAAGAAGAAGGAAGTTATTTATCAGAACAAACCGAAAATACAACTAGTGGTTCTCAAACGGTAGAACAAAATTATATTTTTTTAAATCGTACGGTATATAATTTTTTAGTTCATTAGATACAGATTTTTTTCTGATTTCAACGATATATCTAAACATTGTATTATTTCGAGTAAAATGGTATTAAAAATTAGAAATAATGTAATAAAAAATGGCTTTACTACTAGTGTAACCTAGGTAACAGACGTATCAATATTTGTGTATTGTATAGCCTATTTCAATATTTTTAACATTTCTAATTATAAATTCCATTTTACTCGAATAATTTATTTATTTATTTTTGCCGATCCCGACCGACGTCAAATATTTCGAATTTTATATGGCACAAAATTAACCCCTGTGCATGTTGCACTCTCCACGCCAGAAATGAGTGCTCACGAGGTGACGCCTGATAAACACCCGCACGGTACAAATATATCATTATCATTACCGAAATCTGTGTACAAAGCAAATTGGCATACCCAGCAATGGGTAATATGCCGTGATATTCTCGAAATAATTGTTAAACAACCCTATACAATATTTATATTATTGAAATCAGAAAAAAAATCTCTATCTAATCGAGTCAAAAATTATATAGGCTACCATTTAAAAAAATATAATTTTGTTCTACCGGTGAGAATCACTGATTGAATTTTCGGTTTATTATTATTGATAAAATATCCCCTTATTCTTGACCATACTTTGTATATAACGTTTTTCTCTAAAGGCATTAGTTCGCCCAAAAAAGCGTTTATTGTTTTAGAGAAAACACCTGTATACAGTAAAAAATTTGAAAGATGTCCGATCAAGGTCGTCTACGAATTGTATGAATTCAGATTTTTGCTCCGCCCATTATAACAAATTCAGTAGTGTCGTTTGCTTAGTTTTTATGAGGGTACATAAGATACTACTGTTATTTTATTATTATAAAAATATATGTTACAGTAAAAGCATTCAAAATTCAAAAATAAGTCAACTGGTAAGTTTATAAGCAAATGTAAAACCAAATATGTTAAAAATAAGATGACACAGTGTCAGTAACTCTGACAGAAAATAACGTTATTCGTAAGGCTATGAATCAATGTAATGTATCTGAATTAATAAATAAACTTACGTTACAGAGAAAAGAGAAAGTATTGTCAACAAACAGCATCGTTTTAAAGTGGAATGTAGTAACTTAGTCGAAACAATATGAATTTTTGAAAGACAAGCGTGTTATATCCATCCTTATCGCACATTCTTATAGCCTTTGCAAAAGAAAGAGATAAATGTATGCCTATTTGTTAATTCGTTCGTGATACAGATGCCCTTGATCGGACATCTTTTAAAAAATTTACTGTACATATATTATAATGTACATACTCTCAAAACTTTTTTTGATACCCTGTATATTTTTTGCTATTCAGTATTTAAATAATTTTCTCTGTTTCGAAATTAAAATGACATATTTTAGCACGCATAGAGCACCATTTTCCCCTGTTGCAATAGAAAATACAAAATACAAAAAAATTAAGTTTCTTTCGTCGACTTAATTATTGCTCAGTTGACCATCGCCCAATTGTCGCGCACCGGGCGCCAACGGAATATATTGTAAATATTATTTATGATTCAGTAATTCTAAATCATGTATTACATAATTATATAAAGTAATTTGTGCTTTTTTAATTCACGAACCTCCACGCCCACCAACATATTTTACAAAATTTGCATTGTAAACCAAAAACCACCAATAGTTAAAAATATATTCGTATACTTACGATAGGTACCTACTGCAATTCGTATAACATAAAAACAATTATAGAATGAACTCATACATAAATGAATTTTCTTTCATTTATTTACTGAAAGAAGAATAACTAATAGTATTAATGAAACCGCGTCTTAAAAAAATATTTGTAATTATCGAAATATGATTATTTTTTAAATTCAAAATTGTACTCATGACGTAACATTCTTGCGCAGTGGGAATTCTACTTTTTAATCTCAAAATGCATGCACGAACTTAAAATAACAGATTAAATTCACTAGTATTCGTTAGTTATTATATATATTTTCATTTTATTAACTAAAGTAGTTATGAGTCTATTTATTATCCAAATGAAGGAGATGATGCAGTAAATGGCATGAAATGGTAAAACAAATTACTGATATTGAGTGCTCGTGGGACAGGGTGCTGACTCCCGTGCTTTGCTTCCTGGGAAAGAGCACGTACCGCGCGGGTGGTATGAACATTGTGATCAAGGGGCGCCAGGCCACGCGTAAGGAAGCGCCCATCCTCGTCGTGGCGCCGCACTCCACCTTCCTCGACGGCGGCATCGTCTACGTCACCGGCTTTCCCTCCATCATAGTGCGACGCGAGAGTGGCATGAATCCTTATATTGGAAGTATGTACATCGGCACCCAATAGTACTTACATATGTACATACATACACATACATTAGATCATTAGTCCAACATTGTTTTGACACTTTTGTATATATCGATAACTTTCATTTATTAATTATAAAAACAAGACCAGATGTACAGCAATATATAAAATTGGAATTACTTAGTAAATTTAATAAATTACTTCATAAAAGTTTAATTTCTTCAGTTGAAAGATAAGATCACAAAATTCATAAATAATTTAATTTTAATTTATTTATTTGTTTCAATTAAGATTATTATATCTATCCGACAGTAATTAGTAAAAAAAACTAACAAATTCATAAAGAACAAAAATATTTATTGATGAGAATTGTATATTTATTATAATATAATATAATTAATGATAATTTAATTAATATTTAAAAATTCTTAGCAGATGCTTCGACAATGGCACTATGTTGTAATGTTTCACTTTAAACTTTAAAGCATTGTAACAAAAATTTAAAAAACAGCATTTCGAAAATCATTTGCCTCCGCGTTTTTTATTGTTTATTTTCTTATTTCCATCCATTGTTATAATTTTTATTTGATAGCAAAACACGTACTTACTGGAAAACAGTTGACATTCATTATCATATTTAACAAATAAACATGAAGCCGATTTTCATACAGTGAATTAGCAATTTGAATAAATATTAGAATAAAAATTGTTAGTATATATTTTTTTTACATTTTGAGCTACACTATACCTTATATCACAACATAACATGGAATCTAGCTACACTTAACATTAATGATATTTCTAATAGTTTTGTAGATGTAAATAAGGGGCATATCTTAATAGTAGGCTTTTCAGGGTACAAATGAAGAGGAAATAACATCATAGGACTCTCGCAATTTTGGTGGCTTCCTGTAGAAGGTTTCTTCATTTCTATTTTAGTATGAATGTTGGCATGAATGTTATTTCAAATTTCTTTATTATTCTGCACTTATATAATTATAAAATTCGAAGGTACATAAATTTAAATACGCATAATGTGAGTTGTTATTATTAGAAATTGTTAATTTAGTTTTAATATTAAATTAATAAATATTAAAACTTAAAACTATAAAGTACTTGAACACCTGTAAACGAACAACTCTTTTTATTAAGTTAGATAATAAAGTTATTTGAAGTAAAATATTAAAATGCATGTAATTCACAATTTTTCTACTACGTCGGTATGTCATATATCACATTTTATAAGAAACTAATGACAGACTTAACAGACTGTTTTCTAATCTTAATAAAATCTGTTAAAATACACATAATTATCGAAAGCATCATTTAAATATTTTAAAATGATACCCAATTATGTGTTTTTCAATTATGTAGCCAAAATATATTGAGAATTTTTGAAATAATTGTGTTATTTATAAATACATTCAGGCATGGACTTTTATAATTTACTTAAAAATATGAATGTTAATTAATATTAATCTTAAAGCATATGTTTTGCATTTATTTAATCCTAGAGATTTGCCTTTGGAAGGTCATGCTAAAAAAATGTTTTTTTTTTGTTTAAATCGAACAAGCATAGTCTAATTTATCGTACTGTATGATTAAATCTTGTTTGCAATTTTTGTTGTATAAAATTGTTTTAAGTATATTTAAAAAAAAATTCAAAAACCAGCCATGTTGTGACGTCACGTTTCAGAAATGCAAGTTCAAACTCAGAGAAAAAATATAAACTATAATTTGAAAATTACATATCTAAACATACTATAATATGTTAATATAACATCATTCTTTTCATTTTTATAAATATAATTTTCATTTAGCCTGAAGTTATCCACTCGTCACCTTAAGATTTGAGATTAGACGCTAGAAGTTTGTTTAGCTATAGAAACGCAGGAATTAAATTGAATATACGAGTATTTTCGCAACTATTTTGGCACAATGGGATAAAACAACGTTTCACCAACATGTTTACTTTTCGTAAATTTCAGGTTGTCTTTAAATGTCACTTTGACGTTTAGAACCTAGTGTGAAAATCAAAATGGCCGTTGATATTGAAATGTGACGTCACTGGGCGAGGGGCTAGACTGGGAAAATCAGCCGCTTTTTGAACAATGTCATTTTTAATTACAATTTTCTTATTAATAAAGATCGATTTGCGGAAAAATAAAAAATACGGGTCTATTATTTTTAATTACTCTATAGATTAAAGTAAAAAATGAAAAATACTTACATTATTTTTTCAATAAAAATGTTATTTTTACGAAATATTACATATTGTTGTACGTTTCGTATATTTCATGTTGCCTACATATTTTTGTTGTTACTTTCTCATTCTATAATTGTATCATGTGCATATTACATTATGCTTTGAATATTAATGACCGGTTTTCAGTTTTGAATTATTATTACTTAAATTCTGAATTTATTGACTCTGACTTTGAAAAATGGATACGAAAGAAAATTACTATTCTCACTTTTGACTATTGTAATTTCAATGACTTTACTGACTCTAATTAAACTAAACACAAATATGCATGTGTATGGGCAGTGGCTATTGGTTCTACTTTATACGAGTACTCTCAGGGAATTTGAAAAAGTATATAAACTTTTAAGACATCAATCTTTTTAATTGTATATTAATACAAGCTTCAAATGCCCAGGTATTTTTCATCTAATACGGATAGTACGATAAATAATGACCTATACTTTTACCCATGAATGAACGCTCAATTAAGGAATTAATTGCTCTTGTAGTATGCGCAATGTTGGTTTTTTGTTAAGTGTGCGTAGTTTAGTCGTGGGTAAGAATACTTTCTTAACGTCAATAACAGTAATAATGAGCAGGCAAAAGCTAAATCAAAGGTATAGTCATCGTCTTAAATTGCCTTCTAGACAAAGTAGATATTTATTAAGAGTGTTTCATATCTCATATATTCGCATTTACGTACTTACATATATTATACAAAAAAATGTAAATATTTATATGTGAATCTTACAAGTAGGTTTACGGAGTCATTTCATAAATACTACACACAATTGTTAGTTTATTCATTTGTTTATTTTCATTACACTATCTCTTTACAATCCTTCAATAGTCTCTCTGCTTCTCAACGACCGGATCCCAACGTCTGGGAAACTTTATTATTCCATCTCTGTTCTTCTGTCGAATGGCTTGGTTAACAGCAGCATGAGACGGAAAACGATGTCTACGCATAGGCTGTTTTAGCTTTGGGATTAGATCGAAGTCTGGTAGACTCATGTCCGGACTGTAGGGAGCATGATGTAACACTTCCCAACCGTACCTATTCACGCAATTTTTCGGTTACGACATTTCTGATATGGGGGCGAACATTGTCATGGAGAATGAGTTGCCCAGATTCGAGCAACTGAGGTCGGGTTTTGTGTAAGTTTTCTTCGCAGTTTTTGCATGAAAGTCCGATAATAAACCGCTGTGACACTTGTTCCACATGAAACTCTGCCACCTTGATTGCTTTGTAATCATAACCAAAGATCATCATTTGTTTGACTTTTGATTGAACTCTTCGAAATTTTTTTGGCTATGGGGAATTTGGACCTCTCCACTCGTTGGATTGTGATTTCAACTACGGCTCAAAATCTCTAATCCACGTTTCATCAATAGCGACTATTCGATACAAGAATGCTGGACCTTCAACGTCGAACCTTTGTTTCGGTAACGTTGCAATGTCCAAGAGTTACTGCTTCTGTTCAGTCACAATACCCAAGACACGAGCAGGCTCCATTTCTAGCTGACGTTTATGAAAAACATTACGCTATAGTTGAAAACAAAACACACGCTTCTTCTCCAAGCCTTTTACTACAACTGACGTAAATGTCACTGTTGTTGCATCATCCAATTCGCAGTGTTGCCAACCTGTGCATTATTTATGAAATAACCCTCGTAATTTGATGTCTTACAGGGGTATTCTAATACTTTTTCATTTTCCTTCGTTTATATGTACATATGTCGAAATAAATTTGATATTTATAACTAATAAACATGTAACTATTTTATAAAATTACATTTATTCAATAATGTACATTGGTTTATTCAAAATTTATCGTTAATAGCATTTTGTACATTATACAGTGTCGATTGTTAATATCGAAAAGTAAATAAAAGTTTTAATTTTGATATTATTTTTTGTCAATTATACATTATAAATTAAAAATAAACTATATGCCCATAATGGAATATTCGATGCATATATAATGTTTTTAATTTTATAAATAATGTACCTACATAATATATCGTAATTTAATGATATATGTATGCAAGCATATCTGTTCTTATTTTATACTCCTAACACAATAAATTAAAAATACTTTCTACAAAAATTTATTTAATATCTCATTCTTTCTTTTTATAAATAGGTCAATGTTATGATCATTGAAAAGAAAGTGATTTTGTATAACTTTCTATATTCATAGTTAAGCACATATTGCACACTTAGGTCTAGTTTTGCACTTGATTTTTTCTTGGGTTGCTCTAATACTTTTTAACACTTCATTAAAATATTTATTGAATAATTTCTAATTTATTATTAATTATAGAATTAATAAACTTTACCCAGCCGGTGTATGTATGGAGAGAAGATCCGAATTCAAGACAAAATACAATTAAAGAGATTATTGATCGCGCCACTTCGGATCAAGATTGGCCACAGGTAAATATCATCTAATTAATTATTAAATACTCCTTTACATTATTTTTCTGTATATAGAAAAAATATTTTTTTACTCCCATGAGTGCAGTAGTAACACATTAATCACACTACGTAAATCTAATTTTTAATGGAAGTTACGGTCAAAATAACGTGGTGCGTCTCGCTGTATTTGTGTGATACACTACCTATTTTTATTTTGCTTTAAGATTTCACATAATTGTGTGCATACAATATTATCTTTTATGACATGAAATACGAAAGAAATCCATCCTTTCCTTATATATCTGAGAGATACACGGTCACTTCCTAGAAATATTAACGATACATAAATTACAATTCATTTCGTATGAAATTTATTTTACGCACTACGTTTATAAGAGCTCTAAAATTTTGTGGCATAGATAAAAATTTATGTTTTTCAAATTTTAAATGTTTTGTTGAATCAATCATAGAAAAAATATAGAAGCCTGCGTTTCGTATCGCAATCTTCAGCTTCGAGTAAAAAGTCAGCGACACGCACTCGTTCCACAACATAAGTGCCTACTATTATTTTTAGAAATTATCAGTATTAATTACTTTTTATTTTATTTTCGATCCAGTGCTCTTTAAAATACATAGATTTTGAAGGCATAAAGTTCCACATTTGTTGGTACCACTTTTTTTTAAATTTATGTCTTTGGTGATAAGAGTAGTATCGTAATTTAAAAACGTGATAAAATAAATCTAGTATGCAATTATTTTTAAAAAATCAGGCTAATTATAATAAGCAGGGTCATAATAACAAAAAATCTAATGTCACCAATACAATACCTCCCGCCATTTAATATTTATTAATTAAAATACATACGTATGGGGTCTCGTATCGCGTGCCTGAGTGTCTGGTCGCGAATCTGAGGAACCGGATTCATTCCCGATCGACGCCAAATATTTCGAATTTTTAATTAAAGCGCTTAGAAGATCCACACTCACACACATACTCACACACACCCACAGATATCATCGTGAAAATGTTAAAATCTAGGGACCTTAAAACGTGGTCATTTACCAAAATCGCGATATGCGATTTTTAGCACGATCTTTATACCTCCCTTACCAAGGGTAGCGGGAAGTGAAAATAGTATATTTTGCGTAATAAATGAACATCGAGTTTTTATCACAAGAGTGATGCGACCACACGAGTGTAAAAAAGGTTCACACATCTGTTGCACACTACAGTTTTTCCACGGTCGATGTAATAAAACTATTCAAAATTTTAATTATTTTACCTGTGCTGTCAAACGACAGTCAAAGTCAAATGTCAGGAAACATTCCCAGTAATCTAATAAAAATGTTATCCATGCCATAAAATTACTGGGTTATCACAAATGTATAATACGAGACTCTAATATTAACTGGGTAGCAATGCTGGCTTAAAAACTAATTCCCCATGTTTTAGATTTACAAGTAAATTTTTGAATTATCATTTAATTTAAAAATACCTAAACTAAATATGATATGATTGCATGCATCATAATGCAATTGAAGGGACAAGTAGATGAAGGTGTTATGTAACATATTCTGGAAAACTCCAATTGTAGCAGATGAAGAAGTTATGTGCTTATGCGACTTGCCCCAACAGCCTTTGGCTCTGCTTGCAATATCCTAGGAGACACAGAGTAGAAAAACAATTATTCTTTAAAAAATGCTAGTTAACTTCATTTAAACCTACATTACTGAGAATCAAGTTTTTGTAACATAACACCTTCATCCACTTGTCCCTTAAATTATGAATGTCATATATCAAATTTTCTATCGTTTATATAAAAAGCTCTTGATATATTACCTCGATTTCACCTAAACTTCGTTGCATATATTTATCAAAGAGGAAAATATAAATTCCCAGAGAGACAATTTACTCCGAGTGTTGCACGTATTATTTCATTCGATCATTATATATTTTCTAATTGGAATCACGCCATCTGCAACAAACTTAAAATGCAGAATTGCATCGCGGAAATGACTATCAATAACTTTCCCTGAAGGCCTTCAAGTTCGGTCATTTACCTTTCCGTGTTTTGTTATTCTGATATCTAGTGAAAGTTTCCAGAGAAAAAAAAACTCACGTGGAAATGCTGTTGGTTGTTATTACTTCCTCTGACCGTGGAATTGAATTCCTACTACTGGAAGGAGTGGCGCGATCTTATTTTTGTTTTTAGTTTTTAAGGATGTTTTACATATAGTAATATTTTACTATTCGCTTTTACTGTTTTATTTTTTTTTAATCCAGGTTCTGATATTCCCTGAAGGAACATGTACGAACCGTTCATGTCTCATTACTTTCAAACCTGGAGCTTTCTATCCAGGAGTTCCCATCCAACCTGTTTGTATTCGTTACCCCAACAAATTGGATACCGTCACATGGACTTGGGAAGGACCAGGAGCGTACGTATAGTTTTTTTCATCATTCAATATTTAACTTAACAATTTATTGTCAAATTAAGAATATTAAAAAATACAGATATGTATTGTGATTTGTTCTCTTTAAATTTATTTAAAACATAATTTTATGTAATTACAGCTTAAAGTTACTATGGTTGACTTTAACACAAGTAACTAGTTCTTGCGAAATTGAATTCCTCCCAGTATATAAACCAAGTGAAGAAGAAAAGAGAGATCCGAAACTATTTGCCAACAATGTAAGAAAAGTTATGGCCAGGTAAGAGGAGAATATGAACAACTCCGTATTATTAAGCATTATTCGTCTTTGTATATGTCGTAAATATATTCTAAAATCCGTCTTTTTATAAAACACTTAGGGCCGATATTTTCACTTGCGAATAAAGCTATAGATAAATTTAACCTTCCGATAAATATTTTTGTTGTCTTTTCACTTGCAAATAAATTTATTTGAAAGAATAACATCTGTTATTCGCGGAATAAGTTATTCGCTAGTTGGGTAGCGAATAAAGGATTTATTCGTATGTACATTACATTTCTACATAGTGCAGATTTATTAACAAAGTGGATATATTAAATATTTATAATGATTCTGATGATTGTTTGAGCTATGAATAAATAATGCGAGAAATCGAAAACACACGATCAGACAGCGACCTAACCACACACATCAAAGAAATTTTTGACAGATTCCGATTGAATACAAACTGTTCTTACTTTATTATTACAAATTGGGGTTCGTATTTGATCTCAAACAGTGCATACATAGGTAAATCCCTCCTTCGGTAAATCATTATAAAGATCCTGACATTTGATGACTGGTAAAATATTAATAATAATAATAATAATAATAATAATAATAATAATAATAATAATAATAATAATAATAATAATAATAATAATAATAATAATAATAATAATAATAATAATAATAATAATAATAATAATAATAATAATAATATTAATAATAATGATGTTCTTCCACCCAACCAATGTTAAAATTATTCGACAGATAGCTATTTGTTTTTGTCAAATGTGTGAAAAGACTCAATGGAGTTATTCGTTGAATAAATATATAGAATAAATTTATTTAACGAATACTAATTCGAAACTTTATTCGGAAGTGAAAATACCGGTCCTTAGTCATTTTATAAAACGCGGCCAAATTATAAAATCTTCGTTGGCAGCATTATTTTACAATTTAGCTAGTCGTTTTCAAAATCACTGAGCGTTTTATTAAACACATTAAAATTAATAAAATGCTTTAGCCAGAATGTAAAACAAGTGGTAACTTAATAATTCTGACAATGTGGTCAGAAGCGTAGACGTTTTATAAATCGATAAGTCAACAAAGATTTGATAATCTGGCCGCATTTTATAAAATGTCCAATGACCGGTTGAATATTGCTTTAAATTGACAATATTGTATCAAAACGAAATTTCAAATGAATTATAATACTATATATTGCTATCAAAATTTCGATTTATATTATTTCTATCTAAGCCTAGCTTAAAATTTAAGCCTTGTGGGTGCAACTGGGTATAAGCGTTTTATAAAAGGATGTATTTTGCAATCTGGCTATGACATATACAGGTGATTCATAATGGGAGTGCCAAAATTAAACCATATATCGGAGGAGTCATTTTCAGTAAAAAATGTTATATGAAGATATGTACGAAAACGTTTCTTTACAGGGTTACAGTTACAGCCCTTTGAAGGTGCACCTCACCAGACAGATTTTTATTAATAATTCTGGTATTAGTTGCTGTAACATTTTGAAACTTGGTATGAGATTACTACTTATTTTGATACATATTTATACTTTCTTTTGTTTCTGTATCTCTACCAGAAGCGTCTCATACGGGGGAAACTTGAACGTTTTTCATCGATATTTTATTACTTAATAAATTATTAAAAAATATTACATACAATACAAAAATACACAAAAAGGTACTATTAACGCAGTAGTTTTGAGATATTTTCATTTTTAAAATGTCAAGTATCCAAAATATTTAGTTAACCGTTAAAATACAATCAAGTAACGATAGAAAATAGAACAAAATAAATAAATCTAAATTTTTCTGTTAATTAAAAAAATATCGAAAATGTTAGTGCTGGTGAATATGCAGACATAGTGTTTATTTATGCATATTGTCACCCGTCCAGAGAATATCGACACTGCTTAATTACCGGATAGGCTGACTAGGCTGCAGCCTAGGGCGCACAGATCTTGGGGGCGCACAATTTTATTATTTCATTATAGTTTTTGAGGCACTTTGATTTGGTAAGAGCTTTAAACAAACGTCCGCAGCCTAGAGCGCGCGACGACCTAAACCAAGCCCTGAATATCGACATATATATCTAAGAATGAATTTGACTATCAAGTTTTACCAAGAATACCTTTTTTTGTGGATTTTTTCATTGTATGTAATATTTTATTAGTAAAAATGAAAAAAAAAATAATAGGTAAAAAAAATAACGATGAAAAACCTTCAAGATTTCCCCATTTGAAACGCTTTTGGTAGAGATGCAGAAACAAAAGAAAGTATAAACATGCATCGAAGTAAGTAGTTTCCCCATACCAAATTTCAAAATTTTAATGCAACTATATAGTACCAGAGTTATTGACAAAAATGTGTGTGATGAGGTGCACCTTGAAAGGACTAACTCTGTAACGAAACGTTTCCGGGCATACCTTCGTACAATATTTTTTACACAATATGACTCCTCCAAACATATGGTTTAATTTTGGTACAACCGTTATGAATCACCCTGTATACATAATTCTAAATTAGATTTTCTGTATTCCAATTTCAGTAATATTATAATGTATTATTTGTTCATGAACCAAAATAACAATAATGAAAATACATATATTATATTACTCAATTTATGGTATTCTCATTCTTATTATTGATGAATGACGATTATCAATTTTTTTTTGTTTGTAATGAGAAGTTTTGAATATTAAAATAGCAAATATTGTTAATTATCAATAAATGTCGAAACGTATTATCTATTTATCGATATTTTGATATGACAGTTTCTATCGATAATATCAACATTATCCCTTTATCAATATTTAGATACCGCAAAAAAGTGATCGATATTTATCGATATATTGGTATTTTTCCCAGCCCTATAGGATTAATATCTCTTTTTCAATATAGGTATGTTATTTCAGAGCACTGGGTATTCCTGTCTCAGATTACACTTACGATGACTGTCGATTAATGAGTCGAGCAAAACAAATGAATCTCCCGTATGCAGCTGATTTAGTAGAAGTGCAAAAACTACGACAAAAATTAGGGTAAACAATTTAAATGAATTCTGTATTTAGGAATGTTTTAAGGCCGGTTTAGAATACTTGTGCTCGTACTCGTGGTCGGCTCAAACTGGTGGCTCATGATAGTGTGTACACACGTGTGAGCCTAGATACAAACCACAAGCCTGGATCCGCTCGTTGTCGGTACATTGAGACTTGCAAATTCTCTGGACGGAAAGCTTGTCATCAGACGCAGATTTAACGGCGGACGCAAAGGACGCGCGGGGCCACGCAAAATCCCGACTTTACATTTTTACCTCTCGTTAAGAGAGATATTGGATTCATGCTAAACATCGCATATTCAAATTTTAGTGAATAAGCCGTTTTAAGGTCCCTAGAATCCGATTTTAACATTTTTACGATGGTGTCTGTGTGGAAGTGTGTATGTGTGTGTGTG
The DNA here is from genome assembly GCA_951394225.1 of Harpalus rufipes. NCBI lineage: Eukaryota > Metazoa > Arthropoda > Insecta > Coleoptera > Carabidae > Harpalus > Harpalus rufipes. The sequence goes on along the minus strand of OX596275.1, from coordinate 28,447,436 downwards.
TGTGTGTGTGTGTGTGTGTGTGTGTGTGTGTGTGTGTGTGTGTGTGTGTGTGTGTGTGTGTGTGTGCCCAAACAACTCCGTGGTAACCAGTTGAGAAATTAAAATGTTTATGATTGACAGATAAATGTCACTAATGTCAGTGACAAAAATTCAGAGATAGTACTGAAGGATTTTTCTGGAAACGACATTTAATATTTCTTATTGTATTAATTAAATATTTAAAATTATAGGTATATTACATGAACCCTTCAGAAATACCGCCAATCCCGTCAATGAATTGGAAGAACCTTGAACATTTAGAATAGTAGGAGAAAACTTGCTTATAGAATAAATTTAAATTTATAAAAAAATATCTAAATATAAAGAAAAGATGTAATTAGAATTTTTTGTATGTACAAGAAATGTTAAATACGATATTTATATATCCCACAATGGAAAGGGCGAGAGGTATTGTGCTGGCCACAACAGATTTTTTTTTTCTAATGACGGTAAAACTTGATAGTTTGTTTATATTCGCTTATTTTCATTATTTTATTACTCTCTTTTTTTAAGGGACCCAATATTTTCTTCAGCGCCCGGGGCCTCAACCGCCCTTAATCCACCTCTGCTTGACATCCATTGTACGGATCCTTACAGGTTCAAGTCTCCATACAAACCGGCCGCGTAGTACGATAGTACGAACAAGTTACTTACAACCTTACAAGCCCTACAATTCAACGAGCGCTCTAAACCGGCCTTTATGAAGATAGTGATTCCATAATTGCCACTGTCACCATTGGGATTTCGATAACGATAGCTATGACTTAGATTATAGTTGTATGAAACTGACTTATGCAAGGTTTACTACCCTCTATGGAAGGTTAGGTACGAGGGCCGTTCAATAAGTCCTTAGAAAAAGATAGAAAAACAAATTATTTTGGGTAATTTTTTTTTATTTTTCAACATAATCTCCTTTTAGCTCTATACACTTTTCTAAACGTTTCTCTAACTTTTTTAAGCCGTCCAAAAAGTAGGATTTCGGAAGATCTTCAAAATAAGCATATGTTTGAGCGATGACCTCCTCGTTCGATGTAAACCGTTGTCCACCGAGCCATTTTTTTAAGTTTGGAAAAAAAACACTAGGAGCCAAATCTGGTGAATACGGTGGATGTTGTAGTAATTAAAATTTTAGTTCCATAATTTTGGCCACCGAAACAGCGCAGGTGTGCACCCGTGCATTGTCTTGATGGAAGAGGATTTTTTTTTCTTTTTCAAATGAGGACATTTTTTCTTGATTTCTTCGCTTAACCTATGTAATAATGACGCATAATATTCTCCAGTTATTGTTTTTCCTTTTTCCAAGTAATCGATGAAGATGATTCCGCGTGCATCCCAAAAAACCGTGGCCATAATCTTGCCTGCCGATTTGGCCGTCTTCGCCTTTTTCGGAGCTCGTTCACTTTCAAAAATCTACTGTTTAGACTGTTCCTTGATTTCTGGCGTGTAGTGGTGTATCCATGTTTCGTCTACTGTTACGTATCGACGCAAAAACTCATCAGGATTGCGACGAAAAAGCGCTAAAACAGCCTCAGAGTCGACCACACGATTGCGGTTATTTTCCACCGATAACAAACGCGGCACCCATCTCGCCGAGATTTTTTTCACACCCAATTTTTCGTGCAAAATTGAAAACACTGTACCTTGCGATATGCCTGTGGCTTCAACTATGTCGCGCACTTTGATTCGTTGATCATTCAAAATCATATCGTGGATTTTATCCATCGTTTCAGGAGTAGTGACTTCCACAGGATGTCCCGAACGATGTTCATCTTTTGTGGACATACGGCCACATTTAAACTCATTTACCCAATTGTAAATAGTTGCAAATACAGGAGCAGATGTACCATGAACTACATCCAACTCAGCTTTGATCTCTTTCGGTGTTAAGCCTTTTAAATACAAGTGTTTAATCACCGCTCGAAACTCACTTTTTTCCATTTTTTTAAATAAGCAAAAGTTTGTTGCTTCAATCGACAATAAAAGTGAAACCACGTGATGGATATAACTAAAACTTTGAAAGCTGTCGAGTGAGTGATGATGCTTAGTAAAAACAAAACGTTATCTATACTACGAGTGCCAACTCTTAGATTTTCTAAGGACTTATTGAACGACCCTCGTATTTGGGTAGCTTAGCAATAAGAAGTAAGATATAGTAAATACAAAATTTTAGTTTACTAACTGCGTAAAAATACTTACATATTACAAAAAAAAACTGATGTAGCCAGCACAATATCTTCCGTCAATCCTGTGTATTATGTATAAATTCCATACATAAAGGGTTCTAAATTTCCAGTATAATTATTTCAACAAACTATGCAAATTGTACTTGATACTGACATCTTCTTCTCTAGCTTTTCCCATTCGTTACGGGTCGCTATTTTTTATTTTCTTCTTCCACTCATTTTTATTTTGCGTGTCGTTCTCATTCAGTTCCTTTTCTCTCAAGTTTTCCGCAATACAGTCTTTCCATCTTATCTTTGGTCTTCCTCTGTTTCTGCAACCTTCTATTACTAAGCTATTCATTTTTCTTCCAATATATCCTTCATCTCTCCTCATGACATGTTCCAACCAATGTAATCGTCTCTCTTGTATCTTTCTAGAAACTTGTAACACTAGAGTTATTTCCTTACCGTATCTTTCCGTGTCTTCCCCAACATCTACTTCAACATCCTCATCTCTGCCACATTTATTTACTTTTCATTGATATTGACATCTGTCAATTTGAATTATCTGAATATATTAGCAGTTTTCATAATTTTTGGAATCGTGGTATTGAATTTATGGAATCCGGAACTTTTGTCACACACACACAGACACACATACATACAGATATCATCGTAAAAATGGTAATTTCGTATTATATGGACCCTAAAACGAGCTTATTCACTAAAAACTTATCATTGATTTTTTTGACCAAAGACAATACCTTCCTTACCTAAAGGTGACGGAAGGTAAAAAACAACACATAGTAAAACAGATTTAGTACAGAGTACGCAAATTAAGGGAACGGTCCAATACAGAAAAAACTACTTGGCTGAGGAACCTTTACCGCAAGTCCCATAAAACTTTATAACGGGCAATTGGCAGATTCTATGAGTTTCATATATCGCTTCATACAACTATAAATGGGAATTTTTGTGCTTTTACGAAGCAGGTCCGGATCATCCATAAGGCCAACGTAGGCCATGGCTTAGGGCGCAGGCTCGGCGGGGGGCGCAGACCGAGTAGTTGGGAAAATGGAAGAAGAAGTGCCTGAAGTTATCATACGACGCAAACAGTCACATTTGCTTGAATTATACAAAATAGTAAAGTGATTGGTAAACCTATTGAGCTATGACAGTAGACGATGATTTTAAATAATTCTAATATTATTTACCGGGTGCCTACTTTTATTAACCGCAGAAAACACAATGTTAAATTTTCCTATAGTTGTATTTTCTGCCCTATTAATTTTAAAACAAAAGTATAAATACCTATCTGTTTCGTTCGCGAGAGGCAAAATAAAAAAAAACTTTTAGCTATACAGGCTGTCATGAGAAATAGAACAAAAATGTTAAACAGTTGTATTGTTTGTGTTTGACAGATGACATCTATTATAAAGTTTTAATAATATTATTGATTTCAATAAATTCATTTTTAATTAATTATAGGTAGATGATAAATGTATCTCTGATGACTGATAATAGTACACTAAAAAACAAATTTCTTAAGGCAATCTGTTAACATACGAGTCCAACATTGGAAAACGAGCCGGTGAGTTTTACAAAGGACGTGCGATTACAGGCCTCATGAAATATGTTTTTATACTATTATTTCTTTCGGGGTAAATTTATAATTCCATTAGATTGTTAAAAATGTGATATCAAAAATATGACTTGATGTTTTTATCAGTGCTTCCCGCCAACAATTTTCACAGTGACAGCAATTTGGTGTTAGGTATATGTCATTTGTGTGAAAACGAAAAGCGCTAAAAACTGCGTTTATAGATCTTCTTAGGACCAATTGCACCAACAAGACCTAAATTTTAAACAAAAAAAATGCGAATCGAAATTATGACAGCAATATTATTATAATTCATTTGACATTTCATTTCGATGTAATATTGTCAATTTAATGTAAGTTTTATATTTAAGTTACGTTGTGCAATCGGCCATTAACTACATGGTTTCAGTTCGTTTATAGAGTTATAAAGTCACCGAAATAGAAGAACAATTTAATAAAATCAAGCATGATTAAAACTTTGTCAGATGTCACCATTAAACATATATTTTATGGTCCATGAAAAAAGTAGACACTCGGTATATATTGCGAGGGGGGAGTGCAGTCATAAACTTTGGCCTAGAGCTAAAAAAATGCTAATCCGGGCCTGTTACGAAGGCATCTTTCGGTTTCCCAAAAAATTTATTCGTTACTTTTTTCTCAGACAACTTTTAAACTATCAATAATCAAATCAAATAAACAAATTTCGTGTATTCCTTACTTATCCAGTATACAATGAAATATTTTTTATAAAAATTTTTTGGTTAAAAAAGATTTCCAATTGAATTCCTAAATTTCTGATAATGTTTGCGGAAGTCACCAAACAGAACAACATTGCAATGATTTTTTGGTTAAAAACTTATGCAATTGAATTCTTGTATTTATTTTCACGATTGTGAAAGTAACTAATCAAAACAAGGGCTCCAATTCTCAATTTTCACAAAAGTAATATGCAGTGAAAATTTTTCACTTTATCACTTGGAGCTATTCTCAACTGTAAAGTGTTCTGGTTTAAATGAGTAAGAAAATGTGATATTGTATGTATTTACCATATGTTAATAATATTGGCATTGATTTTATATTATATAGAAGATCGATGATATAGGTTACGCATATCAAGAAAATACGAATATGGTTAATGTGTTTGTTGATATTTCACAACTAACGTATGTAACAAAAAATTTCGGAATTTTTTTTTTGGTGAAATTTAAAAATATAGAAATCATGTATTCATATAACTTATTTAGCAACTTTTTTTAGAATAAATGATTAACAGAATGTATAATTTAAATAATACTTAAAGGTCCATTGTTTTCAATAGCACGCAATTTTTGATTAACATGTCGCATCATGTTCTGGACGGTGATATTGTCTATTTCGCGAATTTTTTGAAATATTCGACGTCGTAGCTGTTCTTCATTTTGGGCTTCCCAACCATTATCGTAAACCTTTCTACTTAATATTGACCAAAATTCTTCAATAGGCTTTTAGGCACAAATGGGATGTTGTGAGCATCTAACCAATCTCTGGTTATTCTAGCGTAATGGCAAGATGCTAGATCCGGCCAAAATATAATATTATCATTAGGATGATGTGTATTAATAAAATCAACCAGTTTCGGGAGGCATCTCTCGGTATAAATGTTAGCATCAACCGCCTCACCCCTCACATGTCCAACATAAGGACGTGAAATACCTGCCGCTGATATGGCGCACCAGACCAAAATCTTGTCTTCAAATTTCTTTTTTGTTTTATATTTCACATTATTTGGACAATTTTCTATATCATCCGTATAAAATCCATCATTACTTTTAATTTCCGAATTAGAAAACGTGAAATATTTTTCATCATCCATGATCAAAACTCTGTTAGCTGTAAAGTGATATCTTCTTAATGCACGGCAACATATCGGAATTCTACGTAACTGACCTTCTGTATATTTTGGACACTTCTTCCTCTTCCGATGTTTAAGTCCATTTCTGCTGAGTTCTCGGCTGATTGTCATGTGTGAAACCCGAAATAGGCGAGCCAATTTTTGAGTCGAAGTTCCCAACCGGTCTTTTGCACTTTCCACCAACCTATTTGACTGGGCATTAGTCAAAGCTTTAGGCCGTCCACTTTTTGGAAGGTTTACACATAGTATGCCTTCCTCACAGTCACTTATATTTTTATAAATGGTCGAATCAGCAATATTTTTTCTTCTAAATAAATTTACTATTTCAGATTTTGACACCCATCTAACCAAATTGTATATACTTTTTCGAATATCTAGTTTGTATGTACGACATAACTATGTTAATATTCGATAAATATGATATGACATATTAAAATTTAAATAATATTGAACATTTGTTTTCAATGACAACTAGATGCTAAGTTTTTTTGAATTAATTTATAGACAACGAAATTTTTCCGAAAACTTTTGTTACATACGTTAATATGACATTGACAAGTGATGTGATTTAAATTTATCATTTCATATCATATCACAAAAGTGAAAATTGAAAATTGGGCCCAATAATATCTCGGGAACTTTATCACTTATGTCATTAGGTTGCTAAGTATCAAACAGTTTTTGACAGTTAATTAAATATTTGGTTTCAATTTTAAAATGACATTTTCACGGTATGTCAATGAAAATAATGATTCAATCAATAAAATCATAAAAGAAAATACACCTAAAAATACCGTATTAAATAAAAAGTATATTTGGAAAATATTTATGGACTTTTGTATATTCCATATTCAGCCATGTTCATTTTCATAGTAGATGACACCTACTGAGCGTTAGATACGTAAAAATTCTGTCATTTACAATTTCTTTTCAAATTTAATATTAAAACTGCAAAAAAAATATTCCCACCGAATATCTGTCGAATAAATAACTGTTATTTTGTAGCTGATGTTAAAATTACACTTTGTGCGTTCATTTTTTGTTGATAAAGTAACAATTTAACATCAACAGTAGATAAATTATTTTTTTCTTCAAGCGTATTATAATATTCATATTATGCTACTGTACACACACTATAGAAGATATTCATTATTTTACTAGTACAACAGTGTTGTTCATTATTGTACTAGTAAAAAAATGTTAGCTTCTTAGTTCACCGCTGGCGGCAGCAATCGTCACAGGAACACAGACCATACTGAATATTGGTATTTGACAGTTATATCATTTGTGTTTTGTAGTGTACACAGCCAACTTTGGCTGAAATTTCAAATTCTACAATTAAAACAATTCCAAAAAAATATTTAAAAAATTCCCAGTTTTCTTTGAAACACTTGAAGAAAAAATAGTATATGTTATTCGGAGTAGAACGCCCTATTTGTGTTTTACCCAGCTTGTCTAGCCTCGGCCGCAATAGCTGGGTTCAACACAAAAAGACCGCTTTCTACTCCTAATAACATAATACTATTTTATCTACACTTGACTTTTTACCTGCACTTTATAAAAATAATAATATTTCATAATGTAAAGAAAAGTTGTAATTTATAATTTTGACAAACCCGAGTAAAGATAGTGATAGTAAGTTGAGGAACAAAATTGCGGCTTGACATTTTAATATCGAAAACATCAGGTACAAAATAAAATAATGCATTATACACGATGATAAAGAGTACTTATCGACTCATGAACTAACACCTTCCACTTGTCGAAAAAATATCTTTTCATCGTCTTGTATAATAAATAACTAATAATTTTATCACAACTTTCTCAATCACGTTGCTTTTTGGTAACACCATCCGCCTCCGACGTTGGGCTATTATCAAGCAACATGGTTTCGGGAACTGTTATAAAATTATTTCGTAATAAGCCGGTTTCACATTTTCTAAAAAGTATTTTAAATGAAAAAATAATAATTTACTGTTATTTTAGTAAATACTTGAATAAAAAGATTGGCGTTAGAAATAGTCATGAAAAACAACCCGCTACTCCTGTGACGTCAAACGTACAAACAACACATCATTCATTGCCGATAGTAAAACAGCTTGTCCAGGTATACTCTGATGTCTCATTCTTTTTCAGACCACGTAACTTTTCAAAATGTTACACAAATTTCAATCATTAATTATAAAATATCTAATGGATATTTTGGATATTTTCAAATTTGAGACACTTTAAAGAGCAATATTCTTGCAACAGCCCTATTATTAATGTTCTTGGGACATTATAGCTGATAATTGATATCCGAGATATAACATAAACTTATAATTTTTTATGAGGCAATATTTTATTTTCATCCTAAAAAAATCTCATTTTTTTTCTATTTTCACTGATTTACAGGTCACTGTGTTTGAAATTTGTATTAAGTACATCTAAATTTTAAAAAATCTGTTGTAGCCAGCACAATACCTCTCGCCACTTCCGTTTTTGGTTACATAAATAAAAATAAAATAAATATATCACCACGGCATATTACCCATTGCTGGGTGTGCCAATCTGCTTTGTAAACAGATATCGGTAATGATAAAATATTTGAACGGTGTAGGCGCTTACCAGGCGTCACCTCACAGGCACTCGTAGCTGGCGTGGAGAGTGCATCACAGGAGTCAATTTTGTGCCATTAAAATGCGAAGTAACTTTTGGCGTCAGTCGGAATCGAACCCGGGTCCCCAGATTCGTGACCAGACACTCAGGCACATGGCCACGAGACCCCATAAGTATTGTATTTAACATTTCTTGTATACCTACAATCTACACCAAAACTTCTACTTATACATGTTCTTTGTATTTATATTTTTTAATTTTAAATTCATTCTATGCAGAAATTTTGTTCTCCTCTTCTACTTTTACGAGATTTTTCCAATTCATTGTCGGGATTGACAGTATTTCTGAAGGGTATATCTAATATACCTATAATTTACATATTTAACTTATTTAGAAAAAGTTTTTACTGACACTGACCATTTATCTGTCAGTTACAAACATTTTAATTTTGCAATTGGTTTCTATTGGCATTCTTTGGGCTGTGAGATTTATTACAACATATTATTATATATATATATATATATTATTTTATCTCTAAATCAATAAAAGATATAATAAAATATTTAAATGTATCACATAGAGAATTTAATCTTCTTTAATATTTACAAGAAAAAAATTCAAAAAATACTATTTATATATTTTTTTAATAATCTGCTCCTTCCGGTTGTCCAATTGCTACCAAAACCTTTTCAACTGTTCCCATTCATGTCCGATTGAGAAATACGTAGTTAAACACATATTAATTCTTATAGCTTTTGAGAAATCGTCCTTCCGAAACACACACACACAGACAATCGTAAAAATCGGATTGTAGGAACCTTGAAACGTGTTTATTCATTAAAATATACGATTTTTAGCATGAATCCAATACCTCTCTTAGCGAGAGGTAAGAAAAATTATTAAATTCCATGGAATTTGTTTCATTTTAATTACGATTACGCCTAAGATGGCCTCCCAAAGGCGAGCCCAAAGGCGAGCCCAAAGGCGCATAAAAAGTCCCATTTAACATTTAACGGAAGTTGTAAGTCATCTAGTTTTCGAGATCTCAATAGTGATAATTTTAAATGGGTCACACGACACACTTATAACCCTAATTCACAATCGATATTAAGCATAAAAATTACATAAGCGTAAGCGTTATAAAGATGAAGTATAGGTTTACAATGCGTGTGTTCAGAATTCTGTTACGTATTTATTATACTTACCTAGCTACATAACAGTTCCGTAAGATGTGTGAAACTGCGCATGACTGCGTTATATATCAACATTATTTTTTTTATTTGTGAAATAGCAGCCAAAGTTGTAGGTTGTATTTCTATTTCTTTTTATTTGCATGCAGAATTACTAATTTAATTAGATCGTATGAATGTTTGTATATATACAAAAATGTATTACGAAAAGAAAATATGGAAATCATGGCCCTTATACAAAAATATTAATAAAATAAATAATTCACCTTAATAATGTTCATATCATTTACTTCGCTAATTAATAAAATAATGACAGAAATGTTTTTTTTAAATGCCCCACTTTATCACCAACTTAATCTAAAATCATAATTTTTATATTACGCCCATGCTCATTATGAACACACGTAAGCAGTACATAATTTTTATATTATGTAGCTCTTATGCTTATGTCTATTGTGAATTAGGGCATACATGTGCACATGGTTTCCAGGATAACATATCCAACTTTGGGAATCTCGAGAACTATAAGAGTTAATGTAGACCAAAGTCTCTAATGGGGTATTAGGAGAACATTTTAATGGTGTACTGCTTATGTGGAAAAAATATGTAGTTTACTTTTTACTAAGATATAGGCGAAAATGTAAAATATGCAGTTATTTTTGCAAATACGAGAAACTTTCAAGTATAAAATAACACTGAATTTTGGTTTACACTTTTATGGTACTTTTTCAATAGATGAATATCGAAATATGATGACAAAGTTATTTTTTTGGGGGCGTCATAATAGAAAGTTACACCTTTGGAAAGAAAATTTTGTTTGCTTTTCAGCGATGTATAATTTATTTACTCGTATACAAGGTGTAACAGCTAAACGAGATATCTCAAATAATGTCTATATTATTAAAGATACAATAAAATACTATAAGACAATCTTATAGAAGACGAAGGGGGACATCCGAATAGAGATAAAAAGAAATTAAACCAGTGGTTCTCAAGTTACAATACAAAGTTTTTTTTTAAACGGGATAATATATATTTTTTAGGGCCATTCGATAGAGTATTGTACTCGTAACGTTTATTTATATGGGTGAAGTGTAAAAATAAGAGAAATAATATTAATTAAAATAATATGTTTATTAAACAATAAATAATTTAGATAAATATTAAAAAGATAGTAAAAATAACTAACACTACGATGAAATAATTATAAATATTATTAAATGCTTAAATACTAAGATTATTTATTATGTATAACTACATTTATTTATGTTCACAAGTCGTAGACTGTTTATTTATATCACCCTTTGTTCATTGCTCGTTGCTTCTATATATCAGACTATATCTCCGCTGTCCTGCGCACGGTATTTATACAGCCCAGTATCCTTCAGGAACTTTACGACGTGATCATCATTGAATACAAAGGATCACACCACCGGATGTAATTAACCAGTCTAAACGCGTATGGGTTTTCCGCGCGGTGGATCACGTCATCGCGCGAGAACATGCTACCAGTGGCGGCGCAAGCATTCGGCGCGTCGGGTCGGCGCGCGCTTCTTTATTTTTTTTATGAGTTCAACCATGTAATCATTTTATATCTTTACATAAGGAAACTATTGGGAAATATCCAGTTAAAATTTTTAAAAAATATAGTCATTTTTCAGTAAGCTATGTATAAAAAAACAAAACTGCTATTTGTCAATTTGAATTATTTCAGATAGAAATCAAATAAAACACTGTTTATGAAGTTATTAACAAATATTTGTTTCATTTTAATTTAAGCTCAATTGTTTTTCATGCATAGCTTACTGAAAAATAACTATAAAAATCAAATTCGAGCATGTAATTATTTTATATCCTTACATAAAATATATATTGAGAAAAATTCAATTCAAATTTAAATAAATTTGATTTATGTTTTAGAATTTATTTTTTTAAAATATCGTGGAATTATGAATTATGATTTGTTAAAACTTTTATTGTTAGTTTTTTAATTTATTTCTCAAAATTTCATTATCCCATTCAGGTAGGTAATTGTGAAATGTAATATTTCTATTTGAAAAATGTTTCAGTATTAAGTATTAAAAAATAGGAATAAAAATAAAAAAAAAACTTTTTGTAATACTTACCTCATTATTTCATTTGTTTCATTATCGCAGCCATTGCTGTTGCCCTATAAATATAATTATTATTGTATTTTTAGCGTTTGGCGCAAATGAACATGGATGAATTGTACATCGTTGAAAAAAAAAATGAGCATCATCATTTGAAAAAGCACAAGAAAGTACAAACCATTATCCAGTATTATTTCTTACTTGAAAGTTATTGCCTAAAGTAAAAAAAAATGCGTATATCTATTAACCTATTAATTTTTCCAAATATACAAAAAGAACACTAAAATGGCTTCCTTATGGGGTAACTTTTGTCAAATTAATCGACTTTGTATTTCTTAAAATTTCCATGTAGAACGCCTCGCATGTACAATGGCTCACAAAATTATTCGGACTCTTAATTTTTATAGCTAAATATCAAAATAAACAGGGTTTACAGAAAATAAATTAATTTAACAATGTAATCACATTATTCTTCTCATATTGCAGAATTTGATAATACCCAACAAATTTTAAAAAATGTTTAATTTACCTGGCGTAATTGTCATATAAAGTAAATACACAAAATTTATCGGACACTTGTTATAAACTGACGTAATGGGGTTTAATATTAATGTTCAGATGAATAACTGCACTCTCAGAGTGAACGCTTATATTTAAGACCATATTTTTGGTATTTTTATGTAAAAAATAAAAATGGGTCACCAAAAATCAGAGACAATCGCTGAATATGCTGATAAACTGGGATTATCAGGGCATTATAGTATGTTTCAGCAAGATAATGACCCAAAACATACGGCACTTATTGTTAGGAAATGACTGCTGTACAACGTATACTCAAATCGGATATGTAGCCAATGCACGTCATTAATAAAAGTAACTAGATGTGTGACGTCATGAACTGGTACGTCTACGTAGGTTTGAGAATAGGGTATTCCAGTAATTTTTTTTTATTTTTTTTTTTCTGAAACTTCCATAAATTTGAAATACAAATGTGAAAATTTGAGTTTTTTATTGTGTCATTTCCGCGAGATATGAATTATGCTTAAAAATTTGAATTATATGGTATGGCGTCTATTCGCTTCATCACGTGATCTGTGGAAAGACTACAGCTGTTAGTCGCTTGGCTTAGAGCGAGTAAGGGGAGGGGAATTGGTTTGTTCACAGTGTCAGATGTTATTTTGTTTTGGATGACTTTCATTTGTTTTATTTGTTTTGTTATCCGTGGATTTTAGTTGTAACTATATTAAAGTATTATTAGTTAAGAATTTGGTTGTTGTCATATCAAAACTAGCAAGAAACACAAACAAAGATCAGCTGAGAAACGAGAAAGCATCAATGGTGAACGCACTGCTTTTTCTTTTTCCACAAGCAGACAAGTACGTCATTACATACGTTATAGAGCGAATGAACGTCATACATCACGTGAATCTTTTCCGCGCTAAAATAAAACACATGGAAAATCATATTAAATAAAACAATTTTGAGTTTATTTTTCAGAATTCGGTCGTTATTCAACCTAATTAATAACATTATAATGTTTTTTCTTTTAAATTTTACTACACTGGAATACCCCATTGTAATGAAAAAAGTTATACAGGTTGCATACATTGTCTTTCAAACTGTAGTGATATTTTCAAAAATTAATTTTATTTCACACTGTAATAAATACGACATATTAACTAAATTGTCAATAAATGTTCGTAATATGATTAAGAATAAACGTGTTACTATATCTTCATAAGCTTATTTGGCAATTTAAATAATAACAATAATTTTATTTAACTAAAACAGTATATAAACACGAGCACAAAAAATATACAAAATTGAACTATAATATATAATACTGTACAAATATTATTGTTCTTGTCCTGAAGCCATTTCATAATTTCATCTTTTTTCCAACCTGTATTTGGATTTTTTTCACAGAATTGTGGTACGAAGCATTGTCCATTATAATTATAGATTTCTCTTTTAAATTTGGTGGCAGTTGATCTCTAAACCATTTTGTAAAATTTTCTTGGTTCATCCACCATGATAATCTGTATATTTTGTTTTGGATGCGAATAATAATTATGCATTGGGCACGAAACCGTTTTCTGTCCCTGCATGAAGTACAATGTACCAGCAAATAAATTTTAATTACCTATTCGAGAAAGAATTTAAAAATATATTTAATATACCGCTTCCCACCTTCAATTTTACGTTTTACACTTCTTGTATCAGAATCTTGGAATGATCAGTCACCCGATCCTTTTGTAGTCTTGAAAACCAAGGAGGAACGTATAAACATACAAATTATGAATGTTGCCAAGTGTAGCAACAAATAAACGAATAAATAAGGTAGATGTACATTATTTATATATTATTCACATCATATACGATATATAATGAACTCTACTAAACATCTTAATGATGATTCTACAAGTCCATACACTTTTTGACAATTAAAAATGACTGAAATTTTATTTCAATTTTCCATGTTAGTGATTTTAATGCAGTCAGGTTTTCTCCCTAAGTGATGACGTGCATTGGCTGCATATCCGAATTGAGTATACCAAAACAGCTCAAAACATCTCCCCAGTCACCTGGTCACAACCCTATTGAGAATTTATGGTCGGAACTTGATAGGCGACTCCGCAAAAAAAAAAAACATTTTCTAGTGTTGCACAACTCCAGATGAATATCACTGAAGAATGGGGGAAAATACCAACTTCCGTAACATCAAACTTACTACAATCAATGCCTACGCGTTTGGAGGCTGTAATTAAAGCCAAGGATTACGTTACTAAATATTAAAATTTGTATTATGTGTACTTATTTAAATCAATATTATAGATGTCCGAATAATTTTGTGTAGTAATTTCTGTACATTTTTGGTTTTGATAACAGTTTCAGAAGGCATACTAATTATATTTGATATTTGATGATAGTTATTCAATTTTCAAATATTACAGGAATAGTATGATTAAATTTTTAAATTAATTTATTTTCTGCAAACTCTTTTAATTTTGATATTTAATTGCAAAATGTAGTGTCCGAAAAATTTGTGAGCCACTGTAGGTATATCCCTATCTATCATTTATTAAGGTACTTTAATTTTAGACTTGATCAATGTAACATAGAAGAAATGCTGATAAAGTCCAAAATATTACGAAAAGAATTCAGTCACTTGACGTGTACACAATTTGCTCAATCGTTAAGGGTTCCAATAAATAATGTAGCCGTCCAACAATTGTTTAAACTTTATGACAAAGTAAGAATTTGTATATTTAGTTATGAACTTGTATTTCACAAAATTTGTGTTTTTAATTTGTAGAACTGCACAGGCGTAATTGATTTCAGAGAATATTTACTTGGAGTTCTAGGAATTTCAAAACCAGGAAGTACACTCGAAACTCTTAAATTAGCTTGTAAGGTAAGTAAGAAAATATTTTCAACCGGATTAACTAAAATTTTGAACCAAAAGAATTTTTCATACAGAATGTTTTTACGAGGAATGTTTCCAAAGTTCCAAGAATGTAGTATTAATACTATTAATACATATTTAACAAATTTTAAAAAATAGTATATTAACTCTATAATTAGATGACAATTTTTTTTGGTCTTTTTCGTAAACGTAAACTTATACCAAATGAGAACAAAAAATGGAATACCGACATTCCGAAAGTTTTATATTGAAGAAAAATATAAAAAATAGAAAAAAGGCTATGTATGCAGCGTCATAATGTTTATACATCGCCCTGTTCATTTCTTGTTTCGTTTAGTTTCCTAACGTTCAAATCTTAACCATGAAGTTAGCGCAGATAAACTTATTACGCTCACACATAGAGTTAAGGTAGTTATATCGTGAAACCATTTTACCCAGAATTAATTCAAATTTTAAATACATCTCAACTGAAGTACAATCTACCTGCTCTCCAAGTTTTAAAACAATTGACCACGCGGTACTTGAGATACTTGCAATTAAATTTGGCCTTTTTAACACGTGAAGAATAGGAAATGGCGAAATAAACACAACATTTTAAATTATAACTTTTATATCCATACCGACATTTAATCGAAAAACTAGTATGTTATAGAAAACTAATTAACGCCTGGTAAGCGCCCGCACGGTACAAATATTCCATCATTACCGATATCTGTGTATGAAGCAGATTGGCACACCCAGCAATGGGTAATATGCCGTGATGAAATATTTATTTATTTTTATTTAATTAACAGATTTTATGTAAAAATTTGAAAATGATTTACCATCCAGTTTTTGAATAGATACAGTAGAGTGACAACTACCTTAAGAATATGCGCTCACAATTTAAAAAGTACACTCCGCAGTACAAATTGTAAATAAAAAATACAATATAAATAATTTTCATATACATTTTGTACTCAGGAGTGTACTTTTCAAATGGGGTCATTTCACATTTTCTAATTTATTTTTTTCTTGAAAGAATAGGTCATATTAAATATGTAGGTGTATGTTTTACACCTTACAAGTCTTTAGAATCAGAGATATGATTTTTTAAAATATTATAGTCTTTAATTTCAAATATTTGGACGCTGACGTCACGACTATACGTCACGGCTTGGTGGATGCGGCAGTAGCTCTCTACCGGTTGTGTTTGGAACTATGATTGTTTGGGTTATCACTTGTCAGTTTCATTTTGTGACAGCAACATATTGGTAACGAAAAACATATTTCATACAACTTTTGGTATTTATATTAATAAATGTTTTATTTACATACCTTTACTTTTAACTTTGCTGTCACCTGTCACAATTT
Source organism: Harpalus rufipes (assembly GCA_951394225.1). Lineage (NCBI taxonomy): Eukaryota > Metazoa > Arthropoda > Insecta > Coleoptera > Carabidae > Harpalus > Harpalus rufipes. Next base: position 28,431,065 of record OX596275.1, on the reverse strand, counting down.
TAGGTTAGGTTGTTCACAACAGCAAACGGAAATCACGTGAACCGTAAATGTGTGTGAGAGGAATGTCTTTGTGTGAGTAACAAGCCGTGACGTCACGAATTTTACAGCCGCGAAATTTTATTAGCAAATTTATGAATGAAAAGTCGCATATTTCATGTTATTTTATATTAATATATTTATTAAATGAGACGGATTTCACGATTTTATAAAAAAAAAAAGATTTTTTTTTAAATGACCCCATTGTGACCGCGCGAAGTTCACTTACGCCAACTTCATGGTCAAGATTTGAAAGTTAGGAAACTAAACGAAACAAGAAATGAACGGGGACGATACGTGTGTTCCCAAAAAAAAACTATTCCCAGAACGGGGTATTCTAATAATCTTTTTTTATTTTATTTTTCTGAAACTTCAATAAATTTGAAATACAAATGTGAAAATTTGAGTTTTTTATTGGGTCATTTCCGCGAGATATGAATTTTTTAATTATGCTTAAAAATTTGAATTATATGGTATGACGTCAGTTCGCTTCATGAAATAGACTACAGCTGTTAGTCGCTTGGCTTGGAGCGAGTAAGGGGAAGGGGATTTGGTTTGTTCACAGTGTCAGATGCTATTTTGTTTTGGATGACTTTCATTTGTCTTATTTTTGTTATCCGTGGATTTTAGTTGTAACTACGAGTATATTAAAGTATTATTAGTTAAGAATTTGGTTGCTGTCATTCTTACTGCAAAATATCAAAACTAGCAAGAAACACAAACAAAGATCAGCTGAGAAACGAGAAAGCATCAATGGTGAACGCGCTGCGTCTTCTGTTTCCACAAACAAACAAGTACGTCATCACATACGTCATAGAACGAATGGATGTCATATATCACGTGTAATCTTTTCCGCGCTAAAATAAAACACATGGAAAATCATATTAAATAAAACAATTTTGAGTTTATTTTTCAGAATTCGGTCGTTTTTCAACCTAGTTAATAACATTATAATAATTTTTCTTTTAAATTTTACTACACTGGAATACCCCACTATGTAAACGCCCTCGTACAATTAGTCCACATTAATAATACATACATATGTATGTACATATTAACAAAATGTAATAATCATACAATAATTATATTCCTCTCAGTATAACAACTAACAACACATTCCGTTATATTACGAAATAACCAAATTAATAAAATACTTCTCACATTTATTATAATTATTATATCTCTAATTTAAATATAAAAATATCGTTAGGATTTATCACCCATTGATGTTTTTATTCGCAGATTTCATTAATAATAATAAAACTGTACCCGGTTCCGTACACAGAAATGTTCTTTTTATAATATAACAAAAAAAAATACGTAATTTAGTAAAAGTAATAAATAAATAATACAAAAAACTGTGTAAAACTATTCTTTTGGGTTTACAGTTAATGAATAGAATTCCAAAAGTTTAGTTAAGAAAATGAAAACATGAAAAAGAAATTCAAAAACATAGCATTTAATCTATTATTATAAGTTTTTAGCTTCATATACACTGTTGCAAAAAATATAATAATTATTGTATTGCGAAAAAAAATATAAAGTAAGTACATAATAAGACATATTTTAGCTGTTTAAAATCAAAATATTTCAAAACATTCTCTTGTCCAAGTGACAAGTGCACTCATCGCTACATATTTGAAGCATTTTAGGTCACTATTTGGTCATGCCGCCCTATTTATGTACCTAATATTGTTTTTCGGCAAATATAACACTCCAAACTTTATAATCTTCCGGTCCATCTATTTACTTATAAGTTCTATATTTACCTACCAATATGAAGGCATGGAGGGCAAAGAGAATACGAGGGCTGCTGGAAAAGTTTCTGCAATCTAGTAGTTCTAGTAGTGACAGCGATTTTCTATCATAAGCCTGATTTATATATTGCACAGAATAGAATGAAAAATAATAGAATAACACAGGGAATAGAATAATAGAAATATAATCCTATACAAATGCATGAAACCATTTATACTTGCACAGAATAGAATAGGAATTAACAAATATTTCAACATTACCGATATCTATGTACAAAGCAGATTGGCACACCCAGCAATGGGTAATATGTCGTGATGATATATTTATTTTATTTATTCTACTCCTATTCTATTCGGCTTGTTCGGATGCCATTCGTGAAACTTCATTGCTTTTGGCCCATCCCCGGCATCCCCCAACATAAAAATTTACTGTAAACAAGTTCTTCTGCAAAATATCATAGCAAAAACAAACAATGACATTATTTAATCGCTTCTCAAAGAAATTAAAGAAAATATTACCAATGAATAACTGTAGTAATATGTAGGATCGTCCATTCAATTTTTTTTTTCCGAAAACTTACTTGATACATTATTAGATCTACGATAATTAAAATTCCTATTAATACTGAAATCTGTAAGTGTCGTGTCAGTATATCGCACAGTACCTTTCGGTTATACTCGTATGATCATTTTCAGTTATGCGAGAGTATTAATATAAGCATCTATGGTGGCCTTGTGCCTGAGTGTCTGGTCGCGAATCTGGGGACCCGGGATCGATTCCGACCAACGCCAAAAATTACTTCGAATTTTAATGGCACAAAATTGACCCCTGTGGTGCACTCTCCACGCCAGCATTGAGTGTTCGTGAGGTGACACCTGGTAAGCGACCGCACGGTACAAACATTTCATCATTACCGATATCTGTATACAAAGCAGATCAGCACACCCAACATGGGTAAATATGCCGTGATGATATATTTATTTATTTATTTTTTCTTATACAGGATGTTAAAAAAGGGTAAAAAAATTGAAGTTATATAGCACTGACCAAAATGATTAAAAAGAGCTTAATCAACATGGCCAACTGTTTCCAAGAAAGAGGCCATTTTGTATTAGAATCGAAGAAAAATTGTCTGTACAATTTAGTTATAGGATCATCTTTATGTATACAGGGTGTGAATACTAAGTCGTTACACCCGAAAATGGTAGATAGAACTCATTAAAACCAACAACTTTTCTTAGCTCAAATTTTTGATTTGGAGCCCCAGTTCATAGTTATTGGCGTTCTCTTGTTTTTCGAAAAATCGTCATAACTCCCTTATTTTAAGGAATATTTAAAAAATACAAGCATTTGCTTTCGGTTCTCTAAAACACTTGTATTTACAATTATTTTCTATTTCATCAAATAACAAAATGGCGACCAATCAAAAATTTTAAAACAAGATATTTTGAAAACCACCCCATTGATGTTCGAAAATAAAACATTTTTAAAATCCTTAAACTTTCTATTACAATATTTGTCTGAAACATTTTTTTTTCTATCTGTCCAAAAAAAAAAAGTTTTTATTCACTTACTTGGCTTGCATAAGTATTAACAAACTAAAAAAAACATTTAAAACGAAGTAGCTTCTGAAAACAATGAAACAAAAAAGAGATTAGATTTGACAAGTACTCAAAAACAAGTTACTTCAAATTTAGCGCACGTGTATGTCCGTTTGTATGTTCGTATTTTGCATAATTTATACGTAAACATACATCATTATGAAAACGTTGAACTTCTTGACATGCTTCTGGTTTTTGGGGAGACAAGGCGTAATGCACAGGAAGCTCGAAGAATTTATCGGGAAAGATACCCGAATCGTCAACAACCAAGTAGCCAACTCTTCAGAAAAATTTGTAGGCGTTTGTTAGAAACTGGTTGTTTCTACCCAACAACTGATGGAAACGCCAACAGGGTACGTCGAACCCCTAGATTTGAAGAGGCTGTACTTAACATTATTGAAGTTGAGCCATCGACGAGCACAAGAATAATAGGGAACAGATTAATAGGCAAAAAGTTCAAGCTTTGGGACCTGACGACTTCCAGCCAAGACTGTTGTTCTGTCGTTGGCTCCTTTGACGTTGTAATCTGAGAAGGCATTTTGAAGAATTTGTTTTGTTTACCGACGAAGCTTGCTTCACAAGGGACGGGGTATTTAATTCTAAAAATAATCATTTGTGGGCTGACGAGAATCCCCACGCACCATTTATTTGCGCACATCAACAACGTTTTGCGGTAAATGTATGGGCTGGAATCATAGGGGTGTACGTTATTGGACCCTACATTCTCCCAAACCGATTGAATGGTGAAAATTATTTTATTTTCTTGGATACTGTGCTGCCGGAACTACTTGAAGACTTGCCACTAAACATAAGACTTAGACTTTGGTTTCAGCATGATGGGGCACCGGCTCACACAACGCGAGAAGTCACCGCATTGTTAAATAGAAAATACCCGAATAAGTGGATTGGAAGAAGAGGTCCAGTTGCGTGGCCAGCCCGGAGCCCCGACCTAACTCCACTAGATTTATTTTTTTGGGGTCAGATGAAGACCTCTGTTTACGAGACACCGGTGAACACAGAGTTAGAACTAGTGGCTAGAATCGTGGCTGCAGCAGAAGATATAAAAGAGAAGCAGGCAGTCCTTGCGAAGGTCTCCACCAACATCAAAGCACGCTGCCGGGCTTGCGTTGCTGCGAATGGTGGCCACTTTGAAAATCATATTTAGTCCCACCCTTGTTGTTTCATTGTTTATTGTTTTATTTTTCTTGTTTGTTTCTTGTTTTTCTTGTTTAATGGCAGCAAGCCTACTTTGTTTTAAATGATTGTTGCAGTTTGTTAAAATTTATCTTGCAATTCAATTTGAATAAGAACTTTTTTTGGCCAGATAGAAAAAAATGTTTCAGACAAATATTGTAGTAGAAAGTTTATGGATTTTATAAATATTTTATTTTCGAAAATCGATGGGGTGGTTTTCAAAATATCTTGTTTTGAAATTTTTGATTGGTCGCCACTTTGTTATTTGATGAAATAGAAAATAATTGTAAATACAAGTGTTTTAGAGAACCGAAAGCAAATGTGAAAGTTTTTGTATTTTTTAAATATTCCTTAAAATAAGGGAGTTATGACGATTTTTCGAAAAACAAGAGAACGCCAATAACTATGAACTGGGGCTCCAAATCAAAAATTTGAGCTAAGAAAAGTTGTTTGTTTTAATGAGTTCTATCTACCATTTTCGGGTGTAACGACTTAATATTAACACTCTGTATATGTATGTATGTTTAAACCTATATCTACGGGTGGAGTTTACGAGTACGTGCCACATAACTAAATGTCATAGCGCCCAAATTTTATTGCGTCTAAATTTCACAGCGCCCAAATTTTACAGCGCCTAAATGATACCCCCCCCCTAATTGTCACAGTAGCTAAATTTGACCTGTCTTATTTCGGCCACTACCAGTGGTGTTGGTAATAAATATGTCAACATTTATTTTGAATTATACAACAAATGGCGAGTTTGTTAGTTAATAGGGTACCTTTATATACAGGCTATGGCCATGAGGCAAGATCACCGCCATTAGCGGGCCAATGCCAAACATACTGATAATTCATTTTCTTATTTATTTGTAAGAAATGTGATATTATATTATACAGGAATATTAAATAATTTCACTATGAATCTATAAATGTAATAAAAATTCATTTATTTAAGAGATACGCAATTATTATTATGACATACATTTAGAGGTTATGTAGAGCATAGGATAAGGGTTGTTATTATCACATCTAATTTAATAACTCTAGTTATTATTTATATAATAAGTATATATTCTAAACTTACATTTTAAAAATTTAAATATTTGTGCTTAATATTGGTAATTTTTATGTGTTTTCAATATTGCCAGTCATCGTAGTCAGTATCTCAAGAAAACACAAATAAATAAAATAAAAGTATTACTTACACTTTAAACAAATATTAAAAATATATTTAAATGTGTTTTGCATTAAAATAAAACAAATAGCCAAGAAAATACATAATAATTTGCGCAACAACAACGAATATGACAGTGGTCCGCAAATGGCGGACGAAACACGAGTTACGTCATGGCCATACCCTGAGTATATAGGTACCCTAGTAGTTAATACAGTGTCTATAAATAGGTACTATAGTAGTTAACAGCAGTTAATCAATTAAATACTTTACAATATTTTACGAACACATAACGGGTTTGTAATATAAATGAAGAATGTACACTGAACACGGCTAATGCAAGTAGGCTTTGGATATCCTCTGACATTCAAGCAAATGTTGCCAATAAATGTTTTGTTTAAAAATTAGGAAAGTTAATTAAAATCACTCTTAGCAAAAATTAGTTTAAAATTTGTTCGAGAATTTCTTGTTAAGACAAATTATCTTTAGCCACAAAGTTTTTTTTTATTTTTGTTATCGATTGTATCAGTTTTAAAGTTGAAAAAAGAATCATTTTTAGCCGAATGGTCTTTCAAACCGGTGCGTGCGCTTGTGTGTCAAAATTTAGTACGTGTCCTGGAGGGTTAAATATTTTCGCAATCATATTTTTAAATAAATAAGAAAGGAATTGTTTTAAGATAATTTATGTATGTATTTATATATTCGCTTTTATATACTGTTACAGATTTATGATCGGAGTGGAATTGGACACCTATCACTTCCAGATTTTACAAAAGCTTTGAATCACAGTTTACAAATGTGCGACGAAGAAGCGGAAGAAATATTTTACCAAGTTAACCGAATAGATATTAATTATATTACATTTGGTGAGTATAATATGTTATTAATAATCTGAAACAAATATTATTTGCTTAATTTTTCAGAGCAATTTCTAAGCTTCGCTCTTAAAAAAGCTGAATTTGCTGGTCTTTTCAGTTTAAGTAAAGAAGAAAAATTTATTAATAAACCGAATGAAACTGTTTATAACTGTGATTTAAAGAAAAATAAGTAAAATTTATATTTTCCTAATTTTTCACAAGTGTTATGTATTTCAAGTGTAATTTACCTGCGTATATGTATGTATACATAAACTGTGTTGACAAAAGTTATTCAGTTATTGTAGGAAATTGTTTATATGATATGTAAATAGAAACATCTTAGATAATTAGTACACATTATGAACTGTTATAAATAACAAATTTGTAATAATTTAATAAATATGGCACTTATTTGATGTCATAATTTTCAAGTTGTATAAAATTTGAAATATTTATATAAAGAATTATTGTATCCATAGTCTGCGTACACGTGATCCTTAGTCTGTGGCCAATCCATGTTTGGGGTGTGAGTGCGGCTGTCACTTTGCAAGTCAATAAATTGGCGGCACTTTGAAAGTAACTTTCAGTTGTTTGTTGGCCGCTTAGGCTTTAACAACTTGTCATTGTTTTGTGCTTGCCATTTTCATCAGTGTAGTTTTGTTTTGTACTCATCATGTCGTCTCTTTATATCAATACTTTAACAGGGGATGTGATTATGATATAAAAAAATCTGATGTGACCAACACAATACCTCGCGCCTTTTACCTATGGGGTCTCGTTGCCGCGTGCCTGATGTCTTGTCGCGAATTTGGGGTTCCGATTCGATCCCGATCAACACCAAATAATTCGAATTTAAATTGCAAAAAATAACCCTTGTGGTAAACGCCCGCACAATACAAATATGTCAACATCATTACCGAAATGTGTGTATAAATCTTATTAGCACACTCAGCAATGGATAATATGCCGTGATAATATATTTATTTGTTTCTTTATTTAAATACATACCTGCATATTTACTAATGCTAGAAATGATGTATTTTAAGTTCCTTTCCATAAAACTATTGTTCTATTTACAATTTTCCTTTTAAAACGTTACTATTATTAATTTGAAATAATTATTTTTTTTGACAGACATTTATCTGTTAGTTACATAGATTTGAACTGAACTATGTAACCACGGAGATGTATTTAAAGCATAAGTTCCGAGATATAATTTTTATATTACTTTATAAATTTATCCATAAAATATATAGAAAAAAGTATTAAAGCAAACTCGTTGCCGCGTGCCTGATGTCTGGTCGCGAATCTGGGGAATCCGATTCGATCCCGATCAACGCCAAATAATTCGAATTTTAAATTCCATAAATTAACCCTTGTGATAAACGCCCGTACAATACAAATATATCATCACTACCGAAATGTGTGTACAAATCAGATTAGCATACCCAGCAATGGATAATATGCCGTGATAATATATTTATTTCTTTATTTAAATACATACACCTGCTTATTTACTAATGCTAGAAATTATGTATATTAATTTCCTTTCCATAAAACTATTGTTCTATTTACAATTTTTCTTTTAAAACGTTACTATAGGCGATGGGAAATAAGCAATATGACATCTGGTGGTATTTTGCGGAACTATAGTTGACGGGATAAATTATACACGTGACATTTTCTTGATTGTATAAACACAAGTGTTATCTATTATGCTTATAATATTTACGTTTACATATGTAATATCTCTTAATATTATACACTTAATGCATAAATACAATTAGTAAATTGTGACGTAAACGGCACCTACCTTTGCTGGCTAGCCGATCACTACACACAGATAACTGTGCCCGGTGCTGTAAAGTCGTAAACGAGGGTCGTGGGTCGTGATTACGTAAGGGAGCAGGAGTGAAAACAAAAAGAGCGCCACTGACGCTAATGGTAGTGGCAGAATGAGCGTTGGACGCCAGACCACCGGTGACACTCGAATGAAAAATTTTGAGAAAAAATAAAATTGGAACAAATTTATTGCCGGCTACAATTGATACAAAAAATACAGTTGTAGAAAAAAATTCTGTGTCATAAGGACACCAAAAAAAAAGGAGTCAGTAAATGCAAAAGTTTTTACAAAATACCAAAAAATAAAAAAATACTCAGCTATGCAGGATGGGAGGCGTCAGCTGGGCCGGAGTAACCTAAGCCCGCCTGAGGTGAGCAGCTGGCGGAGGCGGCGGTGGCAGACGGCAAACGTAAGACCGGCGAAGGGCTCGGCCGTAGGAACTCACACAGGGGCTCTAGCGATAGCGTTGCGTAGCTGGGGCTCGAGATCACACTTGGAAACGGAGCGAGACGTGGTCAAGGCTAGGCTCTAAATGGAGGGCCACCTTTTGGCTCGTATAACTCTTAGTTCGAGGCGAAGGTCTCTCAGGAGCTGCGCCTGGGTTCCTGTAGTCGTTGGAAGTCCGTCTGCCAAAATCCAGGAAGACTTCCTACTCAACCACCAGGCGTTCTTAACCACTCCGAGCCGGGGCGAACAAAAGGTTGGTTAGGAAGGTGTGGTTGTCTGTGTCAGCATGTATGAGTAAGTGTGTATATGACCCAAATTGTTAGTATTCCCAATGAATGAGGATGAATATGATTTCGTGGCTGAAAGTGAGGTGAAGTTATGGGGGACTGATCTGCGCAAAAAAGGGACGTAAACAAAAGGAAATAGTTAAGTTGAATTACTAAAGTATTGGTGGTATACAAAAAAATCTAAAATTGAAGTGTCTCCGTCGACACAAAAAACCGGTGGAGGCTAGGTAGGCTCTCCAGCAATATTTAAGCAGAAATTACTAAGAAGGATAATCGCAAAATTTGAGGTGCCTCAGCTTGGGCACAGGGAAGACCTAACGAACTGGATAATGTTCGCTAATAATGTGAATGAATGTTTAAGCTGAACTACTGATAATAAAAAATATACAACAGTTGAAGTGCCTCTTTTTTTGGGCACAGGGGGCCTAACGAACTAGGTTGGGTTCGCTAATGAAACGGAATGAGTTTAAGAATGCCCGGGCCTAAAAAAAGTTTATATAAATTTTGAATAAAAAAAGCCTAAATGTGGGAAAATATCCCTAGTTGTTACTATATGAATTTTGAGTATAAAAGTATTACACAAAAAAAGGGCCACAGACTCGGATCCGGCCTGTAAAAGCACGTGTCCGCACCACGCTGCTGCGCAGTTACCGTGAACCAAAGTAATCGTCCCACGACTTCTCCAAAGCGGTAGAAACCAAAACAAATCGTGAGATTTAATAGGAAATTTCACACAGCAATGCAGCAGCTTGATGCCAACAACCTCACACCTTCACAGTCCGGACCAAAGAGATCTGTGGCACCGAGAGAGGTTCAAACCGAAAAGACCTGTTCAAAACCAGCGCTCACGAACAAAATCTCACAAGAAAATAAGAAAGAGAAACGAACAGGGGTGTACAAAGTAAAAAAATAGAAAAGAAACAGGAGTGTAAAAAATAGCCGTTACAAAATGTCAAATTATCCCGTTAACATTAGTTCCACTTTGGCGCTGCGATCTTATTTCCCATCGCCTATTATTAATTTGAAATGATTATTTTTTTAACAGTGACATTTATCTGTCAGTTACATACATTTGAGCTGAACTATGTAACCATGGACATGTATTTAAAGCATAAGCTCCGAGATATAATTTTTATATTACTTTATAAATTTATCCATAAAATATATAGAAAAAGTATTAAAGCAAACCTGTAGAAAGTGGAATAATCTTTATTTTTTATAATAACAAATTGCGAAAAAATTACATTTAAAGGTATTTTTTGAAGAAAAACTATCTTGAGCTTCAAGTAAACTGCCATTTGCGGTTATCCAATTGCCACCAAAATCTAATAGCTTCTTTCCATATTAGAATAAGGTAGAAATACATGGCGTTGAGTATGAGTAAGGCCTTTTTTTATTTTTTACAAAAATAAAAAATAAAATTATGTAGCTGAAGATGAACCACTTTGGTTCGAAACGTCCAATGTTCTGAAATAAATAAAGAATATTAAAAATCTGGATCACCAAGGCCTTACTCTATTGTCAACGAAATTTCCAACTGATCCTTCTCGACTCAACAAAAGTAGAAATACATGGTTTCAAAACTTTCTGAATGATAGTATTTGAGTTAGAGTGTAAAGAGGATCCACACACACACATACACACACACGCGCGCATACATAAATACATGCATACACACAGGCATCATCGTGAAAATATTAAAATTGGATTCTAGGGACCTTAAAACGTGGTCATTTACCAAAATCTCGATATGCGATTTTTAGCACGATCCCTATACCTCGCTTACCAAGGGTAGCGGGAGGTAAAAATCTGTGTACTTTCCGTCAATCCTATGTATAAATTCCATACATAATTTTTCTTGCAAAAGATTCTAAATTTCCAGTAAAATTATTTCATAAACAAACTATGCAAATTGCACTTGACACTGACATCTTCTTCTTTAGCTTTTCCCATTCGTTAAGGGTAGCTATTTTTTGCGTGTCGTTCTCATTCAGTTCCTTTTCTATCAAGTCTTCCGCAATACAGTCCTTCCATCTTATCTTTGGTCTTCCTCTGTTTCTTCAACCTCCTATTACTAAGCTATTCATTCTTCTTCCAATATAATTCTTCATTTCTCCTCATGACATGTTCAATCGTCTTTCTGGTATCTTTCTAGAAACTTGTAACACTAGAGTTATTTTCTTACCGTATCTTTTCGTGTCTTCCCCAACAAAGTCAAAGAATGCAGCAAAACAAAAAGGCAGTGTCTAACTGCATTGTCCAGACAGAGCCACAAAAAAAATTAGTGCGGCTCTGTCTAGACAGTGCAAAAGACACTTCCAAACAAAAAACAACAAATCTTCAAGCGAATAGAAAGAATCAACCTAACTTTTTAAATATCATTTTGACACCCACAGAACACTAACATTCAAACTGCGACTAATGCAAAGTGACAGTCACACCCCAAACACGGATTGGCCACAGAAAAAGGATCACAATTGAGCCCAGGATCCATAGTTCGCGCGTTAAGTGCAGACTGACGTAGTATGCGCATAATCTAAAATTCGTACTTGGGCAGGTCGAAATGTAATATTAGGTATATTGACATTTAGCCGAATGTTTACAATCATTGTAGCATATTTATTAGTAACTACAACCTGCTATTATTACAACGAGGAAATCACTCCATCAATATCTAAAATTGGTATAAAGATAAAGGGAAAGGAGCCAAAGAATTTATAGTCGATGTTTTCAAGTTGGCTAGTATGCGCAGTATCAGTCTCAACTTTAGACGCACCGGCTATATTTGCTGCAATAATGCAAAATAGTATGTAATATATTGTTTATAATTGTTGTAAATGAGATAATAATAATATAAAATTTGAAACCTATACTTTTTAATTATAAATTATTGCCTATATATTTATATTTATAAAACGCAATACCATTGATTTAATAATAAGACTTGATTTATATTAGCGATACAATGACCGTGCTATAGGTCGCGAGCAGACACGTGATTCCAGCGACCTTGAAGTGCTTGGAATCAGCTTTGACAAGAACAATATTTTGATATATTTTGATTTTGAACTGTTAAAAAGTTATTATTTTTAATTTCATGTGTTTTACTTCCTGAAAATTGTATAGTTATTAATGTCATTAGGCCTATATAAAGCTAATAACGGACGGGGAAGTTTGTATAATCAGCCAAGTCTGTTATTTGCATATCGGCCGTGTGGCGTTCAAGATTTTTCGTTATGGCATAAAATTTAGACTTTTAAGAATACATTCTAAAAATTCTTTCTCGTGTCATATTGAATTATTTTTTTTTTGTTATTTATAAATTTTCCGTGACAAAAGCTATCATGGTGCTGTGATGCGTCCGTTATAAATCTTAACAGCCGGCGGCCGTTACCAGAGCCGGATATACGTTTATGTGATCAAAAATTGTATTAAGAAAAATTATTTTTAAAAAATATTTCTAGTTTTCAACATTCGCGGAACGTATAAAAATTATAAATAATAAAGAAATCGGAAATGTCTACATGTATGTATATTCAATTACTTTTTTTTTTCATTGAGCCCTATTGTAATATTTTGAATATAGGTTTCTATGATCTGTTAATACGAGCGACTATTGAGTTGACTATTGCAGGGCGTAGTATACAAGCATAGTCTCACTGTGTCTCAGGAGGCAGAAAATAAAGATATGCGCTGTTGCTAATTTAATTTAAATTAATTTATTATCAGTTTGATATGACATTTCTGCTTTCTTAGTTTGGAAATATTTTGATATTGAGCTGATGTATATTTTTTTTAAATTGTATAAGCCGCGAGCATACATGAGACCTATAAACTTATTAACAGAGTAAATTTAAATTAACAAAGAAGGCACAAAAATGTCATGGCAAACGAATAATTATGTACATTAAAATATCATAATTAAAAAAAAAACTTGGTTATTTTTTAATGAAAATGCAAGTATTTGGCCTTAGTGTAAAGCTAATTTAAAATACTTTCCGAAAATATAAAAATTTTACAAAACGTTACTATTTTTTACCTTCCGTCACCTGGTAAGGAAGATATTGTCTTTTGTCAAAAGTTCGATGGTGAGTTTTTAATGAATAAACACGTTTTAGGGCCCCTAGAATACGAATTTACTGTTTTTACGATGATGTTAAATGTCAAACCTTAAATTTCAAATATTTCACATATTTATTTGTCCAAAATGAAATACTTCTCGAATTTCGATGTCAGGGGCCCTATTCTAATTCGTTTTATCAAGTTGATATGACAAACCTTGATAAACGCATCTTGATATCCCCAAGCAGATTTGTTGATAAGTATATCATATGACGTCATGAATGACGTAAACGTCTTGATACGCGTAACAAGACAGTTCGGGTATTGTTATTCTCATATCAAGTTGATAAGTTTGACATTTGGTTTTGAGCACAGTTTTGGGTGAATTATTTTGAAGAATATTTCAAAATATTTGCGCAGTAACAGGTATGTAAATAAGTTAAAACATTTTTTAAGTATATAAAAGTTATTTCCTTTTACATATTATAAAATATATTTATATTATAGAATATAGTAAAAGAAATACGAAATGTAACTTTTTGTGAACCGAAGTTTGAAATATTCCTATTGTATTTGTGTACATTACAAATAAATAAATAAATGTCATCACGGCATATTACAATAGTTGTAATATGCTTTATGCAACAGTAATAGAAGTTTTATTCTTTCTTGTGTAAATTGTGAATTGTATTTTACAGATACGAGGGGCATTCAAATATAAACGAGCCTTTTACTTCTGAGGGCCTAGAAAGTGTGTCGGGGGTAAGCGAAGCATCGGAAAAGGTAGGGGGGAATCCGCTCCAGATGACTCAAGGCCCGGCTGACCGCCCGACCGATTTGGATAGCTGTCCTCACAATGAGCGAAAGATAGGTTCATCCGTCGATTGCGCAACTCTTAATTATAAAGTTTTTAACGAAGGAAGGCGTTAAACCAGCCGAAATTCAGAACCGACTGCGTGCACAGTTCTGGGAGAATACACTTTCATGGCCACGAGTGCAAGCCTGGTGTGCAGAGTTCAAAGAAGGGCGTGAAAAAGTAGAAAATGTGAGTCACCGAAGACGCCAAAACTCGCTTGTCAGCCAGGAAAGTGATGTCAACTGGGTTTTGGGATTCTCAAGGAGTTTTACTCGTTAATTTTCTTCACGATCGTCGCACAATAAACGCTGCCTACTACTGTGACCTTCTTAACCAGGTACGAACTGCATATCGGTCAAAAAGGCGCCGTCAGCCCATCCGAGACGTCCTGCTCCTGCATGACAATGCAGGACCCCACACTGCAGTCCTAACAATCCAAAAATTGGCTGAAATGCACTGGACTACACTTGACCACCCTCCCTACAGTCCTCAGCTTTCACCATGCGATTTTCACATGTTTGGACCTCTCTTGGAGGAGAGCGTTTTGCGAACGGTCAAGAAGTTGAACAGTTTTTGCGCAATTTGTTGGATACCTGCCCGAAGTCATTCTTCGAAACGGGCATAAAAAAATTACCTGTTCGATGGGAAAAATGCATAACTAAGGAGGGGAACTATATAGAAAAATAATTATAAAGTGTGATTTCTGCCTAAATGTAAAATAAATTTTCTTTTGCAAAAGGCTCGTTTATATTTGAATGACCCTCGTAATAGCGTTTCATATTGCTCAAGTGATGGCTATTTAAGTAGTCGAGATGTAAGACGACATCAAGATCGAATTGCTAGAAGAATGCGACCTCCAGTCGACAATCGTGAAGTACACAATACAATTCTTTTAAGGTAGTTATATTGTGGAACCATTTTACCCAGAATTAATTGAAATTTTAAGTATATCTCAACTGAAGTATAATCTACCTATACTTTGGTTCACGAAAGATGACTATTCAATGTCACTTATTCGAAGAAAGAATACACAACACTTTATACAGTAGTAGCTTAGCAACATTTCATGTTAGAAAGAGAAAGTTTATTTGACGTATGTCTATATAGTTTATGTTGCGTGAGAGATATACGTAACTGGTGACATTACTTTCTAACACATTACAAATAATCATGGAGGTAGGAATAAATATGGAGGGAGTATTTGCAATCGCTAGTGAAGTCGCTTCCCCCTCTACATTGTGACTGTTGTCAGTTTGAAGTTACAAGGTTGTTGCTCTCATCTAACGTTTAGCATTGTTTGTTTTTAAACGTGTACGTGTTTTGGAGAAGTGTTTACCGTTTGTGACTTTTTAATATATATCGTGTTTGTTTCATATTGACTTTTCTTAAGTGCTTTGGTGAAAATTAAGATTTTTATTCATGTGAGTTATGAAATATTGTTTTATTTTAATACTTTAACTCAACGTGTATTTTGTGTTTATAGCAGTTTAACAGAACAAACATTATTTGGACTTTATAATATTCTAGTTGACTCTAATAAGACAGGAGGAAAGTCAGCACGTCAGAAAGAAAAAGAAATGAAAATAGGAAGAAAAATTTCCTTTTTTATGATTTTATATTTTTTTATTTATTTTTATATTATTTAATAATAAACAATTAATGAGTGTATTGAACAATTGTAATTTCGTATAAATACCTAGCCTAGATCTATCGATTTAAATAAATATTGTAAAAGATAACCGTATCGGTTACAGGTAAGTGGAATTTTAATTATTTATAATTTTTCTATATTGTAATTTCTTCTAAGTACATATTTGCTAAAAAATATTTATGTTTATTGATATTACTAGAAATAAGAAATCTTAATTTCAAATATTTAATTTTATATTTGCCGCGTGAATTCCCACCACAATGTGACTGCAGTAGTACCTGCGTCCGTCCCCACAGGCCTGCATTCCCCTTGTCCTTAGCTCAAGTTTATGCTCCCTCCATATTTATTCCTAACTCCATGCAAATAATAATGACGTATGTCGTAGAGTTACAGATATCTAAATAAAACAAAAACCATTACCCCTTAACCTTAAAAAAATAATATAAGCTATATACGTATGAGAGTTGTTAGACCTCTGACATGTTTTACATGTTGAGTAATCTTAACTTCTCTGCTTAAACTTTTGTTGTTCTACTGATGATGAGAACTTAGTTCTCGAAATACGTATATAGCTTATATTATTTTTTTAAGGTTAAGGGGTAATTGTTTTAGTTTTATTTATAATTTAACCTTAGACTCTTCCTATTATTGTAATTACAGATATCTAATTACCTACTGCACTGCCCTCTGTCCTAATAGTTACCCAGTGACGTTGACATTTAAATCAAATTATTATTCCATGGTTTTTGTCAAGTTTATGTTTTTGGGTTTTGCAAATACATAGGTGAAGAGCATAAATCCTTAAGAAAGATATTATTTAAAAAGAAACATAATTTTCAAATAAATTACACTTATTTTAAAACAATTGACCACGCTGTAGCTGAAATATTTGCATTAAATTTGGTCTTTTTAACACGTGAAGAATAGGAAATGGCTAAATAAACACAACATTTTAAATTATAACTTTTATATCCATACCGACATTTAATCGAAAAACTAGTATGTTATAATAGACTAATTAACGGATTTTATATAAAAATTTGAAAATTATTTACCACCCAGATTTAATTTTATTGCCTCTAGAAAATTATAATCTGACGATACGATAAATAGGTAGAATTATACTTGACAACCATGTACAAGCGTTCCAAATGGAGTATCAGTTAGCAATGCCCACTTTGGTATAAGCGAATAAGAGGTGTTCTTTGGTTAAAGGAATTTCAAACGTACATTCGAAGGAAATATTTTTTAAATGGGTATTTTACGTGAAAAGCATGAAAAGTTTAAACAGTATAATACTACTTTTGTAATTTTAAGAAAGAAATATATTAATTTGTTTTGCAGTTCCGATTTGTAGTTTAGAAATAGTATTATATCTCAAAATATCTTATTACTTTTATACCCGAATGTACTAATAAATGTGGGAAAACTTCAAAAATCAAATTATTTTTTAAGCATTTGTCTAGGAAAGGATGAAATTGACTAGGCAACTAATAACAATATTAATATAGAAGCAAAATATTTATATATTTCAAATAATGATGATAAATAGTCTGAAAAATAATATAACTTATGAATTGAAATAATAAAGATATTTTTTTAACACAAAAGTATTGTGAATATAAAACAAAAATCACATTTCAAAAACCAATATTTAAGTTTGAGTTTTAAAAAAAATTGAATTTTAGATTAAATTATTGATTTTTACTGAAAAGTTTAATAATTTTCTCTAAAACTCTTTTGTTTTTAGTTACACGAGGTTTATTGTTGCCGATTACAATTTTTGATAAACGATTGGACATTTTCACGATTTACACAAATGTCAAAATTAAAATTGAAGCTCTCAACACAAACCAAATATTAAAATATTTCTGTTCTTGTCTAAGTGCGACGTTGCCACAGTTATTCTTCAACATTCATACTTCAGTGTGAGTACAATGGAATACGACACTCGTGTATGTGTTAAGTAAACCTTTAGCCAAAACATTTTATACATCATTTCTTCTTGCCCCCCTAAAGAAATTTCTGCGTACGCCCATGGGCAATATAACTTCATGGGACATATTTGTACGTTAGGAAAATGTACCTATATGCCAAGAAAAATGTATAGTGATATGTGTACAGTTCGGAATTTGTATCCCAAGCCATATCAAAGATTGCTTGGGACATCCGGTTTAAATTTTTTTAACAAAATCGCCTTAGATTATTTTATAACTTCTGACATCTCTGATAAAAATATAAATCTTCGTACGGCTAAATATTAAAAGCTCATAAGATTGGCAATCTATAGATATTATTTAGTCTGCCTATAGATATTTATTTTAAAATAACAGTGGTTAACAAGCTGGTCCAGCAAATTTAAGTTAATTCAAAATCATTACCAACATCTCTAGCTTTCCACCAGAAAGAACCAAAATGGCGTCCATATCATTGACGTGACGATTACTGTCAAAAATAAGTTACACTAAAATTTTGAATTAAAATATTCCATACATTTTTAGTGATTAAAACACCATGTATTGTCTTCAGTGGTTAATACCTGTGTTACTGATACCAAAACCTGTGAATCCAGCGCTTATACACACACATGTGATGTTCATGGTGTTATATCTAATAGGATTTTTCCTGGAACGAAAACCTTGCACAATATGTAGCCTCGTCTTCTTAGTAGCAGTATTCCTCATCTGTTATAGTGGTGTCGGCAACTGTTTATTTTGGGCTTCTTGTGAAAACGAAAATGGATGACTGAACCTATATGAACGAATATCTACATTAAGCTCCTTCTTATAGACTTTATATCTTAATTTATAGGATTACAGTTTATTGTAATCCTATTCATTTTAATTGTAAAAAGTTTTATTTTTTGTGTGCTTTTTTAATATGGTGAATAATTTTTATAAGATCTACGTTAAAAGTACAACCAAAGACATTTCTTTCCACAATATTTCAATACTGTGATGTTTGTCAATAAATGATATTTAACATTATTTACAAAAATTTGTGATCGACAGTTTGTTCAATTTTGAGTAACTGTAAAATTTATACAGTATGACACCAATTTGATAGTATAGAAAAACGAATTTAATCTTGTCAATTTTGTTGAATAAAGTTAATAGAGTGAAATCATGTTTGTTTTAATCTCCATTTCACATATGTTATGTTGAATTTTATTTATATGTAGATGATGCGTATTAATATTTGTAAAATAGTTGACAATTAAATTTCTGTTTTTAAAAAGGTAATTTTGTGATTTTTTAAAAAATAATGTAGGGATTTTATTTTTTCGCGCTCACACTTTTGCGCATGCGTATTATAAATATCCCATATCGTATTCCTCACTTCTGACCGTTTCTCTTTTTACTTCCGTCGACCGAAGTAGTTGTTTGACACCACGTGCGTGAATAACAAATTCATATAAAATGGATAAACCAGTAGTTCTTGCTCGTGTTATTAAAGTTTTGGGCCGTACTGGATCCCAGGGACAATGTACACAAGTCAAAGTTGAGTTCATTGGTGAACAAAACCGACAGATTATTCGCAATGTGAAGGGACCAGTCAGAGAAGGTGATATCCTCACATTACTGGAATCTGAGCGTGAAGCCAGAAGATTAAGATAAATTGTAAGTATTTATGATATATTATTTGTTTTATTTTTATTTAAACATTACGCATACTTAAATTTCAATTTAACTTTGTGTATAACCTCTAAACTAATGTTTTGTTTCAGACATCCATAAGTCATGCCGTGGGGTTATTTCTACATGTAATTATAGTTAATTTTTTATGTAAACCCGAGACTGCATAATAACATGTGGTATGTAATAAAGTATCTACGGTAAAATATGTTCACTTTCATTATCTAATCCAATTCAATATTTCCCATAAAATGTTAAAAATTTCGAACTTCTCAGACCCTAAACAAAAAATTATATTTCAAATTAACTGAATAAAAAATGTAGTTCGTAATATTTTACAGCAATAGGACGCAGAGTCGAATGAACTGGTTTTGCATTTTTAAAAAATTATTTTAAACAAAAGTTTACGCAATATTTTTCATAGAGATAAAAGAAAAATATATGTTATTTTCGTAAATAATTAAAGAAAAAGATTGGCGTCCATCACCTACGATATCTTTATAAATAAAAATAAGCGATAGTTTTTTAAATATTAAACTGAAAGACTTGATTTACATTAGCGGTTACGATACTTCTTGCTCCAATGTATTTTAATGGGCCCATTTACATCTATATTCTCGGTACGATGACGGCACATTGATATTCACTGATTTACATTAGCGATACGACCACGGTACACTATAGTTCTGTTTCTATTGAATTTTTTTACTTCCTTGTACGTAAGTAAAGGAAGTATTGTAATCGCGAAAAATTTAGGTTTTCAGATTTCAGCGGAAATATCCATTTTGATCATCCCTGAATCCATTTTGACTAATTTCGTCGTGACGTCTGTACGTACGTACGTACGTCCGTACGTACGTATCTCGCATAACTCAAAAACGGTAAGCCGTAGAAAGTTGAAATTTTGTATTTAGGACTCCTATAACATCTAGTTGTGCACCTCCCTTTTTGGTTATTACACAATTTCCAGAAGTGGTACTTTACATGAAGCCTATAATAGATTTTAATGAAAAACTTTTAAAATATAATCAAAAACTTTTCAAATTTGGTATACAAGACTTTTATGTCAATCGAAATAACATAATAGATTTTGGTTCAAATAGGCTAACCGGAAGTGGTACTTTACTTGAAGTTGTTAACAGTTTTTCTTGAATCAAATGATTTTATTTTGATTTTAGAAATAAATGCTTCAAATAAAAGTTTTAGAGAATTAATTTCTGCGTCTAGCACATCAAGTATTATTAAATTAGCCCTTTAAATAAGCGAGATATGTAAATTTAAAAATTATTTTTTTGTAATAAAGCTTGCTATGGATTAGGACAAAAAAATAAAAAAAATGTTCATGTCAAATTACGTTAAATACGTACAATAACAAATATTATATTTTTATTGTGAAATTAGTTATATTCATTGTTGTAATCAAATATTTCTTTGTTGTAATCAAAACTCTCTTTAAAAACATGCTTTATGGTCGCTATATATCTTACTGTTTTGAAGTTAAAATTAATATTTTGTAATTTATTTATTAAAAAAATATGTATAGTTTAATAATCGTACAAGGAAGTCGTGTGGTGTCCACATCAGATTTTTTGTTTTTGTAATAAAGCTTGCTATGGATTAGGACAAAAAAAAAGTTCATGTCAAATTACGTTAAATACGTGCAATTTTATGATTCGTACAATAACAAATATTATATTTTTATTGTGAAATTAGTCATATTCATTGTTGTAATCAAATATTTCTTTGTTGTAATCAACTCTCTTTAGAAAGAACCGGGTTAGATTAATGTTAATTTAAAAATGATAGTAGTAAATGAATTATTTTTTGTTCTATATCAAAATATTTCTCGGGCTTGGCTTAAGCCTGTCAATATTTTGTAATTTAATTATTAAAAAAATATGTATAGTTTAATAATCGTACAAGGAAGTCGTGTGGTGTACACATCTGATTTTTTCTTCTTCTTTTAAAAATAAATAACACCCAAAAAATTCTACAAGTTATATTTCCTGGATTTAACAAAAGCTTTTAACTGTGTTAGACATGACCAATTAATTCATATTTTATCATTATATGGCTTACGTGGTAAAGCAGAGCAATGGCTAACATCATATCTCAATAACAGAAAGCAGCTTGTTTCTTACAATAATGTGCACTCTGAGTATAAAATTATAAAGAATGGGGTACCTCAAGGTAGTATCCTTGGGCCCATTCTATTTATTTTATACATAAATAATATAAAAAATGTTTTAAAAGAAAATAAATTTGTAGCATATGCCGACGATGTTACTATTTTAGTTCCTTCTACAGATACAAATGAGGATCGAGCAGGCACACTATCACGTCTGGTAACTGAGTTATCACAATGGTTTTCTTCTTTGAAACTCGTTTTGAATGTCTCAAAATCTGCTGTAGTAAATTTTTCTACCCGTGAGAGAAATAGTAGCATGCTAATTAGATGGAATAATGAAATATTACCTCAACTTGAAGTTGTTAAAGTTTTAGGTCTAATTTTAAACGAAAATTTAGCATGGATTGATGAAATTGACAACAAATGCAAAAAATTAGCACCCATGTGTTATATTATAAAAAGAATTGTTGACATATCAGGTATTATACCGGCTGAAACATTTTATTTTGCTAAATTTATATCAGTTTTAAGTTATGGCATCATCTTTTGGGGATATTCTTCAGCAGCCCTGGGAGTCTTTAAGCTACAAAAATTAGCAATAAGAAATATGTTTAAACTGGGGTATCTAGCCTCCTGCAGAGACACATTTAAGGAACAAAAAATATTAACACTGCCTTGCCTTTATATGTATTCGGTATTAATATTCATAAGAGATAATTTAGAGCATCTATTGAAACCTGTAGATATACATACATATAATACAAGAAATAAAACTAAATTGATAGTTCCAAAACATAAATTACAATTATGCTACATCAATCCAAAAATAATCGGAATTAAATTGTATAATAAACTTCCACAGGAAATAAAAAGTATAAAATGTAAGAAATCTTTGAAACTTAAATTGAAGTATTTTTTTATCGAAAAATGTTATAGTGTTGACGAATTTCTTAATGATGTATGAGCAATGTTTTGTAATTATATTTAATGTACTTCTTATTGATTGATTTGTATTTCATTTATTGTATTTCTTTGACGTGCCATATATCATGCATCATCAACTGGCAAAAATAAATATTATTATTTCATTTTATAAGGTTTTTTTCAGGTCGATGACGTGAGTGTGAGTCCTCTGCTTAATCATTTTCACTATTGAGAACTGACATGTCCGATGGCGGCAGCACCATCGGGCCGATCAGCTGCTTCTGAATTGGTACTCGCTGTGTTGTGACATATGAAAACAAACAACAAAAGCAATTTTTTTCACTTAAAATGGGGTTTGGTACCACAGAACATTTTAGATTTCTGGAAGCAACTGCTACTTCTAAATGTATTATAGAAGATATGTTAAAATGTATTTATAATTTTATATGTATTTAATCAATCGAAATTGATGATCGCAGGTGAGCGAATTATAAACGCTAACCACATAATATTATGTGGAGTATTAAAAAATGACGGTATAATATGGGTAATATTTGCACTTTGTCTGCGAACCAGTGCAATTTCTGCAAAACCACATGAAATCAAAATACATTTAGAGAAAATTTAAAAATTATTAGTGCAGAATGCACGTGTAAAGCTAAATAAAGACCACGAAATATGTAATTATCCGATTTAAAATGACGAGAACAAACTTTCATATGTTTTGTTATTTGTTTTGCACTACGAATTGCATATTCCCATGCTTTTCGTCGATCCATATCCATTTCAACACTTGCTCTTGTCGTAAATTTAACTTTATTTTGGTCATGTTTCGGAAAATTATAAAACCCAATGCCTGTGTCTCGACCAGATCTTGAGAGTGACGTCAGAATATACAACAATTTGTACGACTTTTTCCCATTTTTATTCACATCAAATGATCAAACCACATGTAACTCAAGCATACAGTCACAATATAGTACCAAATCGGAAAGTTCATATTTTTCCCACCAGATGTCTTGTCGCAGCTTGTCAGTTGTCAATATCGTCTAATGTAAATGTCTCGTATAATTGGCATACCATCATTGTACCGCTAATGTAAATCAAGCCTAAAGCTCAGTTTCCATGCATACATTCAATACGTCACGAGCTGATTGAAATTGGGGGGGTTCTGACGGATCAACGAAGAGAAAAAGAACTGAATGAGAACGACACGCAAAAATAGGGACCCCTAACAAATGGGAAAAGCTAAAGAGGAAGAATATGTCAGTGTCAAGTGCAATTTGAATAGTTTATGAAATAATTTTACTGGAAATTTAGAATCTTTTGCAAGAAAAATTATGTATGGAATTTATACATTATACTAAGCATTGACGGAAGGTATTGTACTGGCCACAACAGATTTTTTTTAAATTTATTTTATTGCTCGTCATCCTATTGGAGCAAACTGCAAGGACGATGTGTCGGAAGGTGCTCTCAGTACCTTACATGAACTCCTTTTAGATGAAGAGGAGTCCATCATAACCAGTGATGAAGAATAAATCGAACCCGGTATAATAGATATAACAGAATGTGATACTGCTATTGCAAAATCAAATTATTGTACTGGCAATGTGCACAAAAAGTGGATTTTTCATTTATTACTTGCAATGAGCATAAAGAAAGACTTCTTAATCTACTAATTAAAAAAACATCTTTATTTATTTTATATATGTATGTAAAAGATAAAAACGATATTTTAACAGGGAAGAAAAGAATTAATAAAGAAAACTGCGATGATATGCAAAAAAATCAAAGGAAAGATATGACAAAACATTAAAATATAAGTAAATAATTATGTACCTAAATTCTAATGTACAGTAAAAATTTTGAAAGATGTCCGATCAAGGTCATCTACGAATTGTATGAATTCGGATTTTTGCTCCGCCCATTCTGACAAATTCAGTAGTGTCGTTTGCTTAGTTTTCATGAGGGTACTTAAGGTACTACTGTTATTTTATTATTTTAAAAATATATGTCACAATAAAAACATTCAAAATTCAAAAATAAGTCAACTGGTAAGTTTATTATCAAATGTAAAACCAAATATGTGAAAAATAAGATACTGACACAATGTCAGTGTCATTGACACTGACAGAAACTAACGTTATTCGTTCGGCTATGAATCAAGGTAATACAGCGAAAGTATTATCAATAACGAGCATCGGAATGTGTTAACTTAGTCGAAGCAATATGATTTTTTGAAAGACAAGCGTGTTATATCCATCCTTATCGTACACACTTATAGCCTTTGCAAAGGAAAGAGATAAATGTATGCCAATTTGTTAATTCGGTCAGGATACAGATGACCTTGATCGGACATCTTTTAAAAATTTTACTGTAAGTATTTTTCTCTGCTGCAGATTTTAAAGTTTTTTCTTGTATTCAAAATTATTGTGTGTGCCACACGCAGATTTCGGTAATGACAATACATCTGCACGTTGAGGGCGCTTACCAGGGCATCACCTCACGGGTTCTCAATCCTATCGTGGAGAGAGCACCACAGGGGTCTCTTTTGTACTATTTGAAATAATAATCCGAAACACAACCGGTCACCTAATGCACATATCTACGCGATCCTATATTTATTTTTATTGCAATATAACCACAACTTATATTAAATTGTGCTTAAATAATAATTTAATTTATAATTGATTTTCTTACTTTTTTCTTTAAATCTGCTACAGAAAAAAATATTTTTTTATACACGACGATAAAATTTAATAATTGACCCGAGAATAATCCCTATTCGTCAATCAAATAAAATTGTATAGTCTTGTGAAAAATAACTATTAGTATTGTATCATTTTTAAATGAAATTATAATTTAAAAATGTATTATTTTTTATTCATTTGATGTAATCTTTGTGAGACTGATGATTTGTAGTTGAAGTAGATTTTTCATAAAATACTAAGCAATGATATAGTATTTTGTGAAAAACATGCTTCAGCTACAGATCGTATAAACGAAGAGTAATTAATAAAGGGAATATACCAATATTAATTGTAGGTAATGATAATACCGACCGAGCTTTTACATTTAATTAATTCTTCCATGCATCAGATGGCGCCATAGATGTGGTTCCGATGCTTAACACGTACGTTTGTTTTTTTTTTATCTAAAATAGTGTATATGGTTTGTGTTTATAATGCATAACCACTGTTCGCTGATCTCTGAATTACGTAATGCGTAAAATTTAGGAAATTTCTGAAGTCAAGGTAGATATAAACATCTGATAGACCTTTAAATAATGTGTTTATATTTTAAACATATACAACAAACAATAACCATTTTTTTAAACATGCTGAAAATATTCTTCGATTAATTTTTCACATTTTTGTCTGTTAGCCATTTTTGATACTTTAGCTTGAAAACGATTTCCTTTACCAGCTCCTTTTCCATCTAATAAATCACATATTCTAGAAAAAAGAAAAATAAAAAAAATAATATACGTATATATTAAAAAAGAAACATACTTTGGTCCTAGTTCTCCTACAATTTCATCTTTGCCGTATAACATGAAATTTCCACTTCCTTTTTCTTCTCCGCATGTTAAGAATAAAAGAGTGTCGCTATTTCCGACTTCTCTAATAAATGTATTAATGAAGTCTTGATCTGCATCTTTACGAAACATGAAGAAAAATTTTAATGGAGGAATAACTGATTTCAATTTCTTTGCTTCCTCAACGGCAATATCTTTTAAAATAACTTGTAAATTTTTATTCAGAGTTTTACAATTTTTCTGTAATTTATCAACCAATTCAACATGTTTAGCTGATCCGTTGCTGAAATTAAAATAACAGTAATACATAAATTAGAAATAAAGTTTCAATAAATTACTTTAAAATCCCTGTTAATTTTTGTTCTCGATTTAAACATTCGCCTAATCTGCTAATTACTCTGTTGCCTACTAAAAAATATAACAGTGTTTTGTTTTTACGCTTTCCTTTTTCTACATTTAGTAATTTAATTGCTTGAAGTTGACTTAAATTTGATACATGAGTACCGCAACACATATTTTTATCAATATCACCAATGCTTATAACACGAACATCGCCTTTATGGTCCTCCGGTAAACCTCTTGTAGATGCCTAAAATAAACAAAAACTTTAAAAATTCTCATTTTATATTATGCATTCTATTGTTAGTATTGTAGGTGAAATTTTGTATCGTTCTGCTTGACGAAAAAACAGTTTTTATTAAAGTAGTTTTACAGTATTTTCAACAAAATATCTATTTAATTATTCAATTCCATTTGATATTTTTTAGAATTTAAAATAGAAGAACATTGGAAATTATATATCTCTGTGTACTTAATAGAAAATATAAAAAATACTTATTTATGCAATGAGATTATAAAGTGATTTATCATTTAAATGATATTATTTTGTAAATATACTTTTTAACTTAGTTCCATACATTTTTTTTTTAAAGTATTACTGTTTACTACTATAAGCAGAGGGGTAGTAAAATGATGAGACTGGCAGTGTTCTATATTTTATAATAATTTATTCTTATGCCAATGTTTCTATTTTTACTGTAATCTTCTTCAATGCTAAAAAAGTAGTCAATGAATATTACAGTACTGATTGAAACGGCATACAATAAATTGTCAAAGAAGATTTTTTTTATTATTCTGTATATTGCAAAGGATCGGTTTTATAAAGACCACCATCCACTTAAATTAATTTCCGGAGTAAGTTTAATTAATTGAACAATACTATCTGGGCCCGTATTCTTGAGCGTTCGTCATTCCGTTCGTATTCGCGTTCGTTTTTATGTTAATAGTCACAGTAGTCTGTGTTTCAAAAACAATATTGGATGTCATTGTCAGTGTCAACTGTATTGCAGCATTTATTCACATCATTTACAAGTTTAAAAAAATATTTATTAATATGATAAAAGTGAACTCTCAATTTGTAAGTGATCTGAATAAATGTGACAATACAATTGGCACTGACACTGACATATATAATATTATTTTTGAAACACGGACTACTATCACTACTAACATGAAAACGAAAGAGAATACGAATGTAATTACGAACGCTCAAGAATAAGGGCCCAGTTTTCATGTTCTTATGACATTAAAATCATTGCTGTCAAAAAATCAAGTTGCATTTGTTCATTTCATTAAGGCCCGGTATTTTCAGTTCCGAATAAGTATTCGTTAAATAAATTTATTCTATATATTTATTCAACGAATAACTCCATTGAGTCTTTTCATACATTTGACAAAAATAAATAGCTATCTGTCGAATAATTTTAACACTCGTGAATTGGTAACCTTGCAGAGTGAATTTGTGTCAGTGGAGAAGGATGGAGTTATGCGTAGCCACGTTAAGCAGACAAGGATGAAATGCGTCAACTTCTCTTGAATCCGTACTTGTCAAAATTTTGTTTGACATCCTTAGTGTCATCTATATCCTTCTGCATTTTTAGCCCCGGGAGAGTGTAGTTTAACAAGTAATCTATTGCAGTAATCATACGCGGTAAACGAAATATATGTATATTGTAAAATTGTCTTTATAATTTTTGTATATTCCTTTAAGTTCGAGGTAAATGAATATTGTATAAAAGTATTCAAAATCCGAAAATATTTTACTAGCATCAAATGTCAGGATCTTTATAATCATTTACCGAAGGAGGAATATACCTATGTATGCACTGTTTGAGATCAAATACAAAACCCAATTATTAATAATAAAATAAGAACTGTTTGTTTTCATAATCGGAATATGTCAAAAAATTCCCTGATGTGTATGGTTAGGTCGCTGTCTGATCGTGTGTTTTCGATTTCTCGCATTATTTATTCATTCATAGTTCAAACAATCACCAGAATCATTAAAAATATTTATAGGGTATATTCCAAAAATAAAATATAAAAACCGAAACCACGGTTCCGGTAACGGACTGGTTGCAGTCACGTGACTATTTTTAATGAAACACTTCGGTTTCATTCGGTTCTCAAAATTATAACATAACCTCTAAACCTAGATCATATGATAGTAGCGACAACTCTAAAATATTTCGGACAATGAACGAAAACGTTTTATTTATGGATTTATTACTTTTAACAAGTAGTGATGAAAGGCAGTGATGATGAACAAATAAAGCAAATAGTTACACAGTTATTGCCGTCTATAAAAAGCAAGTTAAAAATCATTAATTTTGCGAAATACCTATTATATTATTGAATTATTGTTTGTTTTTGTTAGGGAAGAGACCTAGAATAGAAGAATATGTTGAAATAATTACAGTGACGAGGTATTTCGATCACATTTCCGGATGAATAGAAACACTTTTTATTTTTTATTAAATTTCAATGGAGGCAATTTAACATATCTTGTTTTCTTAACAGGTCGCCCAAAAAAGAAGCCGAATTACAGCTTCTACTTGCAATTTGGTATTTAATACAAAAATAATATAAATTCTGTATATTGTATACATATAAAATGTATATAAAATAAAAATATATTATTTATATAACGAAAACCAAGTTCCTTATAAACTAACAATTGCATTAATGTGTAAACACAAAAAAATACTACCACGTGTGACAGAAGTTTTGGGTAAATACGTAAATATAACCCAACATTTATTTATGTTTTAGAAAAGGATAGATATACGTAACCGGCGTAACCGAGCTAAAAGAATGGTTACGCTGGTTGCAACCGCTTTAGGCAGTGGTCACATTGAGTAGAATGCAATCGATCAACCAAGATCAACTGCCGTAGATTAATAGCAACCGACCGAAATTTTAGGAGATATGTCACACTGCATGAATCGACGTAATATTTTCACAAAAATGATACCAACTTAAATTGAAAGAAAATTATTTTTTCTTGCACTGTAACGCCGCAAATATATGTTTTCAGGAATATTTAAATATAGGGTTTTCCAATAAGAGGTGTTATTTTGATATTCAAAGAAAAATGCCATTTTTTAATATAAATGATCGGATGTTTATTTCATTATAAAGAGGAAGGTATGCCGTTAATAGTGGAAAATAACATCAGGCAAATGACCACCACGACCACGCTGACAGGACAATATCCTTTTCATGAAATTTTCCATAACCAAATCGCAAAGTGGCTGTCCTATGTCCTCGATAGCCTCACGAATTCCATCTTTGAGGTCTTGAGTCGACGCTGGGCAGTTGGCGTAGACCTTCTCTTTCACGTGGCCCCAAAGAAAGAAGTCGCAAGGTGTTAAATCACAAGATCTCGGTGGCCAATTGTGATCACCTCTTCGAGAGATAACACGGTCCGGAAACTTTTCCCGTAAAAGATCAATGGTTTCGTTACTTGTGTGGCACGTAGCGCCGTCTTGTTGAAAGTAAACGTTGTCTAGATCAATACCATCCAATTCCGGCCATAAAAATCTTTAATCATCTCTCGATAGCGCAATCCATTCACCGTAACTGTTGCTCCAGCCTCATTTTCGAAAAAGTAAGGTCCAATGACTCCGCCGGACCATAAACCGCACCAAACAGTCACACGTTGAGGATAGAGAGGCTTTTCAACAATAACTCTTGGGTTTTCTGAGCCCCAGATGCGACAATTTTGTTTGTTGACGAAGCCACCGAGGTGGAAATGGGCCTCATCACTCAAGATGATTTTTCGATGGAATTCCGGATCATTTTCATACATTTCAACGACCCAATCAGCAAAGACACGACGTTGTTGATGATCGGCCGGCTTGAGTTCTTGTGTTAACTGGACTTTATAAGCCTTAAGACCCAAATCTTTATGCAAAATACGGTGTAATGACGTTTGTGGAATGCCTAATTCCAAAGAACGACGAGGAATGGACAAACCTGGGTTTTCTTCAACACTTTCGGCTACAGCAGCAATATTCTCGGCTGTTCTTGAGCGACGTGCACGGGTTTTATTCTTCACATCACTAACTTGTCCCAACAGCTCGATTTTTTCCACCAATTTCTGTATTGCGGTTCGACAAGGTGCTTCACGACGACCCAAAAATTGTCGAGTTTTACGAACCGTCTCTGCCAAATTTTCACCATTTTTATAGTGAATTTTAATAATTTCAATGCGTTGTTGAAGCGTATATCGTTCCATTTTTATTAATGGCGTAGTTTCTACTTGTCAAATGTCAAAAAATGACAGCTTCAAAAGCGACATCTACCGAAATAGCGGGCTATTCAAAATAACACCTCTTATTGGAAAACCCTTTAAATGACAAACCTTATGAGTTTTTGTTTTTAATATTAGAGAAATTTGCATCCATAATTTTTCCATTGTCTTACAATTATTACTGTATCCTGGTGTGCTTTGATCATAAAATTGTACATTATTTCTTACACAGTTTTTCAACTATGGTCTATTTCATTAATTCTCCACATTTCCGTCATGATACTAGTAATATGGCTGTAATATTCTAACAATATTCTTTTTAACCTGTACACAAATGTCAAAACAGTTAAGTTGGCATGAAAAATATGACAACACTGAGCATGCGTAAATACATCAATCGCTGGCGATCGACTAGAAAATCAAACATGTTTGATATATCAAACCGTTCGACATCGTTCGACCATAGTGGATGCATGCAGTGTGACCATTCCCATAAGCTAGTGTTAGTTTAATTTTTAATCGATCGCAATCAATCGGCGTTAGTCGAGCCCACTTGTCCAGTGTGACCACTGCCTTTTAACCGTTACCATGTTTCATTAATCCACAATTTACATCTTTTGATATTTTTGGAATACTTTCGGTTAACCATGGTTAAAATTTGTTATTTTTGGAATATACCCTTAATATATCCACTTTGTTAATAAATCTGCACTATGTAGAAATGTAATGTACATACGAATAAACCCTTTATTCGCTACCTAACTAGCGAATAACTTATTCCGCGAATAACATGTTATTCTTTCGAATAAATTTATTTGCAAGTGAATAGACAACAAAAATATTTATCCGAAGGTTAAATTTATCTATAGCTTTATTCGGAAGTGAAAATACCTATCTAGAGTTAAACATTGTCTGTTAACTGCCAGTTACAAGAAAAATGTCGCATCGAAAAATTGACACGTGTCATTTTTAGAACGTATGCTATAATATCGATGCTATAGTTTGGTTCGCGAAGAAGACTATTCAAGGTCATTTATAAACCGTTTGATACAATATTACTTTCAGATAACTTCACTGCATTTCGTATATGACATAAACCATGGAATAATAATTTGATTTAAACGTCATTGGGGGGGGGATGTCTTCAACGTCCGAATATTCAATACCAGACTATTCGAAGCCAGAATATGCATGCACAGAATTATTCAAATCCCGAGTATTCAAAAATATAATCGCGCATCGCGAGAAAGCGCTTCGTCCGAATCATTCAAAAACCGAATACGTGGGCGTGGCCAAGCGGAGGTCACTTTAGGTTAGGTTTGGTTAAATACGCTTTCGTGCAATGCGCGATTCTGTTTTTGAATATTCGGAATTTGAATGATTCTGAGCAAGCATATTCTGGTTCTGAATATTCTGGCTTTGAGTATTCTGGTTCTAAATATTCGGGCGTTGAGTATGCACCTGTCATTAGGTAAGAATTAGCACAGAGAGCAGTGTAGTAGATAATTAGATATCTGTAACTCTACGACATACGACATTATTATTGTAGTGTGTTAGAAAGTAATGTCACCATTTACGTATATCTGTTACACAACATAAATTACGTAGACATACGTCAAATAATCGTTCACTTTCTAATGGTGGCTTCCCACGGCGTGTGATTTCACGGGCCGCGCCGCGCCGCGTCGATTTGTGCGGGCGAGCACGCGCCGCAGGCGAGCCCGCGCCGAACTCTTCCCATGGCGCGTGTGGGCCCGAGGCATGATGCTTAGTTTGGTTTGAAGAACTATTCCAAAATGTCGCGAGAAGAAAGCATTGCTGTTGCTGCAACCGCTTTTGTATTATTCAGTGGACACCATTTACTGAACGAAGGTACGAATGAAATGAAATGAACAAGAAATGACACGCTCACCAGCAACAATCCGCGCCATCACGGGCCGCCACGCGCGCGCTCGCGTCGCGCCGGTTCGCGCCTTTGAAATTACCGACTTCCAGCGGATCGGGCGCGCCTGCACAGGTCAGGCCGCGCCGCCACGGATGGTACCCTTCCCACGGCGTGTTGGTGCGAGCTGGCCCGACGCGGCCCGCAATATAACGGGCCGTGGGAAGGGAGCTTAACATGAAACGTTGCTAAGCTATTGTTATACAAAGTGCTTGTATTCTTTCTTCGAACAAGTGACCTTGAATTGTCATCTTTCGTGTAAACTATATATTCTTCTTTTAACAATTTAACTATTAAGTAAATTTAAGTGAATCTTTATAAAACCGGCCCAAAATGTCATAAACTATTCTTCTAATCCTTTTTTGCTGTACATTCTAAATAAATTTTGTAATGCGTTACCCTAGCTAACTCTGGATCGCCTTCTTTATAAACGTGAACAACAACCGGTAAAGCCTTCCGTATTAACTCATTTACGATTTTCTCGGTTTTTATAACTTCTTCTTCAGTTACTTTGTCAGTATCTAATAAAAGTTTAATAAATGTTACATAAATTTTTATTATTACTAATATTTATATTACCTAATTCAACATATGATACATCTTCACCTAACCACCAAGAATCTGTATTATATTTAAATTCTTGTTCAAGAATAGCTGATAACAAATGCTGACCTATAATAAAATGATGTTGCATAAATTATCTCAAGTATTGATATATTTTGTTGAGATTAAAATGGTGGTATTCTGAGCGTTTTCATAACTTCTATAAGAGTTGTCTTAAAGACTCACAGATCTTAAACGTCAGAGTGGTATTCTGTGCGCATCTATAGCTTATAGGATTATCTTAAATGTCTTAAGATATCTTAAAAACTTCTGTACAGTTCGCTATAACTTATAGCTGTATTACACTTCACAATAAATTGTACAATTTTGCGACCTTCAATTTATTGGCAAGTGTAATACAGCAAAATTGTACAATTTCTTTTGAAAATAAATTGCACAATAAATTGTGAAAATTAGAACGTGTTCTATTTTTCCACAATTTTTTGGTTACTTCACCAGTGCCAACTGAATAATATTTGACATATTGAACTATTTCTATTTGACTATTTCGATGTTTGACTACGCGTCACACAACGGGCGTAGAAGGAAAACCGAAAATTTAAAACAAGTAATATTTGCCTTGATGCAAACACGGAACAAAGCACGAACTGTAAACACATACAACAAAAGGTTAACCTCAAAACGAAGTGGTTGGTAGCCCTGCTCCCAACAACAATAAATTGGCAGAAACTTGTGACGTGTAAAATGCTCATATTTTCAAAATAAATTGTGCGATTTATTGTACAATAAATTGTGCAATTTATTGTTAAGTGTAATACGGGCATTAGAGAA
The DNA here is from genome assembly GCA_951394225.1 of Harpalus rufipes. NCBI lineage: Eukaryota > Metazoa > Arthropoda > Insecta > Coleoptera > Carabidae > Harpalus > Harpalus rufipes. The sequence goes on along the minus strand of OX596275.1, from coordinate 28,397,140 downwards.
ACAATTAGGATTACAATTTGGTTTGAAAATGAACAACAATTTGCAAATTTTATATTTTGCACATTTATTATAAGAAGAGGAGTATGAACTTTAAGTATTAATTAAGTTATTTAATTAAAATATTTATACATTTGTCAATATTTGAGGTTAATTTTTTAGTAATAACATACGCATATCATAAGAAAAAATATAAGGGATGTAATTAATACATTTCATTTTAAACAAATGTTTCATCTTACAAGGGAATGTATGACAAATATAATTCAGACTTTGCAGCTCCATTATATCGACCGCACATCTCGAATACCATTTCAAAGCAAGATACTTTTGCTACATTATTTTTGTGCACCTGGTTCATACCAAAGCAGTGTTAGAAAAAGCAGTGATGCGATAGTCAGCACAATTGTACTAGATGTAGTACTATTATCAATTTTCTAGTACGTCAGTACCGGTTTTCTAAGTTTAGTACAATTTATTTAAAGTAGTAGAGTAGGTAATGTCAGAAGGATTCAATTTCGCCGCCGTAACCATAAAAATGGCCGCAAAATTGGATTTCGCGGACTGTATTGCGTCTGCGAAATGTTTAGTTCGCGGGTAGTTGCACAAAAATGTATTTATGTTTATTTTTTGTTTTTTATTTGTTAGTTTATCAATAAATATTTTTTGTGCAACCGGCCGCGAAATAGGCATTTCGCAGCCGCAGTATAGGCCACGAAATTGAATTTCGCGGTTGTTGTTATGGCAACGGCCGCGAAATCCATTTCGCGGCCGCTGTCATTGAGTAAACAATCACTCTGATTTTTTCAAAACTAATTGTTTTGTTTATCAAATGTCAATTCCATAGCTAACTTGAAAGCCAACTTTCAATTTACAGTGAAACTGTTTAAAATTAATAAAATTTGTAATTACATAATTTTACGGTTGCACAAAAAATATTGTGTACACCTTGTCCGCGAAATCCTTTAGCGTCCTCGAGATTGTCTTGGCTCGGCCGCAAGCGGCCTCGGTGACAATTTTTCTCTCGGTACGTTAAAGAGTGATTTCGCGGCCTTGATATACAAATACCTATTAAATATGTGGCGGGATTTTTTTTAGTACAGAGTTAGTGATTTTAGTACAATTTGAGTTAAACTGTTGGTACAATAAAAAAATTCTCAATCGCAACCCTGAGAAAAAGCACTTGGGTGTCAATGAGCCAGCCAACAAGTAGCAAGTTTTCTTTTCCTGTAACATAATTTTATGTTTTTATTTATAATATAACTACAATTACCTATCAAACATTTTGAATTCTTAACTCATTTTAAACTGACTGCTATGTGACCATGCGTGACTGTTTGTAAACAAGTTTGACGTAAATCTTTTGTCAACTTCTTACAGTAACATTCAATCAGTAAAGTTAACCTCAGAAAAATAAATGCTGTGCATATGCAATTAAGAATTTGGAAAACTTGTATTTTTTATTTATTTTATAGTAATAATTCATTTTCAAATGGAAATAACGTTAACTCAAATAGTTATAAATAAACTATTACTCCTATTTTATAAATATTAAACCATAATACATGTTTTATTTTCCAATGAGTGGCAAACCTGGTTTTAAGATATCTTAAGGGAATGTTACAGAAACCCAAGGTTATGGACGCGCGCTCAGAATACGGATTTATGAAAATCTGTAAGCCTTCAAGTTATAGATCTTAAAAGTTACAGATTTTTAAGATAATGCCCAGAATCCCACTATAAGGCTTGAGTAAAATTACTTGAAATAAATATTGCTATGGGGTTTTTTTTCAAGGTGCGCACATAGGAGGTTAACATGTGAAATTAGTCTTTTGCAGACTGTTGCCCTCAGTTTTAACATAGAACTATGCTTGTGGTCTCAATAGACCACAACCATCGTTCTAAGTTAAAACAAGGGCAACAGTCTGCAAAATACTGAAAACCCCATGTTAACCTCCTATGTGCACCTTGAAAAAATAAATCTGCATTAAATGACACCAAATACATGTAAATAATGCGATATTTTAAGCCCATAAATGAATTATTAAATTTATTCAATTTATTCTTAACAATAGCCACGGCATATGAACAGCGATAAAAAAATGTTTAATATTTTGTGTCAAAATTTGTTATAACCTATAACTTGTTTAAAAAAATGTTTATTAATTTGATTTTTGTCAAGCATTTTCTTATCCGTTATAAAACATTGTAAATAAAATAACACAAAAAATCAAGCTAACCAATTCTGACACAAAATGTCAAACATTTGTTAATCTTTTTGTTGTGCTTTTTGTTCAAAAAATGTCCTGGCTATTGCTATTAATACAAAATTGAATAAATTTAATAATTAGTTTATGGGACCAAAATATTACATAATTTACATGTAGATATTTGTTGTCTTTTGACGCAGAATTTTTTTCTATTGAGACCCCAACCATCGTTAAATGGGGGGGGGGCAACAGTCTGCAAAAAACTGATTTCCCATGTTTAATCTCCTATGTGCACCTTAAAAAACCGTTTTAAATTTTGCATCAATAATAGAATATATAATGGTTGTTTTTAGTTATGTAGATACGTATCAATTATGAGTTTCATTTTTAAAAACCGACAACAAAGTAATTTTCTTATATAAAATTATAATTATTTATGGTACAAGTGAATAAAAACATGAGTTTCATCCAATAGAGCGCGGGCACTCAGCTGATCGCGTAACCTTCGAAACAGATGATCTTACTGCCCCCGGCTTGTTACTCATTTCATTAGCAAATAAATGAGGTCGAGCGACAAATACGCCATCTATTCAAAGCAAGTTTTCCTTAGCGCTAATTCAAAATCTGAAATAAGTTTGTTGTCTTACAAAACAAATTTCTCTCGTATTTCATTGTGCGAGACTATTTAATGGTTTTTATAATGTATGTGTACTTCAAGAAGAAGCTATCACCTGATATGCAACTTCGCTAATTAGCAAAAATCGAGTTAATTTGTAATATTGACCCGCACGATTGTGATGAAAGTGGGTTTTCGCAGGATATATCGGATTTTCTGAATATTTTTTGCCAACGAAAGTGTTTAAACCTAAGAGCAATTAAACGGTTTCCGGAGTTTAAAACCGTATAAGTATTACCGGCGCCTAGGGTACTTTTATATACAGGTTATGGTCATGGGGCAAGATCGCCGCCATAAGCGAGCCAATGTCAAACATATTGATAATTCATTTCCCTATTTATGTGTAAGAAATGTGATATTATATTATACAGGAATATTAAATAATTACAATATGAATCTAAAAAGGTAATAAAAAATCATTTATTTAAGAGATAAACAATTATTATTATGACAGATTTTGAGATAAGTAGAGAATTGGATATAGGTTGTTATTATCACATCAAATTTAATAACTGTGGTTATTATTTACATAATAAGTATATATTTTAAACTTACCTTTAAAAATTTAAGTGTTTGTGCTTAATATTGGTAATTTTTATGTGTTTAAAATATTACCAGTTATCGTAGTCAGTATCCCAAGAAAATATACATATAAGTAAAATAAAAGTATTACTTACACTTTAAATAAATATTAGAAGTATATTTAAATGTGTTTTGCATTAAAATAAAACAAGTAGCCACGAAAATACATAATAATTTGCGCTACAACAACGAATATGGCAGTGGCCCTCTAATGGCGGACGAAACGCGAGCCACGTCATGGCCATACCCTGAGCATATATCTATTAACTTAGTTAATAGATATATGACCCTGAGTATATAGGTACCCTACCGGCGCCTTGATAACAGCGCCATCTGTTCTGTCATACTTTTCCTTAGCGCTAATTCAAAAGTTAGAATCAGTTTGCTGTCTTACATTGGTGGTGTAAACAACATTTATTTTGCGCCTAAAGTTTTTTTGTAAATTGTGTTTGAGAATGTCAGCTTATTTTAAAGCATTAAGTAGTGGTGTAAAAAAACGCTACTTAGATAAAATTAAATTAATAAACAACATTGATCCATATGATTGCGACGAAAGTGATTTTTCCAGGAATATTTTTGACTTTCCAGCAATTTTGCGTATGGACATAGTGAATTATTTTATTTATTAAAAAGTGCATACACTAATGCTGAGTTAAAAGCTTTTAGAAGCTTGCAAGCTTATAAACTTTATCAGTGTGGTTAGGTGCGAGACATTAAGGTGAAGAAGTTTAGAAAAATAGTTTTAATCAAAGGGAAGATGAGTTAATTTTCTATACTTACAGTGTGTTATACAAAATCTGAAGTTGTTGTACGAATATTTCATATAATGTGGATTAGTCTTTTATTTTATGATTTATAAATTCGAACACTCATCAGGATATTATAAATATTTTATAATTTTTATTTATTTCCCTAAGAACGCGATATTAAATATATTTCATATAAAATTATTGTTTTCGTAACAATACCGTATTAAATATATATTTTTTATTTTGATAAATAAAAATGAAACAAATATTTTCTGAAATTACATTATTTATTTTTGAAAAAACCACTACAAACATGTAGGTACACATATTGGCTGGTACCACAAGCCTTGTTTTGAAAATGCCAAATTTCTATATTTAATTTCACCCTTATTTTTGGAGAATTATTATATTATATTTGAATAGAAAGTATGTTCTGCTCTAAAAAAATATTTTGGAAAAAATCGTTCTTCACACATAATGAAATTAAATATTGAAATTTGACATTTTCAATAAAGCGTTTTCAAATCAAGGCTTGTGGTACCAGCCATTGTTTTTAAAAAACGTTTCCACGCTTTAAGCGCCATGTACCGCAATGTACTGCTCCATGGTGCGTAATTATTTATTCAAAATACATGAAACTCGAGACTTTTTTGTCTAGATAAAAGTGAATTAAAATTTCTGAAATAAAACGTGTGATTCATAACATTTTTGAGAAATTTTCATTAATATTTAATTTGAAATGTGTTTTACAATATATTTGAATCGTTCATTATAAGTTTTCAAAAACACAACACACCATACACTAACACAAAACAACAAACAAAATGGCTGTACTGTCACTATGACAAGTGGGGCGCCTGCACATATGTTTTCAAGGACACTTAAAACAGCTGTATGCCCGTGCCCTATACAAGAATATCATTCATACGCGTAGTCATAGAAAAGAGAGTATATATTGGGTCAGTGCGTAGTGCTGTTTGTGCACGAAACAGTCCATACTAATTTTGTCGCGTGCAGAAAATTTCGCATGATTTCAAGAATCGGGCCCCAGCTGATTTGTGTGCGCGGCGTGTCATTTTGACATCATTCAAGCAGTAAAACTAAAACACATGAAATTAAAAATAATAACTTTTTAGCAGTTCAAAATTAATAGTGTCCCGGGATTTTTCTAATTTTCAATTTATCGCGTAAATTTTCATGTTTCCGGGTAAATATATCATAATAAATATATACATACAGAAAATAGTTTAATTATTTAAGTACTTATAAACAAATATAAAATGTAAATCGCGCCCTACTGTTTGTCCTTTTTTACCTCCCGTTACCCTTGGTAAGGGAGGTATAGGGATCGTGCTAAAAATCGCATATCGAGATTTAAATTTAAATGACCACGTTTTAAGGTTCCTAGAATCCATTTTTAACATTTTCACGATGATGTCTGTGTGTATGTATGTGTGTGTGGATCCTGTTTACGCTCTAACTCAAATACTATCATTCAGAAAGTTTTGAAACCATGTATTTCTACCTTATTATAATATGGAAAGAACTGATTAGATTTTGGTGGCAATCGGATAACCGGAAATGGCAGTTTACTTGAAGCTCAAGATAGTTTTTCTTTAAAAAATACTTTTAAATGTAATTTTTTCTCAATTTGTTATAAAAATTAAAGATTATTCCATTTTCTACAAGTTTGCTTTAATACTTTTTCTATATATTGTATGGATAAATTTATAAAATAATATAAAAATTATATGCATAGGTAAATGGCGGGAGGTACTGTGTTGGTCATATCAGATTTTTTTGATATGTTTGTATATCGAGTATTGCCTGAATTTTAAGAACTAATATCCTTCATTAACATATTATAGAATGGCAACCCTAGGTAAACTCATATCTCAAAACAGAATTCAACATGAAGAGAGAAACAATATTTTGCAACACTACACTGACATTAAGAGGTTACATTTTAGTCAGGAAGAAAATTTTTGCGTTCGTCTGTTGATCGCTGATCATATGTATCTGACGGGTGATCTGTGACATCACCAACAAATCCGGATCACTGATCTAGATCAGTATGGCGAAAACGCTTATAGTAATTTACATTATAAAAGTCCGGTAAATGAGTTTTTACGGTATGAATAAAATGTTTCCGGACGAGGCGTCGAAAGAGTCGTCAGGAATTTCGAATTGAGTACCGTGAAAATCATTCAACGGACGTATGATCATACAAAATTTTATTTCACACATGTGTCGCATTTTTGGACGAGTTTGCTATAATTACTCCTTTCTTTCTTATTTTCTTAAAAAAAAAACACCTTCGTTGGTAACAAAATAATTGATTATATCCATTGGCAAAATATTCGGAAAATCCGATATAACCTTCGAAAACCCACTTTCATCACACTCGTACGGGCCAACGTTACAAATTAACTTGGTTTTAGCTAAATAGCGAAGTTGCATATCAGGTTAAATACACATACCGTATAAAAACCATTAACTAATCTCGCACAATGAAATACAAGAGAAATTTATTTTGTAAGACAACAAACTTATTTCAGATTTTGAATTAGCGCTTTGAATAGATGGCGTACTTGTCGCTCGGCCTCATTTATTTGCTAATGTTACAAGCCGGGGGCACTAAGATCAGCTGTTTCGAAGGTTACCGGAAACAGCTGAGTGCCCGTTCTCTATTGTGTGAAAATTAAACACTCGATAGAAAAACATATAATGCAGATTTAGAGATATTTTAATTTAAAATCAACTTCAAGTAGTTAGTTAATAGGAAAAGAATAAAATATTGAAAAAAGTATATAGTACCAGAATGTTGTTGCATATGATCAAAACGTCGGTCCCAATCAATAGTCTGTTTCACTTCTTCTCCAACATTTATTGGTTCTTTGGTAAAATGAATAGCATCAGCTCCCTCGCGTCTAACTTGCCAAACTTTAATAGTGTTCAAATATCCATAATCACAAGGCTACAACGTTTTGGTTTTTAAAAAAATATATTTATTCCTAGAATGATCTTACCTGTCCTCCACCTTCAGGAAATAAAATTGTATCTTCTAATTTAATTTCGAAACCTTTAACTGAATCTTTCTTGCCATCTACATTTAAATCTACAGTTTTGTCTTCACATGACAACACCTTAGATGTAAACTGTAAATACAATGTGACGAAATTGTAAAATAATAAGTGATTCAAGAATACAATCTTACTTCTTTTAAAAAACTATCTTCCTGGCACTTAAAAACCATTTTTACTTTAAAAGATATAATATTTTATAAAATATCTATTTCCCGTGGTTTTTCCTTATGATGACAAAACGGAATATTAGGTTATTTTATTGCTTTATTTGATAAATGGAGGGGATAATTTTACATTGTTGCCATATATGTACATATAATTTTAGCATGTTTCTTTTTATTCTGCATTATAGCTTTTTCATTTCTTAAATATATTTGTAACGTATATTTTACTTTTATGTAAATATTTATATTTTTGTTAATATTCATTACGAGGTTTAAATACATTGGCAACAATGATGACATGTGTACATCAAACTTCCACGTATGTTCCAGCTGGCAACTTCATTGCAGTTTGTCGTGAAAGTAGATTTCAGCTTAAAGTAAAGGAGTTGCGCGTGGTCGGTTGGAGAAGGAAGTTGAGTTTTTGAGTTTTCTCTGAAAATTAAAATGAAAAGTTTCTTTCTCCTATGTTTGCTGGTATTACCAGCAATTCTTTTTACTGTAGACAATGGTATGTACTCTTTTACTTTAATAATTTATGTGTATTTTTATTTCAAGTTAATGAACTTTCAAATATACGTGGCATAGCTTACCAAATGGTGCTACTATTATAACTATTTTCAATGTTATTGATTAGTAACACATATATAATCTATATACAATTCTGTGTCATGGTATTTATTGTCAAATTTTTATTATTTAATTAAATTTTATAATAGTAATAGATTACATATGGTGAAGGTACCGGGTCATGTTTAACCTAGTTTTATAATAGATTAATTCTTGATCTAATATCCTTCAGCATATTTTCAAATATATTGTGAAAATATAATAATTTGAAAAATCTATTTACATATATACAAATAAATATGGTACTTTGATGTAACTTTTGACCTTTGAAGTAATATGTTTTATACGTTTTATGTAAAAAAAATGATATATCTAATTGCTTAATATCTAAATTAGGACACAAATTCATGGCGTATGCCGAAGATGAACTGGAAGACGAATTAGTTGATGTAGAAGGAGAAGCTGATATTGATACTGACGATGTAGCTGTAACAGATGAAGACGAAGAAGAATTGAAAACAACAACTTCGCCAGATGCAGACACAATAATATTATTTACAAAGCCTATTGTTCCTAGTTCTTCTCAATTAGGTATACTATTACTATACATTCCAATTTCCACTCTAGTTTGTTACTGAATAATTACTCATAAATATGAAGAAAATGAGCCCAACGAATACTTCATAGGTACCAATTTGTTCAATATATTAAAAATTAAAATATAATTACAGAATTACCTGGTGGACATCCTGTTGAATTCTTAGTTGGATTCAAGAATAAGGGCAAACAAGATTTCCTATTGGAATCTCTAGAAGCATCTTTCCGGTACCCAATGGACTTCAACTTTTACATTCAAAACTTCTCAGCGATTGCCTATAATCGTTTGGTTAAACCTGATCAGGAAGCTACTTTGATGTACAGTTTCTTGCCTTCTGAAGCCTTTGCCGGCAGGCCCTTTGGCCTGAACATTAATTTGAATTATCGGCATTATCCCGAAGGAGCAGTTTTCCAAGAAGCTGTGTATAATGAGACAGTGCAAATTATTGAACTGGAAGAAGGTTTAGATGGAGAAACATTCTTTTTGTATGTATTCCTCGCTGCTGGAGTAGTATTGCTTTTGGTAGTTGGTCAGCAGTTCTTGAGTTCTCTGGGTCGAAAACGCACTGGCAGCAGAAAAACTGTTGTGGAAACTGGAACCAATAATCCCAATAACGTTGATTATGACTGGCTTCCGGCACAGACTCTTAGTCAAATTAGTAAGTATTCAAAATTCATTTCATTCGCTATCTCTTTCATATTGTGTTGAATATATCAGCTAAAAATTTAGTAGAAATTTTAAACTATCTCTTACTTTTAATTTATAATACATTTATTATACATATTATTCTTTTATTGTTGGAATCTAATTTATTTTTTCTTGCAGATAGACAGTTGGAAAAGTCACCCAAGAGCCCAAAAAATAAGACAAAGACAAGTCCTAGGCAGAGAAAAGTTAAAAGGTCAGCAGGTTCAGATGACTAAATAACAAAAATTCGTAAAAGACTGGCTCAAAAAGCACTTCCATCAAATCATCTCTTTATTTTTCAAAATCATTATTTTCTTTTGGACCAGCTTTCTAAAACATTTACATACATTTGTTATTCACATCATTTTATACGAATATACGTTAATTCATTGTATCATAAATGTTGTCATTGAAGACCTGTGTTGTGATTTTTTTATTTTACTTTTGTGGAAACAGCATTACAAATGTAGAACTACATGAACAACTCATAAAATGTCATATTGTTACAAGTAAAATTGAATAAATCTGTTTTTTGAAAATATTTGAGTTTCTTTCGGATGGCGAATATTCTTTGAGTTTTATTGTACCTATGTAAACTAATTTATCTGTATTTCCTATATTTATATAATAAACTATATTTACGAAAATACGTATTTTTTGTTTATTTAACAAATAAAAATACTTTCTTATACTCCGATGTGTAAACTTGGTACTTTATTTACTTTTCTTACTACCACATACGAAACATTGTGTTTCCACACGGCAGGGGCGGACTGGCTGTGTGGAGAATGTGGAAAATTCCACATGGGCCGGTTTGTATGTAGGTCGGTCCCATGATAATTTTTAAGGTTTATTTTACTAGCACTTATCACTATTAAATCTCAAGAATTCAAACCAACAGTTTTTTTGTTAAATAAAATGCATTTACTTAAAGTTTTTTAATTAATTAACTGTTTCATAAACAACAAAATTATGAATTAAATAAAGATGGGCGTGTTCTTCCAAAAGGCGCAACTTTCTACGGACACCTAGCACTGGCTTTTAGACGACATTTACATCGATTTGTCAAATATGTTAGAAGCAACAAACATAAATTGATTTATTTGATAATTGCCTCAAGTAGTGTATTTTCTTTTGCTTCTATCAAGTAGATAAGAAACAATTGAACAACAAACTGGTATTCATCGATGCAGTTTTTTATTCTGAACATTTTTTTTTTCATCCCATTTTTGTTTCAAAATTGATAAGAGATATCACAAAATTAAAAATTTTACAATGAATTTCCTATGTTCGTAAAAAAAGTAGACACACTGTATACTTATATGACATAATTTCATTTATTATAAATAAAATTTAGATAATTCCAGGACTCGATAACGAATTTTGGGGTGAAGCAGTGTTAACAGCTGTGTATCTCATGAATCGTAGTCCTAGTAATGCAGTAAATGTTACACCAGCAGAAAAATGGTTTGGAAAGAGACCTAATATATCTAACATTCAACGTTTTGGGCCAATAGCACACGTAAAAGTACTGGGATATGTCAAGAAACTCCAACCTCGAAGTCAAAAGTGTATATTTTTGGGTTACACATTAAATGGCTATCGACTATGGAATCGAAAAAATAGAAAAATCATACTGGCAAGAGATGTAATTTTCACAAATCAATGTAAAAATGATGGAAACTATATAGAAGATCAGATAAAAATCAGGACGAATAATGAAATTAAAAAGAACAACAGACAAGGAGAAGGAATTGAAGAAAATAAATCTGAAAATGGAAATGAAGATTATAAAGAAGAAAATGTGAATAAAGAAAATAAAAGAGAAAATGTAATCGAAGAAAATGAAAAAGGAACGCAGGGATCGGAAACGAAACAAATGAAAAAGTAAACGAAGAAAATGAAACGCCGGAATCAATAATAACTTCAACTAAAGGAAGAAAAATAACGCGACCTAAGAAGTTCGAAAATTATGCAATGCTGACTTACGAAGAAGCAGTGTCGGGAAGAGAGGAAGAGAAATGGTTGAAAGCAATACTGGAGGAAAAGGATTAATTGAAAACCAATCAAACATGGGAACTTGTCGATGAAAATGAAGCAAACGGTCACAAAATTCTTTCAAACAAATGGATGTTTCGGGAAAAAGAAGATGGAAAATATAAAGTAAGGCTGGTTGTACGTGGATGCGAACAAAAATGTGAAATGGATTATGAAGAAATATTCAGTCCGGTAGTAAATATGAGTTCACTCAGAATAATGTTAATGTTTGCCATTGCAGCAGCTAAAAATTATCATATAATGAAATTTGACATAAAAACTGCGTGTTTATATGGTGAAATTCAAGACAACATTTTCATGAAAGTGCCCAAAGCATATAATGGAGATGGTAAAGTTTGTAAACTAAAAAAGCACTTTATGGATTGAAACAAGCTCCTCTAGCTTGGAACAGAAAGTTTAGAGATACAATGAAAGAAAAAGGATTTAATACAATCAAGAGTGAAAAATGCATTTTTAAAACCGATGATGTCATAATAGCCATATACGTAGACGATGGACTAGTAATTGGCCCTGAAAAAGAAAAGATGAACGAAGTTATAGCTAAAACAAGAATTTGAATTGAAAAAAGAAGAAAACCCAACTACATTTCTTGGAATGCAAATAGGAAAGAGATTCATATGGAATAAAACTTTCTCAAGAAAATTATCTACAGAAAATTCTTCAGAAATACCAAATAAAAGACGCAAAACCAGTTAATACACCGTGAATTATTAGTAAAAACAAAGATATATCGTCGGAAATAATCAGATTTCCATATAGAGAAGCAGTAGGAAGCCTTCTATATCTTTCGACTAGAACTCGGCCTGATATAGCCAATGCTGTCAATATAGCCAAAATTGAGAATCCAAGCAAAGAAAATGTTGCTGTGAAACGTATTTCCTACTTAGTAGGAAGTATGAAGAAAGGAATAAAATTCGATGCACATGGTGACGTTGAACAACTGGTAGTTTTCTGTGACTCGGACTATGCTGGGGACATGGGAAAAGATAATTTGCTGACCAAAAAAAAATGTGTTGTTACATGGTGTGCTACCATCTTTATATTGAATATATAGCCTACATAAATACGTGAGTGTATGCTACCACCCATAAACCATCCCTACAACCCCTAGCAGATAGACTTTACTTGTGTGACTATTACAATTTTGCTTTAAATTCAATGTTTTACTTAATGCTACCAAGTTCATATTGCACACGCTTACTTCAGTAATTGATGTGATTATGTTACCATCCATAAATCATCCCTACAACCCCTAGCAGATAGACTTTACTTGTGTGATTATTACAATTTTGCTTTGAATTCAGTATTTTAATTAATGCTACCAAGTTCATATTGTACACGCTTACATAGGTAATTGATGTGATTATGCTACCATCCATAAATTATCCCTACATCCCCTAGCAGATTGTCTTGTGTGACTATTACAATTTTGCTTTAAATTCAGTATTTTAATTAATGCTACCAAGTTCATATTGCACACGCTTACTTCGGTAATTGATGTGATTATGCTACCATCCATAAATCATCCCTACAACTCCTAGCAGATAGACTTTACTTGTGTGACTATTACAATTTTACTTTAAATTCAGTGTTTTACTTAATGCTACCAAGTTTATATTGCACACGCTTACTTCAGTAATTGATGTAATAGTCACACAAGTAGTCTATCTGCTACGGGTTGTAGGGATGGTTTATGGGTGGTAGCATAATCACATCAATTACTGAAGTAAGCGTGTACAATATGAACTTGGTAGTATTAATTAAAACACTGAATTTAAAGCAAAATTGTAAAAGCCATACAAGTGAAGTCTATCTGCTAAGGGTTGTAGGGATGGTTTATGGGTGGTAGCATAATCACATCAATTACTGAAGTAAGCGTATGCAGGATGAACTTGGTAGCTTTAATTAAAACACTGAATTTAAAGCAAAATTGCAATAGTACACACAAGTCTATCTGTAAAGGGTTGTAGGGATGGTTTATGGGTGGTAGCATAATCACATCAATTACTGAAGTAAGCGTGTACAATATGAACTTGGTAGCATTAATTAAAACAATGAATTTAAAGCAAAATTGTAAAAGTCATACAAGTGAAGTCTATCTGCTACGGGTTGTAGGGACGGTTTATGGGTGGTAGCATAATCACATCAATTACTGAAGTAAGCGTGTACAATATGAACTTGGTAGCATTAATTAAAACACTGAATTTAAAGCAAAATTGTAAAAGTCATACAAGTGAAGTCTATCTGCTAAGGGTTGTAGGGATGGTTTATGAGTGGTAGCATAATCACGTCAATTACTGAAGTAAGCGTGTGCAATATGAACTTGGTAGCATTAATTAAAACACTGAATTTAAAGCAAAATTGTAAAAGTCATAGAAGTGAAGTCTATCTGCTAAGGGTTGTAGGGATGGTTTGTGAGTGGTAGCATAATCACATCAATTACTGAAGTAAGCGTGTGCAATATGAACTTGGTAGCATTAATTAAAACACTGAATTTAAAGCAAAATTGTAAAAGTCATACAAGTCTATCTGTAAAGGGTTGTAGGGATGGTTTATGGGCGGTAGCATAAACTCATGCATTTATGTAGGCTGTATATTCATTAAAAAGATGGTAGCACACCATTTAACAGCACTACTTTTTTTTTGGTCAGCAAATTATGTAGACCCTGGGGACATCGAGACACGAAGAAGTACTACACAGGGTACGCTGTCATGTTTGCTGGTGGACCAGTAAGTTGGAGCTCTAGACGTCAACCGATTGTAGCAGTTAGCAGTTTCATCAACGGAAGCAGAGTACATCGCTACTGCTGATTGTAGTAAAGATGCTATTTATTAAAACACCTTATTGAAGAAATTAATGAAGTGGACATTAAAGTACATCTGAACGTAGACAATCAGAGTTCAATAAATTTAATTAAAACAGGAATAATAAACAGAAGGAGCAAACATATCGATGTACGATATCATTACATACATGAGAAACATTTGAAAGGTGAAATTGATGTAATTTATTGTCCTTGATAGTCAAGTGGCAGATATTTTAACTAAACCCTTAGGAAGATACAAATTTGAAGTTCACTGTAATACTTTACTTAAATAATTTATAGTATTTTGATCAATTTTACCCTGTACTTAATTTAAAATTGTTCTGAAAATCGTTAATTTTTTAAAGGAATTTGAAATTAGGAGAAGGTGTTGAAGGATAATTTCAGATTTTAAGGTTGCTTGACTGTTTCGTAGAAGAATAAAACAAAAACAGTCAGTGATTGATTTTGTAAAAAGTAAAAATATGTCAGTTGTCAATTGTAAGTGTGTATTAAAATAATTCGCTTCAATAATAAAAATATTAAACCTTACTCGCACTGAGTTATTAATTTATTTTCTTAACTCTGCAGTGCAGTCGGACGAATAAGTTTTCATTGTCAATAAGCGTGGCGTCACCCACAGTTTTTGGCACCATTTTGTCTTCTGACGTCCTCGTATTCATACGCGTTTATTTTGACACATTTATAAAACAGAATCAAGAAAATTAGTACTTATGAATAATCCAAGTATTTATTTAGATTTGGTCAACTGTAACATAAGAGTATTTAATTGGTCGACTAGACTGATTCAGCTGATTCTGGCGTTGCAATAAGGTTCAAAATCGCTCAGATGATTTTGAAACCTATGCGTGACTATGCCTTGTCTCCTCTCTATTCCTGGTCTAAGATGTAGGATCCTAATCTCTGTCTAGCTCATTGCACTTCAATGCTATAGCAAACACCAAACGTGATGATGGCGAGAAGAAGATATGCTTAGAAGATCAAACTGCGACCTTACCCCTACTCCAGATGGCTAAGCACAATATTAGTATCAAGTCAGTGGCGTAGCATTGTTAAGTAGTATTTCAATATCCAGAGACTGGATTGAATTTCTGGTTAGCACTTGGTGAACATATTTTAACAATTGGAGTATGGACTTTTGATATTCTTTAATTCTTTGTGTGAATTACTTTCCGCTTTGGCCATTACAAGGGTCACATTCAATTTAATACACGCCGGTAATTTAAACAAAGAATTAAAAAACATCAAAAGTCTATAAATAATAACAAATTTAGTATTGGTTTTGGCGTACATTGTGTAGAACAGAAACATACTTTAACGTTTAACGGTAACTTGAAAGTATTGCACGTGCAACAAAAAAGATTAAAGTTAAAACTTGAAAATTTAGAAACTTAAAAAGATAATAATAAGAAAAGACAACATTGAATGTACATATTATGTTTTCTTTTATTGAGTTAATTTGTACCTCTTCTTTTGTAGACTTGCACGCGTTTTTGTTAATAAATTATTATTATTATTATTATAGTCTATCATTTATTATGTGGCCATGTTTCATTTTTATTGTT
This sequence comes from Harpalus rufipes, assembly GCA_951394225.1. Lineage (NCBI taxonomy): Eukaryota > Metazoa > Arthropoda > Insecta > Coleoptera > Carabidae > Harpalus > Harpalus rufipes. The sequence continues at coordinate 28,381,376 of OX596275.1, read as the reverse complement.
ATTAACTTCAATTTTGTTTATTATTTTAAAGTGCAACATTATTTATTTTTATGTTTAAACTCTATTTAAGTTAAATATGGAGCACGCTACTGACATTTTTCGCACCAATCGTGCCTTAGGAAGGGGTGGCTTAGTATGCGCGGGTCTTCGCCATTACCCGTGAATTTTGCTGTAAATATTTATGTTTGATGCATATATGTTCGGGGTTATCTCTCATTTTTTTTTGTATACAGTGTTCATTTTAAATGAGCCGCCATTGCTATCTCGAGAACTATGGGAGCTTCAAAGACAGTTAAATGGGCAAACAATTTCTATTTCACAAGACAAATTTAAAGAAGAGAAAAAATATTTTTTTCGACCAGTGGTTCTTAAAATGCGGGACCTAACATTTTTATTTTAAATGAGAACATATATTTTTTATATGCTCATTTGTTAGAGAATTTAATTCTGAATTCAATGATATAATGTTTTTATACTCTTAAGCCTCGTACAGACCTGCGAACCGTTCCACGAACCGTTCGGCGAACCGTACGCCGAACCGTTCCACGAACCGTTCGGCGAACCGTACGCCGAACCGGTCGCCGAACTGTTCGGCGAACGGTTCGACGAGCTCTAGCAGATGATGGTGGGGGAATGTTCGTCTCTTTTCCATTATTGTTGCAGATACATTATGTATGTTTTGTGGATTCCAAATAATATCATGATTTCTGTACAATTCGATAAATTTTGAAGTATTGTCTTTAGACCATTCCATTTTTGATAAATGTAGTATTAATGAAGAGCAAACATCTACTTCGAACCAAAGAATAAAGTGTAATAAAATATTTTGTTGCAAGTATCCGTTCGCTGTCGCGTCCAGACTAGCTGCAACGTGTTCGCGCAACATCCTTTGATCGTTCGTTGAAATACCGACAACGGATGGATCGCGCAAACGTTGCAGGCAAACGTTGCAGGCAAACGTTGCACGTGTTGCAGTGCTTTGCTCGGATCGCCGTTTTGTTGCGCCGGTCTGGACGTGGTTCGCCGAACGGTTCGTCGAACGGTTCGGCGAACGGTTCGCAGGTCTGTACGAGGCTTTACATGATGATTTTTTTGAGAAAAATACAGGTAAAGTTCTATATTAATTTGATTAAAATATGGCTATAATAAGTGTGTCATGAATGGAAAAAATGAATACGTGTTAATTTTTTATATAGAATATTAGTATGCCATGAAAGAAATACGTGAATATTTTGTTTGCATTGACATTTACGATCAATTACAAGAGCAAAATAATCACTTCTTTTTGTCAGGGCACTCTAATTCTATATTCACTTAGTATGCAGCGTTGCGAGAGCTGCTAGCGCTACGTTGGGCTGTGCGCAGAGAAAGCTTGTTTTTATGTAGCGCAACTTCCCAGCGCTGCAGAAAAGCGTAGCGTAATATTTCTACGCTGTAAACTCACAGCGGAGATGCAATGGAGTTATCAGCTGTCACTTTGTGAAAAATTGTGGCAGAACACCATGTGTGTCACAACTACGATACTACGAATATTATGAAATTATATAATCTACTCGTATTATGCCGACAATATCCATAATTTAATGTATTTTGTACATACACTTATATGAAATTTGAATTTGACATAAGCAGACAAACAACGGGAATAGAGGTTTGTTTTGATAGTCAAATGTTGCTATGGTTACCGCTCAGTGCCGTTCATTGACAATTTGAAGCGCTATTCCAACGCTAGGGTACCTCTATATACAGGATGGTGACCGGCACAGCCGAACATAGGACTTTAACATGTAAAATCAGACTTTCCTAATTTCCTGCTTCCCATAATTATTTTAGGGAAAAAGGTTCAAATAATAGTTGTAGGGCAAATTTAGCATCTGAATCAATAAACAAAATTAATTTTGTGTGCTTTGTAACGGCAGAAATTAGGTACAAAAACTTCGAAAATCACCCCAAAAATAGCTATAGCCATGGAATTAAAACAAAAAATTAACAAATGTTAACGATTTATCTGTCAAGGGAGGTTAATTTATTTTTATTATTATTTGTAATTTCTGTTCAAGTGAACAAATATCAATTTAAATTAACAGATAATTATTAACTGGAACAGAAATAATACCTAATAAAAATAAATTACTCTAATATGACAAATAAACCGTTAGACATTTGTTATTTATTTTGTCTCAATTCCATGGCTATTGCTATTTTTAAGGTGATTTTTGTCAATTTCATACCTAATTTCTGCCGTTACAAGGCATACAAAATTAATTTTGCTTATTGATACAGATACAGAATTTTATGCTCTGTAACTTGTATTTGAAGCTTTTTTACTTGAAATAATTAAGGAAGCAGTAAATTAGGAAAGTCTTATTTTACATGTTAGAGTCCTATGTTATCTGTATTCCGTATATTTCCTATGCTTACAATGAAGTTGTCCGCCTCACGCTATAACGTCACACATAGAGAAGGGATAAGCATTCAGCCCTGTTTTCTCGTGTGGTCTCGTTTCGCTCTAGTGCGATCTGCTCTAGTGCAGATACGCGTTTTTGGCTGTGCTGTACGTGCATGTTTCATTGAGCTTTATGTCGGTAACAAAAGTAAGTATAATCAATCTATTATTATTTTAATAACTATTATTATTGTTTGATATTTCCCTTTTTTACCTCTCGCTAAGAGAGGTATTGGATTCATGCTAAAAATCGCATATCCATATTATAGTGAATAAGCATGTTTTAAGGTCCCTAGAATCCGATTATAACATTTTTACGATGATGTCTGTGTGTGTATGTGTGTGGTACGTTGGAAGGACGATTTCTCAAATTTTATAAGACTAAAGACCCATGTAAGTACGGATTCCTGAATCTAACAGTAATGAGAAGAGTTGAATAGATTCTGGTAACAATTGCACAACCGAAAGTAAGTTTCAAAAAAAAAAAAAATTCTAAATATTATTTTTTGAAAATTTGTTACTACAAATAATAAAAATAATTAAATTGTCAATTTGGCACATTTAATTTTTTTATTATATCTCCTAAATAAAAATGTCCATTATACAAGGTCGAACTCACTCAGAACGATTTGATTCTAAACTGTTTTCTGCTTTAATTGTATGTTGTGCTGGTTGCTTATCCCCCTTTTTAGTTTTGATTGATGGCAATAGCATTTAATAAGTAATATTACTTATTAAATGGCAATAGTATTTGGTAATTAAAAGTTATCGTACGGATTAAGGACAAGGGCAGTCGAAAAGAAACAAATACTTAACAAACCTAAGCTCAACTAAAGCTGAAGCTATTGCGCTACTTGTGATAAAAAAGATAATTTTAAGAAATTATCATAATTAACTTGCAGAAAAAATATTATTTATTCGATTAAGTAGACAAATTTAAGAATTAGATACGTAACAAAATTTAAAAATATTTCTATTGATTGAATTGCCATGAATTCAAAGGGTTCGGAAATCCTTTAAAAATTAAAACTTATGTAGTAGTTAACATTTAAATTACAATGAACGAGTAAGATATTTCACTTTGACCTCGAAAGATAATTAAAAATCTATTTCTGTTGGTGTAGTACGAAAGATTGAAATAATTTCATTTGCGCTGTTATTTATGCCTCGAGAACCGTGAATGAAATTTTAACTGAATAGCACCGCAATTATATAGGAACATACGTATTTTATTTTAACACTACTTATTTAAATTACCTAATACGTATACATACGTAAATTTGTGTATGAAATAAAAAAGCAACAAACAAGTTAAAACAGAAACGTTGATTGTTCCAATGAAAACCACTCATATGAGTGTTTTCGGTTCTCGCGATTTCAAATGACGTCATACCCGTTCCATCTTTGGATGAATTCAGTGACTGAACAAAGTCGACAAGCATGATAATACACGTTATCGCAACACTAGAACTTGAATTCTCTCAAGAGAGCGACTTGTGCATCCTCCATTACTCGTCTGTGACTGAAGTTCTAATGGCGGTAGATTGTTGGCTGACGCTGACAGATGACAGGTAAGACGGTCGCGCATTCTGGTGTCTTTTGAGGGAGTTATATTATGACATATTATTATGATTTAAATTCTTCTAATGTATAAAAAGTTACATCTCAAAAGAGGTAATATTGAAATTTGATAGATTTATGTACAATTTAATTTATATTTAACATCTAATTAACAAATATTTACTTTCAATCGTCCATTTTATAATTTCGAGAAAGAAATCAATTATCTATCTATAGATGTTAATGTCTCTGAGACAATAAGTACACCTTGAAATTGATCAAAGAAAAGACGAATCACTAAATTTTGCATAGTTATATGTCTTGTGTCTTGAGCAGCAGGGACAGGGACAAAATAAAGTTGACCATTACAATATTTAATTAAATTTGTTGTGTATTGGATCGCAGTTATTGCAGTGGCCACCTGTTTGGCGCTAGTGTAGCACGAGAATCCGCCTTTCCAGTCAGTGCTCAGTTGCACACTCAGTACTCAGTTGCTTTCAAACTTGTATGTGAGTGGATGTAGTTCGTTGAAATGTAGATTTTGTAAATGATTCACATGTTTCATTACTGCATGATTTAATCATAGTGTACCATTTTGTATTAGTGGTAGTGTTGTGTGATATTCAGTATTAAGCTAAAAGGTTGGAATGATGCAGCCACAGGATATTTTAATTACACAGGTGAGAGCAAATGCAAAAAGTAGTGCATAACTAAATGATGATTTCACGGTTATTGTTTAACAAATGTCAATTATAACTGTTTCTTAGGTTTCACTTAATAATTAATACAGTTAATATATGAATACTATAAATATGTTTTTATTTCTTCGGTGTACTAGACCAATAAATAAAAATTGTTATGAAATTTCAATGACTTTCTTATTATTATCTTTTGATGTTTATAAATTATATATTATATGTTGTAAGATATTTGTTAATACTTAAAAATAATGTTGAACGTAAACATTTTATAATTTCATATTGAAACAATTATGTTACTATTTTTTTTTGTTATTTTATTTTTAAGTTCAAATGATTTAATAGAAGTATTTAATTAGGAAACTATTACGTAGCTCACATGCACATACCATTATGTTAATGGTGATTGTATTATTCGTCGTATTAAATTCGAATAAATTTTCTAAGCTCAATAAGTTCTAGTATAATATCTGTTTGTTAAAAGAGAGATAATTTTTTATCTATATTGTGTTATCGGAAATGTTTTATTGATCCACTATCTTTAAGTACAAATTTATTTTTTAAAAACGTTTAATTTTATACTAATTTGGGGATTTCAGAATTTTTGACGTATAATTTTAATATGTATAAAAAATATGATTTTTGTGTCCTGTCAACCAAATAGCAAACATTTGTATTTTTTGTTTTGTCTTCTGATATACTTTCTAGCTAAGTGGATCTTACTTTTCTTGATCGATAATTAAACCAGTAAATTGCTTTATTAAACGTGTGTATCAAATGTAGGTTATCTTCTATTGGACGAGTGATATATCTGGGGCGTTTTTAGCGATAAATTATTTGATCTCAGTAATTTTTCTTTTCCTTCGTTGCAATTTTTGCTAATATAAAGAGAAAATAGAAAACACATTATTTATTCTATTAATTGCATTGGAAGAGAAAATATTTTTACTTTGAGATATTGTTTTGCAGATAAGGAGATATTTCATAAGTAAATTTTCCACGTCAATGGCTGCAGGTGAAAGATATTAATATTTAGCACGTTATCGTCATTAAAGATAATTTATATTGTATATTAAACATTAAAAATTGATAAATTCTTATTGTAGTTGTTTATCATTACTGATACCAACTGAAAACTGAATTAAAGTGTACAAATATAATTACAATGTGTCGCATGATGATTTTTTATAGAATTTTTAATAAATTACTATTTTTAAAAATATTACTGATATGAATAAATTGTAATATAATTCCTACGTACATAATGTATTTTAAAATAAAAAAAGTTAAGGCACAGTATGTATATTATAGTAAATAACAAATATATTGCATGTTGTTTAAAGTTTATTTATAATATTTGTATTTGTTGATTCGTTGGTGGTAGCTCGGTCTAGGTCATATCGTGACTGCACCAGGTTCAGTGTTATTGTCCGGCAGCACGTCTCGCGGCGAGCACGGCATTGCTTGGGGCACGGACACGCAAAAGCCAAAAATCGATGCTGCAGAGACTGCTGAGTACACTGCGCTCACCCTCGTGCTTTCACGCCCCTGCACAACCGCGCTACAGGGATGAACTCAGTCAAATTTATTTTACAATACTATTTTCTTCTGTATTTTGGTTGCTTTCTAATAGTGCAGGTTATTTGAAAGGTAATGTTTCATATAAGACAGGATAATGTATACAATGAAATATTAGCATCTCGGGAACCATAAGAGAACAGAGTCAAAGCTGTCTTATTTTATTGGTGTTAAAATCACATATTTTGGTCGCGTGACCGAGTACTTTGAGTAGATGACCGGTTGTGATTCGTATGGTCCGAATACTATTCCGACCAAAGTCAAACTTGAAAATTATTTCCAATTTAATAGTATGAAAGTGATCCCACCACGGCAGCTTTGAGAGTCTGTGAGGTGACGCCTAGTAAAATCCCTTACCGGTACATATATACATATATGTATTGTTATTATTAGAAACCGGAAAAATAAGCAATGATTTTGAAGGGTGCTTTAAAAATACCAAAGCAGTTAATGAAAACTAAATCAATGGCAAAAAATCTGATGTGGTCAGCACAATATCTTTCGTCAATCATGGGAATTATGTATAAATTCCATACATAATTTTTTTTGCAAAAGATTCTAAATTTCCAGTAAAATTATTTCATAAACAAACTATGCAAATTGCACTTGACACTAATATCTTCTTCTTCTTCTTTAGCTTTCCCCATTCGTTAGGGGTCGCTATTTTTTATTTTCTTTTTCCACTCATTTCTGTTTTGCGTGTCGTTCTCATTCAGTTCCTTTTCTCTCAAGTCTTCCGCAATACAGACCTTCCATCTTATCTTTGGTCTTCCTCTGTTTCTTCAACTTTCTATTACTAAGCTATTCATTCTTCTTTCAATATATTCATCTCTCCTCATGACATGTTCAAACCAATGTAATCGTCTCTCTATCTTTTAGAAACTTCTTATACTAGAGTTATTTCTCTTATTCTTTCATTCCTTACCGTGTCTTTCCCAACATCTACCTCAAGATCCTCATCTTTGCCACATTAATTTACTTTTCATTGATGCTGACATGTGTCAATTTGAATTATTTGAATATATTAGCAGTTTCCATGGTTAGCATAGCTGGCTGATTTATAAAATTTAATATCTTTATAATTCTTTAACTCCATATCTATTGAATAAGAAGTATAAAGTGCAATCGAATCGTATAGAGAATAATAAATTCTCTAAGTTATAATAACATTAAATGTCAATAAATCATATTTAACTGTTAAAATCTTAACAAAAATTTGAAGTAGACATTTCCAATGTATTTACTCAAATAATAACATTATTAATAAAAATAAGATTAAGTAAAATTATTCTTGGTGAAACAAGTTGACAATTAAGAATTGTTCTAATTTTTTTGGTCAAACTATGCCTCTTGTCATTGAGAATGTTCTTAAATGCTGAAAAACTTCTTTCTGCGTCCACACTGATGGTAATGGGTGTATATGTATTTGAACGAAAAGCTATTATACCATATTTAAATAATTAATATTTGTATTTGTGCCACTCAAAACAGACGAAATTTGTTCTAGGATTTTATAGCCCTCGTTTTTACCTTCCGTCACCTATAGGTAAGGAAGGTATTGTCTTTGGTCAAAAAATTCGGTGGTGAGTTTTCATTGAATAAGCACGTTTTAGGGTCTTTACAATATGATTTTACTATTTTTACGATAATGTCTGTATGTGTGCGTGTGTGTGTGTTCGTGTGTGCGTGTGTGCGTGTGTGTGTGTATGTGTGTATGTGTGTGTGTGTGTGTGTGTGTGTATGTGACCGCGGTTTCGTCAACGATATCTCCAATACTAGAATTCCAAAAATTACAATTCTTGCGTATTCCTCTTCCTTACAACCATATGCAGACTTGATTAGATTTTGGTTATAATTGTTCAACCGGAAGTACCCTCATTTGAAGATTTTAACAGTTTTTCTTGAAAAACTCAGTTAAATGTTATTATAACTTAAAGAATATATTATTCTCTATACGATTTGATAGCATTTTATATTTCATATTCAACAGATAGAAGAATTATAAAGATTATTATAATTATAAAATTTCATAAATCAGCCAGCTGTGTTAACTTAACCATGGAAACTGCTAATATATTCAGGTAATTCAAATTGACAGATGTCAATATCAATGAAAAGTAAATGATAAAAGAGTAAGGGAAATAACTCTAGTGTTGGGCGTTTCTAGAAAGATATAAGAGAGACGATTACATTGGTTTGAACATGTCATGAGGAGAGATGAGTATATTGGAAGAATGAATAGTTTATAACAGAAGGTGGAAGAAACATAGGAAGTCCAAATATAATATGAAAGGAGAGAAAAGGAACTGAATGAGGACGACATACAAAACAAAAATTAGTGGAACAAGAAAATAAAAAATAGCGACCCCCTAACGAATGGGAAAACTACAGAAGAAGAAGATGTTAGTGTCAAGTGCAATTCGCATAGTTTGTTTATGAAATAATTTAACTGGAAATATAGGATCTTTTGCAAGAAAATTTAAAGTGGGGCGCATGCAGTGACGTGACTTTGCTGACTTTGGCAAGCAGATATGTGGACCCGTGTCAAAATGACAGCTATTAATTACGTCCATCACTGACAAATGTCATATTTTTTCATTCAAAATTTCATGATGTTCTTATTTCATGTGGTTTATTTATTATCAGGGTTGTGGAATTCAGTTGCCGAGAAAAGGAATCAGAAAATACAAAAAAAAAGAAATTTTGAATAAAAAATTTCGACGTGAGGATGACCCGCAAAATAGAAATGATGGAAGAAAAAAATTAAATATAGCGACCCCCTAACGAATGGGAAAAGCTAAAGAAGAAGAAAATGTCAGTATCAAGTGCCATTTGCATGAAATAATATTACTGGAAATTTTTAATCTTTTGCAAGAAAATTTATGTATGGAATTTGTACATAAATACACAGGATTGACGGAAGGTATTGTGCTGGCCACATCAGATTTTTTGATATTTGTTTTGCTATTATTATATCACCACAGGTCCTGGAATCGACGCGGGGCGCTTGTGTAAAAAACAATATTTGTTTAGATGCTACAGATAACATAAATTATTAAAAAAAATAATTGAAGCACTAAAAAATAAGCTTAAAATAAGAATGAATTTAAAAAAAGTATAAAAACACCAAAAAAGGGTGTAATGATGGGTGTCAAATAACATTTTATTGTGATTCGTGCAGAATTGAAAACAATTTGTGTTTTCTTGCAATTTTTCATTTAGTTCTTTTTTTAGTGCGCCACTGGCGACATGAAATTTTTATTAAAAATAATGAATTATTAATTAATTCGTAATTATTTCCTATTCAATGTCTGTTATGTGATTAGATAATTCATTGTTTTTAATAAAAATAAGAAATAATTTATCAAATTTTGGTAAAATTATTTTTGATTGAGAATGTGCACATCCTTAGTTTTTTTTATATGTGTATGTGATGATCGTTTCGGATCGCGTAACTCCAATATCACGATTCCAAAAATTATATATTTTTTGTATTCCTGAAGTTTGAATTCATATTCAGACATGATTAGATTTTGGTTATAATTGGTCCACCGGAAGTACCCTAATTTGCAACTTTTAACAGTTTATCTTGAAAAAAAAAAACAAAGAATATATTATTCTCTATATTGCATTTTATACTTCATATTCAATAGATATAGAGTTACAGATATAAAGATATTAAATTTCATAAATCAGCCAGCTTTGGTAACCATTCAGATAAATCAAATTGACATATTATGTCAGTGTCAATGAAATGAAAATGAATGTGGCAGAGATTAGGATGTTGAGATAGATGTTGGGGTAGACACGGAAATATAAGGTAAGGAATTAAAAGATAAGAGAAATGTCTCGAATGATAGAAGTTTCTAGAAAGATACAAGAAAGACGATTACATTGGTTTGAACATGTCATGAGAATAGATGAAGAATATATTGCAAGAAAAATAAATAGCTTAATAGTAGAATGTAGAAGAAATAGAGGAAGACCAAAGATTAGACCGAAGGACTGTATTGCGGATAACTTGAGAGAAAAGGAACTGGATGAGGACGACACGCAAAATAGAAATGAGTGGAAGAAGCTAAATAAGAAGAAGTCAGTGTCAAGTGCAATTTGCTTAGCATATTTATGAAATAATAGTACTGAAAATATAGGATCTTTTGCGAGAAAATTTATGTACAGTATTTTTTTTTAAAATGTCCGATCAAGGTCATCTACGAATTGTATGAATTAAGATTTTACTCCGCCTATTTCGACATTTTTATGAGAGTCCATAAGATACTGTTATTTTATTATTATAATAATATATGTTAAAGCAAAAGCATTCAAAAATCAAAACGGAAATTAACTGATAAATGTAAAACCAAATACATAATGTGAAAAATAAGATACTGACACTTTGTCAGTGTCAGTGACACTGACAGAAAATAAAGTTATTCGTACGGCTATGAATCAACTTACGTTACAGTGAAAGTATTGTCAACAACGACAACATTGTGACACAAATTACGGCGGCAGGCGGCGCTAGAGTTTGTCCATTGTTGGTTTCACAGTAGGCGGGAGTACAAGACGCGCGAATCTCGCTTTTAAAATCGGGCAACCAAACAAATTGCTAAGGATATGACATGTCATCCTAATTATTAATCGACTTCAATCGATTTTAGTTTGCGAACTAATTGATTTTTAAACAAAATTCTTTCACTAATATTCATTAATTTACGTATATATTCGCATTCTTATAAGATTGTTAAAATTTGAGTATGGTACCCCATTCTCAGTGATTACTTATGTATGTATGTTCTGATGAGGTTGAAACCAGGGGCTTTGTCTACGAATCTGGTCGTTATAATTTCTTATTATTTATTTAAGTAATTCATAATTGATAAAAAATATGATATAATAACGCGTAAATTAAATTTGTAAGAGTTAATTAGCGAAAAGAAAGTACAAATTGCTAATCTGGGGGGAAAATTACAGCGAAGTTGAAACAACATTAAAATCGATTTAGGTACGTTCCATCCTTACATCTTATATCCTGCTTTTCGGCCTTGTTCTCGAAAGTTAACGTCGCCCATATGGAAAATCGGTTCTCGTTCTTGGAGTGAGTGATTCATCTGAAGTACTCGTGTTGCATCAGTATCGGTGCTTGCGCAGTGCGTAGGAACAGAATGAAAAGGAAAGTTGTATAGGAATTGTATAGGGTTGTATTATGAATTCACCCTTATAAAATGGTAATATAGCTTATTCGGGTAATGTTATTATAAAAGAATTTATTCATATTGTAACAAATTTAACTTTATTTAATAATAATAACAATAACTGTTTGACATAAATATTGGTAGGTAACTATGTAATATTGAATTTGAATTTTTAATAAATAAATATGACGACAAATTTGTTATTTTTTTCAAAAAAAAAAAATACGAAAGATACCTCTTTTTTAAATTTTTAGTTAATATGCGTCTTTGTCCAAATTTCATATAGGTACTTCATTTATTCGTTGTTCTAGTCATTTTCAAATATCATGATATTGCTGAAAAATATATACATATTGTAATTTTTGAAAATAAGACCACTGCTTCTAATAACAAATATAGGTCATGGAACACACAGTAACAATTGGATGACTGTCCTATCGACAGTTGGTAACCCTAGTTATTATGTACTTCTTGACCAATATGGGCAAATATTCAGTATGGCCACGTAAGAACATATTCGGGTCTATTCTATAACTCAGTGGTTAATTTTTAACAACTGGTTAAAAAAAATAACCAATCAAGTATATTGATATATAACAAAAAATACGATTTTTAGTTGTTATATCAATATCTATTGCATACAATTTATAACAAGTTGTTAATCATTAACAACTGAGTTACAGAATAGACCCGATTATCTACTTTAATGTAATATAAAATTGCTGCATAAAAAACTTTATTTTTATTAGAAAATTTTAAGTTGTACAGTTCAGTATCCTAGACTTAGAGGGCTTTTATAATTAGAGTATTTACACTCTTAAAGATATTATAAAATATAATAATTTAATTAATCCTACTATTGAATATGTGTTGTTTCTTCCTTGAATACAGAACTTGAAACCTACTGTTTTGTGCACTAATGTTATTCCTATGGCAACGTGTAGGCGAAAATAGGAACAAACTACAACAGAATTCCTAACATTTATTTATTTATTTGAAAAATAACTTCACAAGTATTAAAAATATTACCTACACTAAACATAAAATACATAGTAACATATTTCCACACTATAAAGTATTTTAAATAAAAAATATATCATTACAGTATATTACCCATTGCTGGGTGTGCCAATCTGCTTTGTACACATATCGGTAATGAAATAATGAAATATTTGTACTGTGCGGGCGCTTACCAGGCGTCACCTGACGGGCACTTAATGCTGGCGTGGAGAGTGCACCACAGGGGCCAATTTAATGCCATTGGAAGTAATTTTTGGTGTCAGTCGGGATCGAACCCGGGCCTCCAAATTCGCGACTAGACACTCAGGCATACGGCCACGAGACCCCAAAATAATAAAAATAATTTTCTTGACATTTGCGAATGTTTATATTTACACGAATCATAGCCATCTATGTTAATTTGCTCTCCTTACATAACCTACCACATTAACAAGTATGTATTTTTTTTCTAATAGCAAATATTACAAATTTTAAAATTGTAACTTTTATTTGTTTTGGTGAAGTGTAAAAATTAAAGAAATATTAATATTTAAAATAAAAGTTTGTAATTGGTTTTGCTGTTAAATAACGTAGTTTAAAATTTTTAGTAGGCATATATTATTTCAGTATTTCGTGAGTAGTGAAATTAGCGACGCGTCACTCAGCGACGGGGCGGCAATAAAAAAATGCGTATAATCATCAACATATGGGGACAAATTAGATAGCTGCAAACATATATTAACAAATTATTTTAATAAACTATTAAATAGTTGAATAATATATTCTCCATATACTTATAAATGTAATAAAGAAATACAACAACCCTACGGGTTGGGCTGTGATTTTATTATACTGGGATAGTTTTCCCCTAGCTTCCTTAATAAATATATTTTGAATTGTTACAAATAAACAATTTTTAATAATAAATTATTTCATTCGCGAAGAATATAATTCTAACGATTAAGGATAACTGACAACACCCCTACGGGTTAGCCAGCAATTCTATTGTGCTCAGGTGGTTAACTTAATAAATATATTTTTAAATGTTACAAATTAAAAAAAAATTAATAATAAATTATTTCATTTCTTACGATTATACTTTTGATAATTAAGGGTAACTGACAACACCCCCACGGGTTAGCCTGCAATTATATTATGCTCGCGTGGTTAACAGGACCGCTAGCTTCCTTAATAAATATATTTTGAAGTGTAACAAATAAACAATTGTTAATAATAAATTATTTTATCCGCGAAGAATATAATTCTGTCGATTAAGGATAACTGACAACACCCCTACGGGTTAGCCAGCAATTCTATTGTGCTCGGGTGGTTAACAGGACTCCTAGCTTCCTTAATAAAAATATTTTGAAGTGTTACAAATAAACAATTGTTAATAATAAATTATTTTATCTTTTAAGATTATACTTCTGACGATTAAGGATAACTGACAACACCCCCCCGGGTTAGCCAGCAATTCTATTGTGCTCGGGTGGTTAACAGGACCCCTAGCTTCCTTATTAAATATATTTTGAGGTGTTACAAATAAACAATTTTTAATAATAAATTATTTCATATGCTAAGATTATATTTCTGACGATTAAGGATAACTGACAACACCCTTACGGGATAGCCAGCAATTCTATTGTGTTAGGGTGATGAAGAGGAACTTAGCTTCGTTATCAATATATTTTGAAGTGTTACAAATAAACAATTTTTAATAATAAATTATTTCATCTGCTATGATTATACTTCTGACGATTAAGGGGAACTGACAACACCCCTACGGGTTAGCTAGAAATTCTATTGTATTGGAGTGGTTAACAGGACCCATAGCTTCCTTATTAAATATATTTTGAAGTGTAACAAATAAACAATTTTTAATAATAAATTTTATCCGCGAAGAATATAATTTTGACGATTAAGGATAACACCCGTACGGGTTAGCCAGCAATTATTTTGTGCTCGGGTGGTTTACAGGACACCTACTTCCTTAATAAATATATTTTGAAGTGTTACAAATAAAAAATTGTTAATAATAAATTATTTCTTCTTTTAAGATTATACTTCTGGCGATTAAGGGGTTGTTAATAGGACTCCTAGTTTCCCTTACTAAATATATTTTGCAGTGTTGCAAATAAACAATTTTTAATAATAAATTATTTCACCCGCGAAGAATATAATTCTGACGATTAAGGATAACTGACAACACCCGTACGGGTTAGCCAGCAATTATATTGTGCTCGGGTGGTTTACAGGACACCTACTTCCTTAATAAATATATTTTGAAGTGTTACAAATAAAAAAATGTTAATAATAAATTATTTCATCTTTTAAGATTATACTTCTGACGATTAAGGGGTTGTTAATAGGACCCCTAGTTTCCCTTACTAAATATATTTTGCAGTGTTGCAAATAAACAATTTTTAATAATAAATTATTTCACCCGCGAAGAATATAATTCTGACGATTAAGGGTAACTGAAAACATCCCTACGGGTTAACCAGCAATTATATTGTGCTGGGGTGGTGACCAGGACCCCTATCTTCCTTATGAAATATATTTTGAAGTGTTACAAGTAAACAATTTTTAATAATAAATTATACCGGTGTGAAGGTAACGACGAATTTTCAGCGATGAAAATAATCTCCGTTCAAGTTGCATGGAGGCGAAACAGTAATACATATAGACGGAGAGGCAGCGACAGATTCATAATTATTATCTGTAAGATACGTTCTTCATATATGCTATTTATAGACTATTGGTGATGTATATGTTAAATAAGTTTGTCACAACAACAAACTCATTGAAATCAAATTATAAAATTTAGTGTTATGTACTTTAATTATTGTGAGTTTGGTTCTGTCATTGCCCATTACACCCCTGATAAAATGAAAATTTCCTACATATTATCAATCAATATGTTATGTAGTTTGATTTCTGTGAGTTTGATTCTGTCACAAACCGTTTTACCTATTACACCCCTGATGAACGGAGATTATTTTCGTCGCTGAAAATTTGTCGCTATTTTCACACCGGTGTAAATGTTTCGAGTACAGTTTCACTATACAGTTTTAATGTGCAATATATAGTTTGCAATATCCTTTAATCACGTACGATGTTATAATATAATGAATATCTGTACATCGACATCTAATATATCCGGATTCCTGCTATGCTACAAATATAGCTTTACGTGCAATGTGAAATACGTGAGGGAGTGCTTAATGCTCGACTGCGAAATGATCTTCGATAACTTCAAGCAAAAAATGTTATTATGATTTTTCATTAAATAAATTGATTTTTGTAGCAAAGGTTTCCTTATTGATTTTCTGCGACGTAAAATATAGCATTATATTGATGTTTTTAATGAATAATGGCAGATTTGTCAATGGATAAAATTAAACAAATTATAAGCAATTTAATACACTCTCCCTCCCACATACCTATATCAAGTAAAAATGATATTAGGTTACTGTAATTTTAAAAAGAAAATAATAAATACTTGATGACCAAGTACGCATATATTAATTATTTAAAGGGGAAAATGTAAAAAGTTACAGTAGTGTGGCTAAAAAAAGTATAGTGATAACAATATTGTGATCGGTATATTTGAAAAAACTGCATATTAGAAAATAATAAACGATTTTGTACTTCACTGATAATGCGATCAACCCTGTCTTAGCGGGAGATTGTCTTATCGACCAGTCAGCGTAGGTTTAGCAGAAACTAAAAAAATAATATGATTGGAAAATTTAACTACGAGTATATATGTGTATTTATTTATTATCACTTATGAATAATTATACAGTTAACATTGCTAAATGTAATTTTGAATAGTTAAAACTTAAAACCATAACAGCTAAATGTATCTATACCTAATGCACATCTGAGAGAAATGAATATTGAAAAATTCAAGTACAGACTTCAACCCTCATAATTTTCGTAAGTATTTTCCACCTATGAAGGTCAGTAAAAGCAAGTATAAAGTGGACAGGTTATACTAAATTTATTTTCAAATTTATGATTCTGCATCTCCATAGCGCCGACAACAAAGAGAGATACCCAAGACTTTTATGGGTCCGGCGGAGAAAGTCTGCGCTCTTTTGATTAGTCGTAATTATAAAAAAAACCTGAAGAATGTGGTTATTGTTTTTGCTCACCATTGACGTTTTATTGTATTGAGAATATAATTCCTTAGTCACGTGACATGTTTTCCGCCAATCAACATTCAGAATCTCCCTAGCTACATGACTATCACAGCGATGATAAAAAACAAGGAAATTATCACCGTATTTATAGTCGTTACTAAGGGATTTGTTTTCTTTATTTATGACATTGACAGTTAATTTTGAATATAAAAATAAATAATAACAATAATTCAAACTCCGAAATATTAAATAAAACTCGTAAGTACCATGTTTTAATACAATATGAATATGTATATCAAAAGTTAGGTTAAGTTAAATTGCAAAAATTCATTATATTATCTCATTAAATATAAGCTCGTGATATGATTAATAATCGAAGATATTGCTCGTGAAACCGAAGCAGCACATTTCAATTCGTCCTTCGGACTCGTGGGCCGCTAGTATGAACAAGTGATTAAGGGTGATTAGCGAGCATTTGACTACCATTGTTTTATCCCAATCAATCGTTTATTTACTATTTTAGAGAAAAATACTTCAAATAAAATATGTGTGCAATTAATTTTTCTATAACTTTTATTGGAAATATTTTTCTCTAAAATAATAAATAAACGATCGACAGGGATAAAACAATGCTAGTCAAATGCTCGCTAATCACCCTTAATCACTTGTTCATACTAGCGGTCGTGAAATCTGCAGCTCGGTTTCACTCGAGAATATCATCGATGATAATCATATCACTTGTTATATTACGTATGATTATTACAGTTTAGTCGACAGGATTGAATTTTTTTACGACGTCTCTGCATATAGATGTCAATTTTTTTTTTTTTTCGAATTAATAATACATTTTTATCTCTGTACTTCATCTCTTTTCCATGGTGAAGAATTTGTTGTTTGTATACCATAGATTTATTAAATATGTAGTTGCTAACTTATTTTAAGTAAAAATAGTAAATAGGAGATAATAGGGTAGTTATCATTATGTTGAATTTTAATAAAATTCTTATTTGTTTGCAATATCTGATTCATAATAAGATATGCACTGTAATAAAAGTCGCCATTTATTATGTACATATTTCAAAAAAGTTATTAACAAAAATTAATATGATTAAAATCGACCTCTACACCATGACGTCACGTTTGCTTACTAAAAGCCACAAATAAAACTAATGTCGTTTTACTGCGATGAGATGCGAAATGTCAAAATGACAGTTCATATTTGATAATAAAATAAATAGAAATATTTATCAACCAAACAAGTTTTCCTTACCCCGCAAGACATACGTAACAAAAAGAATATACAGGATGTTAATTTAAAAGCGGGCTATATGCATTTAATATGGAAGATTAGTATTTCCTTGCTCAAAACTGATTCAGCTGATTCTGGCGTGACCTTGTCTCCCCTCTGTTCTTGGTCTAAATCTAAACGCTATAAACTATCTACAAGCGCTACAAGCAGCGTGTTGGTACCCACTGCAACGGAAGTACAAAGTGTACACAATGGCGAGAATAGGTACATATTTTCTACTTTTTCTCCTTTAACCCTCCGGAACACGCGTTAAATTTTGATACACAAGCGCACGCACCGGTCTGAGGGACCATTCGGCTAAAAGCGAGGTATATGACATCGACAAAATAAGCACCATTAATTGTTGGAGGATTATAAATTAACTCTAATTTATGTTTTGAGTTTTTATAAATTATTAATACACTATTTTTAAATCTATTAAGGCCCGGTATTTTCACTTCCGAATAAAGTTTCGGATAAGTATTCGTTAAATAAATTTATTATATATATTTATTCAACGAATAATTCCATTGAGTCTTTTCACACATTTGACAAAATCAAATAGTTATCTGTGGAATAATTTTAACGTTCGTAAATTAGTAACCTTACAGAGTGAATTTGTGTCAGAAGAGAAGGATGGAGTTTTGCGTAGCCACGTTAAGCAGACAAGGATGAAATGTGTCATTTTTTTTAATCCGTACTTGTCAAAATTTTGTTTGACATCCTTAATGTCATCTATATTCATCTGCATTTTTAGCCCTGGGAGATTGTGACTTAACAAGTGTACTATCTATTACAGTAATCATAAACGGTAAACAAACTATGTATATTGTATAATTGTCCTTATATTTTTTGTGTATTCCTTTCAGTTCGAGGTAAATAAATGTCATGGTATTCAACAAAATTATCCAAAATCCAAAAATATTTTACCAACGTCAAATGCCAGGATCTTTATAATGATTTGTCTATTCACTATTTGAGATCAAATACGAACCCCAATGTGTAATAATAAATTGAAAACAGTTTGTTTTATAATCGGAATCTGTCAAAAATTCCTTGATGTGTGTATGGTTAGATCGCTGTCTGATAGACTGATGGTGTGTTTAAAATTATCATATTATTTATTAATTTATAATTCAAAATCAAAATATCATCATACGCATCAAAAATATTTAATATATCCATATTGTTGATATATCTGTACTTTGTAGAAATGTAATGAACATACGAATAAACCATTTATTCGCTACCCATCTACCGAATAATTTATTCTGCGAATAACAGATATTATTCTTTCAAATAAATTTATTTACAAGTAAAAAGACAACAAACATATTTATCCGAAGGTTAAATGTATCTAAAGCTTTATTCGCAAGTGAAAATACCGGCCATAAATGTATTTTTATTTATTCTATTTTCCAACAAACAAAGAAAAGAATAAAATTAAACATTGTTTTGGGGTAATAATTGTAAATAACATTACAGCAAGGTTACTAGTATAAAAGAAAATGATAACAATGAGTGCCCGTGAGGTGACACCTGGTAAATGCCCACACCCCCACACGATCATTATCATTACCGATATCTGTGTACAAAAGCAGATTGGCACACCCAGTAATGGATATTATGCCGTGATGATAATATTTATTTATTTGTTTCATTTAAGTATATAAATCCATTATTTATAGTAAATTCACTTGGCTGCAGGGAGTCGAGTTAACTTCGATTTGGGAATTTTTCAAAAAGTTGCAAAAAACGTTTGCTTTGTTTTTAATAATCTATTCTTTAAAACAAGGCAACATAATACCATCTAAAATTATAAATTTCAAGCTATACTTATAAAAAAACTTGTAGAAGAATTAATCACGATATATAGCACGCATCGGTTCCATAGACCGTAATGGGTAATATAAGTCGTCTGTATTTATACTCTCGCACTGAAAATGATCATATGACCGAAAGGTACGGCACTTACAGAAATAATAAATATTAACTAGGTATCGTTGGACCCTGAGGGCGGGTGCGTGAGCTGAAGGGTTAAAAAAACAAAAATTATGCAAAATAAAAAATTAGGAAAATTTAAATATATGTATTTTCATGTATTAACCCTCAGTTGGTATACGGTTATTTTTAGTCACATAACTGGTATTGGTGGGGTGTTTGAACACCCCATTACCTATATTTAGGTAATTAATATTAATAAATAATCTTTATTTCTAATTTAATTTTTTTAACGTTTTAATTAGTTTATTTATGTATTAGTAATATACAGAAACACTTAACGATGTAAGACACTAAATCCTTTTAAAAAAACATTTTAAACTAAATAACTACGATATTGCGCATTAAAATTAACATATTTTTAAATTTTGCACAATTTTTAAGGTTTGCACCATTTAATAAGTAATATTAAGTATTAAGTAATATTACTTATTAAATGGTTTGCACAAAACAAAGAAATCTTCAGTAGGGCAAAGTTCAAAGTTATTCCGTATAAAATAAAGTTATTGTAGAACTTCACAAAAAAAAAACTGACGGGACGTGTTTTTTAAGTGGTAGCTTATGTGTACCTGATACGTCATTTTGGTTATCATCCACTTCTAAATCTTAATTTTTTTGTTATTTGTATATCCATAAAGTCACTTATATTCACGACTGTTTCCTCTAGTTCTTTTTGCGACAGATAGTGATTCATTTTTCAAAAAACATCACTTAAAAAACGCTAACGTAAGGGGTACGGTGGGATGTTTACACACCCCAAACTCAAAAATAACTATTAACGCATGCAGTTAATCAGAAACTGTTTTCACTAAAACGTGCATTGCCTCACTATAGGAAATTATCGACGACATGAATTCACAAGTATCATACAACTCCATAGTGATAGTACTTAAAATATAGACGCTGGCATGTGCAAAAACCTCACTTTACCAGTGGAGGGTTAAACAATTAAAATATGCGATAACTACCGCATTGCCAGTTCACCCGCGACATGGAGTTTGGTACAAAAGAAAATTCTTAAATTGATTCACTCGCTGTGATTATACTGTTCTTTGTTTTTTATTTAACTTTTCATCTACGGAAATTGTCATTAAGCCATTTTAATAGATTAATGCGGGTATCATCATTTTAAGTTCTAAGTACATCTAATTGATTAAAATCCTTTATACGTAATCACTACACTGCTTAAATTTAATAATTGGAAAACAAATAAGAAAACTGTGAAGACAAGTCAAACAACTCATAAATGACATTCGGTAAATTAAAAATCTTCTAAGAAGCAACAAATTTATTCATTAGTTCGCCAATTTTTTACTGCAAAACAATAATTGCCTTATTTACATTTGCAGTTAATTTGGAAGGTTATTTTTGTCCCGATGACTTGTTTTCTTGCTGTACTACACTTAGCTTGAAAAATAATATGTTTAACAGAAAAAGATCAAAACTAAAGGTAAGCTAATTACATATGCCCAAGATCAATTCTCAAAATGTTGAACTAAATCGGTCGGAACATTAGAAACAAAGTTGTAGTTGAACTTCTGAAATGTATTGTAACGTTTATTTATTTGTGTGAAGTGTAAAAATGAGAAATATTATTAATTAAAATAAATGTTTATTAAACGATTAAATAAATATTAAATACTATTTAAAATTAAGAATATTATTAAACAATTAACACTAGGTTTGTTTATTTAAAATTTAAACAATAACATAAGACTATTTATTTACACCTTATTTATTTCACCAACTGTTTATTGATGTCACCATTCAACTGTCCGAATTCCACTGATCAACTTTCTCCAGTCACTGAGCTCACTGGTTTCAACCTTTCAACTGAACAGCCTGCCCAAACAGAGCTGCGTCGTTTTTATATCTCTCCATTATTCTAGAACACTCCAGTAACTTTCCAGAACAAGCAAGCGTGTGTAATTAAGCTTATCTCCCCCATCGATAATGTTCCAGAACGTTCGGTAAGTTGCGTCGATTGCGTGATCGCTAGACTCAGTGGCGTTGGCTGCGCACGGTACAGTATTATTCCCTACTACTTTAATGTGAAATTCTTTTTACCTCTCGTGATAATAAATAAAAAGGTTGAAAAATAGGACCATTAGGAAATATGTAGTTATATGTTTAAATGAATAAAAGTTAAATGACGAGAGGTATTGTGTTGGCTACATCAGTGGCGCGTTATCCTATGGGAAAAATGGGCAATTGCCTGGGCCCCCATCAACCGAAGGGCTACAAACCAATGTTTTTTATACACATTATTGTAGTAAGATTATCAAAATTTTAATTTAACATCTCTTATTGGCGAGTGCCTCAAACCATTTTTTTTATAAACTGTATAAGAATATCGAAATGGAAGATTAATTCTATCTTTCCTAATTATATAATTTTAAAAGTATGTATATTTGTTAGTTCCTGTTTCCAATGCTTCAACAGAACGATTGTTACGTTCTAATTTGGTCCTTTGTTCCAATTTCCTTAATTTTATACCTGCCGTTCCTTCGTTTCCATTCATGACCTGAAAAACAATATTTTATGCCGTAATGATATTATTTATACTTCATAGTTCTATTAAATTCACTTACTTAATGTTTCTTTAAATTTGGTAGCTTCATTTGTCAAAATTAAATAGTCTATTTCGCAGTTTATTATTCTAGTTTCAGTTTTAGGTTAATTTTTGGTGACATTTCTTAATTAGATTTATCTTTGCGGTGATCGTATAAGCTGAGCGCTACGTTCACAACGTAGTGTAGCGGCGGTAAATTTTGAATTTGACTGGTAAATAAATAGACTTAAATTGGTTGGATTTATTTTTGTATTAATTTAGTTTATTTGTTTAAAACATTAACATACAACTATTATCCCATCCTACTATCCTTAAATTACCCCTATCCTATACTAAAAATTATGAGCGTAACACGTTTTATTTAAGTAGATTTGTTGTGCGCAAGGCTATGGTTACCCTCTTTCTCTCTTTCCGGAATTTAAATTATTTTTCCCTGCCTTAAGTAAGATCCGGGGACTTATCGTAAGTAACTTCAAGCGGGCGAACGTGTGGAAGAAAATTTGAGTTGCGGGTCAGAATGACTTAAAGTAATTCCGGTCGAGTGTAAAATATTCGTAGGGAATATTACCCTTATTTGGGGATCAATCGCCGGATTACGTATTTCGTTAGGAGGTTTTTGGTGATTTGTGAATCAACCTCCCGCGGAGTTCCCACGTGGGGATCAATTTAAGTGTTAGTGGTTCGCGACCTTTTTTTTCTTTTGTTCGTAACATCTTCCAACATCTCGCCACGGGCTGAAGGCATCGTCGGGGGACAGTTAGATTACGGGGTGGACATCTCCAGCTGGTGTGACGTTGCCTGGCATCGTCCGCATTCCGCTGACTGACTGCAGTCATCCCCACCACCATTCCTGGCTACCTACCGCCACTAGAGATAAGTCGTACAGACATCTTTTATATTTTTTTAACAACTTTCATTTGAGGCACTGAAGACGTTGGAAAACTTGTTAACTTTAATTTTTGTTCATTTTTATTGTGCATTTAACTTTTGGAGTGCCTGAAAATTGGTTTAACCTTAGCTTCGTTCACTTTCATTTTGCACTCACTTTTGGAGTGCAATATTATTTTTGGAGTTTTCATTTATATTATTATTACTGTTATACTTATTATTGGATTGATTTGATCCAGTGTGCAACTTTGTGTTGTTTTTGGTTTTATTTATATTGTGCCTGGCACAGATTCGGCACTGTTGTAAGTACTTTGTTCTACGATACGTCGCGGACTATTCGTCCTCGCATATTCAACTGGCTGTACTTGCCCTGCGTTGTCGGTTGGCCAACTTCCTTCGTATAATTGTACTGTCGGGTCGGATATATCCGCGTCGTCACATTTATTTATATTCATATTTATACATTCTTCTTTACTTTAAAATTTACATTCATTAAAGTATTATTAATCTTAGCTTTGGGAGTATTCTTTTATTTGTACAAGCCTTTTCTCTCGTTTTCAGGCAATGTTTTTATATTCACGGTAGGTAAACTTTATTTAACACCTTTTCGTAATTTTCCGGACAAAAATTACGTGGCGCCCATTCAACCCCTTTTGGGGGTTGATCACCGAACTTAACCCGCTCCCACCTCCACTGTGTAAAGGCTAGCGGCCGCACACCGAAACAACGAGGGTGCGTTATGTAATAAATCGCGTTGCGCGAAGCACGTTACAAATTTTGGCGCCCAACGTGGGGCCATAAACGTTAGGGGGCCTTGATCGTTGTTAGGGGCCATAAACGTTAGGGGGCCTTGATCGTTGTTAGGGGCCATAAACGTTAGGGGGCCTTGATCGTTGTTAGGGGCCATAAACGTTAGGGGGCCATAAACGTTAGGGGGCCATATCGTTGTTAGAGGCCATTTAGCTTTTTTTTTGGGGTTCGTTGTATCAAAACGCGACTTTCATTGTTAAGGGCCAAATCGTTTGTTTAGGACCGTATGGTTAGCTGATTATACTGTTATATTTTGTGGTCGGGATTTAGATTTTGGGGAACTTCTGAAAAAAAAAAAAAAAAAAAAAAAAAATAATTAGGCTTTAAATTTCATATAGTTTTATTGTTGGTTGTACCTTTATTGGTACACATTTGTTTGTTCCTTGTTACATTAACAGGATTTTTTTTTTTTGTATATTTTTGCCATTTTCCGTCGGTATGGAAACTTCAAGGTTGAGTAGGGATGAATTGGAGTACGAATTGGTCGTGCGGGGAATTCGCGGAACAAATACATTAACGGTACCGGCTATGAGACAGGAGTTGGCAAAAAAATTAAGGAAGGAGGAAGTAGGGCAGATCGTTAGCAATCCTGTCAATGAATTAGACTCATCTACCGAAATAGATATTTGTTCAGCAAAAATTGTGCAAATCCAGGAGCTTATTGACAATTTTTCTGGATTGGGTTCAAGTTACGAATTTCAGAAAATCTGCACTAAAATTCAACATGTCATTTCCCGATTAGCGAGAATCGAGAGCAATGACGAAGACATTAAAACATCGGTAAAAACACTGAACGATAGGATTAGGGCTGAAGAAGATAGACTGCTTCAGAAAAATGACGAACAAGAGGAACGTCAGAGACAAGCAGAAGCGAAAGTAGAATCTACAGTCAATAAAAAAACTACACCACCTGCTGTAAGGAGGAAACAGATTCCGGTAGTGCACTGGGATATCAAGTTCGATGGCAATGTACACGAGCTTAGTGTCAATGCATTTTTGGAAAGGGTGAATGATTACCGTATTTCGCGTAACGTTTCCGAGTCGGAATTGTGTGATTCTGCGATAGAGCTGCTGCGAGGACAGGCATTAACGTGGTATCGTTCAGCGCGTTCAAAAATAAAATCATGGGATGATTTCGTCAGGCTGTTGAAAGATGAATACGAGCCATTTGATTATGAAATGGCGTTGTGGGATGAAATTCGGTCACGGACACAAGGTGCGGATGAAACGGTAGGTGCTTATATGGCGAGTATGATAAATTTGTTTAAACGAATGCCGAAACCACCTACGGAAGAAGCGAAGTTACAGGTGTTGCGCAGGAATGTATTACCCTATTATATTCGGGGAATTGGATTAACAGAAATCACCACTGTAGAACAGCTACAAACTGTTTGTAAACAACTTGAAAAAAATCGGCTCATGGCAGAAAAATTTCAACCCCCTCCATCAAGTAAGAAAAATTTACTTGAATCTGATTTAGCTTACCATGGTCGCGCTAAAACAACGTCGGTTAATGCTGCAGACGCTTCCACCTCCTCTAAATCCGGAGGAAAATTAACTTGCTGGAACTGTCACGAAAAGGGTCATATAGCGCGGGACTGCAAGAAAGAGAAACGTAAACACTGTTTTCGATGTGGGAAGGCAGACGTGACAGTCAACTCGTGTCCCAAGTGCTCGGGAAACGCGCGGGGGGGACACTAAAGGGTCGTGTCGTGTCTTCACCCTCCTTTCTGGCGGCCACACACCTGGAGAATGAAAAGAACTTGGCGATAGTTAACTTTATTATCTCACACTTAGGTCAAGATCAGCGTCCTTATTTGGAGATCTCAATCTTTGGTTGTAAGATTTTAGGGCTCTTGGATTCGGGAGCCACTAGGTCCATTATTGGTAGGGAAGGTTGGGAGATGCTAAAAGGGATGGATTTATATTTGGATAAATCGGATGCACCCGGTTGCACGGTTGCAGACGGAAAAGAATGTGTGAGTTTGGGTTCGATTACTGTTCCCGTTCTTCTCATGGACAAAATTAAATTGATTAAATTTTTAGTCGTTCCGGATGTCACCAGCAGTATTATCTTAGGGATGGATTTTTGGTGCACAATGGGGATTGTACCTGATTTAAGAAGGGATGTTTGGAATTTTACGGGATTGGCGACATTAAATGTACAGGATACAATGACATCAGACTTAACAGACGAACAGAAACTACAACTACAGACTATGTTGGACAAAAATTGGGAACGTATGCCAAGAAAACTTGGATGTACATCAAGAGTACAACATAAAATAATTGCGGAATCGGAACCGGTCAAGCAGCGCTATTACCCAGTTTCACCAGCGATTCAGCAACATATCGATGCTGAACTGAAGAAGATGTTAGCTGAGGATATTATTGAGCCTTCCTCAAGTTCTTGGAGTTCACCTATCTTGATGGTGCCGAAGAAAGATGGCGGCTACCGTTTTTGCGTAGACTTCCGGAGGCTTAATAAAGTCACAAAAAAGGATGCGTATCCAATTCCTTACGTTTCTGGAATTTTAGATAGATTAAGAGGTGCCAAGTACTTAAGTTCATTGGACATAAAATCAGCTTACTGGCAAATTCCGATGAGTTCGTGTAGTCGAGAGTTCACGGCGTTCACAATTCCAGGACGTGGACTGTTTCAGTTTAAGCGGATGCCATTTGGGCTCACAAATGCCCCAGCCACCTGGCAGCGTTTAATTGACGAGGTGTTGCAGGCTGATCTTGAGCCTTTCGTCTTTGTTTATCTGGATGACGTAATCGTCATCTCCGAAAGTTTCGAGCAGCATCTAGAAATTTTACAGACGATTTTTGATAGACTTTTTGCGGCGGGTTTGACCCTGAATAAAGACAAATGTCAATTTTTCAGGTCAGAACTACGTTACCTGGGGTATGTTGTAGATAAGCGTGGGTTGAGGGTTGATCCTGACAAGGTAAATGCTATATTGGGGATATCGACGCCAAATAGTGTGGCTGACGTACGCAGTTTCTTGGGCATGGCGTCCTGGTATCGTAGGTTTGTTCAGGATTTTGCCACCATCAGTGCTCCACTCACAAATTTGTTGAAGAAAAATCGGAAGTGGCATTGGACGGAAGAGTGTCAAGAAGCATTTCAGAGGCTGAAAGAATGTCTGATCTCTGCTCCGGTTTTGAATTGCCCTGATTTTTCGAAGCCCTTTGTGGTTCAAACCGACGCGAGTGGTTATGGCTTAGGCGCGGTACTGACGCAAGAAGATTCGGACGGTGAACGCGTCATATGTTTTTTGAGCCGGTCATTGACTAAACATGAACGCAACTATTCCACCACTGAGCGGGAATGCCTTTCAGTTGTATGGGCAATACAAAAACTTCGCCCCTATTTAGAGGGTTCGTGTTTCACAGTCGTCACAGACCATGCCTCATTGACGTGGCTCATCCATCTAAAAGATCCCTCTGGTAGATTATGCCGTTGGGCTGTTAAGCTCCAGCAGTACGATTTTGAGATCGTACACAGGAAAGGGAAAGATCATGTAGTCCCAGACTGTCTTTCGCGTTCTGTGCCGAAAATCGAGACAATTTCATTTAGTGCTGCTCAGATTCCTACAACCGATAAATGGTACTTGAAAATGAAACAAAAAGTCATAGAAAGTAAGTCGCGAAAATTTTCTACCTGGAAAATACACGGCGATATCTTATACAAGCATGTTCGACCTCGACATCCTGATCTTACTGATGAAGAGTTCTCTTGGAAACGAGTAATTCCCAAAGACCAGCGCAAGGAAGTCATGAAGCAAATGCATGATTCGCCAACATCGGGACATCCTGGCATCACTAAAACCTACAATAAATTGAAACAGAAGTACTATTGGCCTAAAATGAAGGCTGACGTGGTGACGTACGTTAATAGATGTATTGTATGCGCTGAGCAAAAGGTGGTGCAGAAAAGTCCACCAGGTTTAATGGGTACTCGGCCGCGGGTATTTCGTCCATTCCAACTCATCAGTACAGACTTAATGGGGCCACTGCCACCATCTACAAAAGGGTACAGATATATTTTAGTTGTGTGTGACTATTTTAGCAAATTTGTGCTTACATTTCCTCTTCGAACGGCGACAGCGCAGACAATATCTGGCTTCATGGAGGAACATGTTTTCTTATTATTTGGTGCGCCACAATATATCGTCTGCGACAACGGAGTTCAGTTTCGCAGTTCGGAATTTCGCAATGTTTGTGCGAAATACGACGCCACTCTTCTCTTTAATGCGCTCTATCATCCACAAAACAATCCCACAGAAAGGGTAAACAGAGTGATAAAAACGATGTTATCTTCATACATTAAAGACCATCAACAACAGTGGTATCATTACTTACCCTCCGGTACTTGTGCCATTCGTACTTTAGTTCATGAAGCCACTGGTCTCACGCCGTACTTCGTGAACTTTGGGCGCGAGCAGATACTGAGTGGTCGAGATTATCAAGTGGACGCTATAGACAACAATGGTGATCTCCATTTTGACCGTGAAGATGTGCGCGAGCAGCGACCAGCGCGGTTCGTGAAAATTTACGCAGAGGTGCGTAAACGGCTGGATCATGCGCAGGCTCAAGCCAGGACGCGGTATAATCTTCGTCGAAGACCGATTTTTTATCACGAAGGGCAGCAGGTTTGGCGTAGAAACTTTAAATTGTCTAACGCAGCAGATAATTTTGCAAGCAAGTTAGCGGCTAAATACGTAGGACCGTTTAAAGTACGTAAAAAGATTTCGTCTGTCACTTATGAGCTAGAAGATGAAAGTGGTAGAGAGCGTGGCATATGGCATGTAAAGGACTTAAAACCAGGTCCTATTGATGATGATGATGACGACAAAGTTTCCGATAATGATTTGTAGTTTGTTTTGTTTATTTGGTTTTGTATTGAGGAAAAATTTTAGGAATTTTCCCTCACGGGAGTTGGGGAGGGGTTTGTTACGTTCTAATTTGGTCCTTTGTTCCAATTTCCTTAATTTTATACCTGCCGTTCCTTCGTTTCCATTCATGACCTGAAAAACAATATTTTATGCCGTAATGATATTATTTATACTTCATAGTTCTATTAAATTCACTTACTTAATGTTTCTTTAAATTTGGTAGCTTCATTTGTCAAAATTAAATAGTCTATTTCGCAGTTTATTATTCTAGTTTCAGTTTTAGGTTAATTTTTGGTGACATTTCTTAATTAGATTTATCTTTGCGGTGATCGTATAAGCTGAGCGCTACGTTCACAACGTAGTGTAGCGGCGGTAAATTTTGAATTTGACTGGTAAATAAATAGACTTAAATTGGTTGGATTTATTTTTGTATTAATTTAGTTTATTTGTTTAAAACATTAACATACAACTATTATCCCATCCTACTATCCTTAAATTACCCCTATCCTATACTAAAAATTATGAGCGTAACACGTTTTATTTAAGTAGATTTGTTGTGCGCAAGGCTATGGTTACCCTCTTTCTCTCTTTCCGGAATTTAAATTATTTTTCCCTGCCTTAAGTAAGATCCGGGGACTTATCGTAAGTAACTTCAAGCGGGCGAACGTGTGGAAGAAAATTTGAGTTGCGGGTCAGAATGACTTAAAGTAATTCCGGTCGAGTGTAAAATATTCGTAGGGAATATTACCCTTATTTGGGGATCAATCGCCGGATTACGTATTTCGTTAGGAGGTTTTTGGTGATTTGTGAATCAACCTCCCGCGGAGTTCCCACGTGGGGATCAATTTAAGTGTTAGTGGTTCGCGACCTTTTTTTTCTTTTGTTCGTAACATCTTCCAACATCTCGCCACGGGCTGAAGGCATCGTCGGGGGACAGTTAGATTACGGGGTGGACATCTCCAGCTGGTGTGACGTTGCCTGGCATCGTCCGCATTCCGCTGACTGACTGCAGTCATCCCCACCACCATTCCTGGCTACCTACCGCCACTAGAGATAAGTCGTACAGACATCTTTTATATTTTTTTAACAACTTTCATTTGAGGCACTGAAGACGTTGGAAAACTTGTTAACTTTAATTTTTGTTCATTTTTATTGTGCATTTAACTTTTGGAGTGCCTGAAAATTGGTTTAACCTTAGCTTCGTTCACTTTCATTTTGCACTCACTTTTGGAGTGCAATATTATTTTTGGAGTTTTCATTTATATTATTATTACTGTTATACTTATTATTGGATTGATTTGATCCAGTGTGCAACTTTGTGTTGTTTTTGGTTTTATTTATATTGTGCCTGGCACAGATTCGGCACTGTTGTAAGTACTTTGTTCTACGATACGTCGCGGACTATTCGTCCTCGCATATTCAACTGGCTGTACTTGCCCTGCGTTGTCGGTTGGCCAACTTCCTTCGTATAATTGTACTGTCGGGTCGGATATATCCGCGTCGTCACATTTATTTATATTCATATTTATACATTCTTCTTTACTTTAAAATTTACATTCATTAAAGTATTATTAATCTTAGCTTTGGGAGTATTCTTTTATTTGTACAAGCCTTTTCTCTCGTTTTCAGGCAATGTTTTTATATTCACGGTAGGTAAACTTTATTTAACACCTTTTCGTAATTTTCCGGACAAAAATTACGTGGCGCCCATTCAACCCCTTTTGGGGGTTGATCACCGAACTTAACCCGCTCCCACCTCCACTGTGTAAAGGCTAGCGGCCGCACACCGAAACAACGAGGGTGCGTTATGTAATAAATCGCGTTGCGCGAAGCACGTTACACGATCTTTCAATGTCCTTAGAAGCAGAGACTAATAAAAACGAAAAATATTTCGTTCAGTTCTTATCCGAACGAAACCGAAAAAAATCGTTTTCGTTCTTAATGTTCCTACCTAAATCTTTTCGTTTTCGTTCACAGTAGTTAAATACCGGTTATAAGTATTAATGAGTAACAATTGATAAAAATATAGAAATATAATAAGTTTTTTTTTATTAAACATGAAAATAAAACATACATATAAAGGAAAGATAATACATATAGAAAAATAAGAAGAAAAGCTTATGCTATGGCCTGAATTTTTTACAATAAAGAATAAAACATTAATTACATTTTATTTCACCTAACTAATAGTACGTTTTCAAGCAAATCTTCCTTTATGTTAGTTCTCTTATATAAGTACTTAACATAACGAATACCGCCAGTGTGTGCAAATGAAAATTATCGCAGTCAGTGTTCAATAGATAGATATTACGAGTATACCATTTAACCACGTAACAGGGTTAGCATCGGGAGAGTTACTTTGAAAGTCTGCTTGTTTGCAACTCAAATATCTGAAAATTCACTAATATTTGCGTGTAAAATATTTGCTGTAAATAAAATTAAATATTAAATAAAATAACGGTTAAAACCGGTAACCGATATTAATTATTTCGTTTTCAATCATTAACGAAAAAAATATTGCGTTTTCGTTTCCGTTTTCGTTCTTATAAAAATTTCGGTTTATTTCGTTTTCGTTCTCATTTCGTTTTTAGTCCCTTCTTAGAAGAATTAAAAATTATATAAGAAATTCATTTGGACAAATTATTTATTAATTGGTCATTATTTAAGTACAGATTGTATAATTTAATGGTAGAGCAAAGTAGTTTGCACATTATAGGGTCAACTTTTAGAGAAAAGTTTAATAATCGCCACATGTATTTTCATCTCCATTTGTTTTTGAGCTACAGGCAAAAATTCGTTTTCTGCTCATTTCGAAAATACCTCATTATGAAAGTTAAAAAAAAATGTTTACGACAAATTTTGTACCTACCATTGTTTTCGTGAAATAAAATAGTGTCTTTATAGTTTTTTTAAACTTAATAAATCTTGAGATAACACAAATTTTTGATTTTTTTATGTTTCTCTGTTTTATTAAGAAATATGTTTTACGTAAATTTAAATAAATATATCATCACGGCTTATTATCCATTTCTGCCTGTGCCAATCTACTTTTATTAGTAGATTTTAATAATGACGATATATTTGCACCGTTGACAGTGTTTACCACTGGCGCTCAGAGCTGTCTCCTCCCAAAATCACTCTCGACGTAAAGTGTTTGTAAAACACTGTACATGGGGCCGCCAAATTTAAATTTGCTACATCACTTTTTTGTGAAAGAATTTTAGGGTCGAAACCTGGACCTCTATTATGTTGAACGCTCACTTTACTATCTAATATATAATGTATTCGTAATTCTAAAAAAATCTTAAATGAATTAATTCATTATTACTGTTCATTTTATTTTGGCCATTATTACTTTCTTGAGAATTATAAGAGCTAAGAGGTCGGTTAAATGAGCAAACAATTTCTATTTGACATTACATTTTAATGAGCATATTTTTTTCAATCAGTGGTTCACAAACTGCGGAGACCAACTTTATTATTTTAAATGGAACTATATATTTTTTATTTGTTTATTCAGTGATATAATATTATTATAACCTTACATAACGACTTTTTTTTAGAAAAATGCAAATAAGGTTTTGTATTGATTTGATTAAAATAAGGTGCTATGAATGGAAACTATGAATAGTGTTTTTTTTTACTCAACAGTAAACAACTATCTACCTTCTTAGCAACGGGTTCAATAGGTACATTTTTACGGCCTAGGCCGGTAGTACATAGCAACGACCATGACGACGTCCGGTAGGTATTTCAAAATTGACTATTTCATAATTTATAAATTAGATAAAAAATGCGTTTAATAAATTATACCTTAACAACGCATCACGGCAAACTTGTACGAAATAAACACGACGCTTTTGATTAAACAATAATTATTCTAAATAATTTGTTTTGAAAATAGTTGTAGAGTATACAGAAAAAAATTACACGACACACGGCCGGTAGCTGCATTACAGTCTCGCTAGTTCACGTGATGTACTAGCTCGCCCGTAAATGCTTAGCTACCGGCTTAATGACGTAAATAGCAATTACATAGAATTAGAATGCCATGAAAATAGTATGTAAATATTTTGTTTGTGCTGACATTTTTTTTTGATCAATATAAAAGTACAAAATATCCACTTCTTTTTGTCTGGGCACTCTAATTCTATGTAAAAAAACAACATGTATTCATTTTTCCCCTCGTGGCACACTTATTTATTAATCAAATTAATATAAAACTTCAGATGAATTTCTCAAAAACAATGTTATCTAAGAATATGTAAATATCGTGTCACTAAATTCAGAATAAAATTCTCTCTCTAATAAGTAAATAAAAAATATATGGTCGCATTTAAAATAACAAAGTTGGTCCCACAGTTTGAAAAACACTTGTTGAAAAAAAATAATTTTACGCGCATTTAAAGAGTCTAGTAACATAGAAATTGTTTGCTAATTTAACCGACCTCGTAGTTCTTATAAATCTCGAGATGGCAATAGTGGACAAAATAAAATGAATACCTGTATACTTATGCAATTTTCAGCTTATCAGTTGCAATTGTACTTTTATTTATAGAAATTACAATTAATTGCTCTTTACTTTTCCATAAAAATCATGTTTTATTTATTTAATGACACCTGTTAATAAGACACTCATATATTTATTTCTTGATTATTAATGTCGCTCGTAACTCTATCACTAAAAGTAGAGTTATAAGTTTTAGCCAATCAAAAACTTTTAACAATGGCAACAATGTTTTGTGTAAAATATGACATGTCGCTGATGTTAGACATTTATGATCTTGCTTATTTTGGAGTATCAAAATTCACACTAAATGGGGTCTCGTGATCGTGCGTCTGGTTGCAAATCTGATTGACCCGGGTTCGATTCTGAACGACGTCAAAATTATTTCGAATATTAACGCTGTTAAATATCATTTTTTCATATTTAATATTATTATAGTTATATTAAAGAATATTTTATTCTCTATACGATTTGATTGCATCTTATGCTTCATATTCAATGGATTTAGAGTTAACGAAATTAAATTTCATAAAACAGCTAGCTACGGTATAACCATGGAAACAGCTAGATACTATATTAAGAAACTTCTGATTGACAGATGTCAGTGTCAAATGCAATTGATATCCGAGCCCAAACACATAATACTTACTCGTAATTCGGCTAGTTTACATTTTCAATAAATTATAAAATCTTCACAAATGGTTAGAAATTTGTACAAAATTGTTTCCGCTATTTTAAATATAGATCTAAAACTTAAAAAAAACTGTGAGCCAAATGACTGATGATAATAGTTCGGCCGGCATTTTAAGGGTTATTTTTTAGACCAGATTTAGCTTGAACCGCGTCTCTTTACGTTTGGCACAATGAAAAACAACTTCGTAAAAATCCAGTGCGTACAGTAAAACTACCTTGCAAGACATACAGACCAATACTCACAGAAAAATGTGCAGGACTTAGGGATACAATGCCTAATAGAATTAAAGCTGGTATTTGTAATAAAGACGATATAACCCAATATTAAATGGCGAAATACTTAAGTAACATATTCAATTTTGGTAACCTTAAAATCTATATTTTAAACTAGTCGAAAGAAATTTGTAGAAATTTCTCACCATTTGCGTAGTTTTTATAATTTGTTTGTTGAAAATGTTAACCGGCCTAACTGATATGAGTTTAGGCCCGAAAGTGAAATAATATAAATGAAAGCCGAAAGACAGAAAATAATATAAAAAAAAAACGTTACAGGAGGCTATTCAACCACTCGCCGCTGCGCGCTCGTGTTCGAATTTCTAACTCTTGCTAGAATAGTTTGCCTTCTGTAGCTTATATTTTAATCTACTTTTGTGTACAGTGTCTCTTAGATGTTCAGTTTCAGATTCTTTACTAATATTGTTTAATGTGATATGTTTTTTTCGATACATATTACATATTTAATAAAGTGAATTGAATTGTCCAAAAATTCAGTTCAGTCTTTTAAGTGATAATAATTAGAATACCATGTTCGTAAATTGAGGAATGTAATAACCAAATATATTTTAAAAGTACAAATAAGTGTACAAATATAAAGTTGAGTATTTATTTAGGATTGTTAGTAAGAAATGCAAGTCATACAACATTTCAGAATCCATTGTAATCTACGAAATTTATTTCTTTTCGCTTTCTACTATTAATCGACAGTGTACTAAAATAAAAAATAAAAATTGATTCCACAGTGAAACTTTCTTTTGTAATATAACATGCTTTGTATTTTCGTCGTATACCCTATCAGAGTCGTTAATTTGAGTTTAATAATATTATCTAGAATTAATGTAAGATACGTTACTTTTACAACACAACATAGTCGAGTTAAAATACAGATTGACATGTTCAATAATAAAATAATTTTAATAATAATATGTATAGATTGGCAACGTTATATAAGCACTTGTGTAGCACAATTTACGCACTAGGTATATAATATGATGCCATCTTTGCCATGGCCTCTTCCATAATAACACTTTTTTTTTAAATTGTCCTGTTATTGTTAACGGGCTATTCTGTTAAATCAATAATTTTCTTTGTTATAATTAATAATTGTTTTGTTGTACATTTATTTTTCATTTTTAAGATATAAGAATTTTGCTTTTCAAGCTGCCAACAACTTTAGCTGAAAGATAATTTTGTCTCAAACTAATATGCCAGGGTAAATCCGTTAAACAAGTGGCTGCAATTATTGGAAGAATGCATTCTACTATTCACAGCATCATTAATATATATATAAAAACGAGGAGAGAGTTGAGGAATATAGTCGGTCGTAGCCAAAATTTTATACTGAAAAATATATTGTACGGCAAAGAAAAAAAAATCTGATGTGGCCATCACATTACCTTCCGTCAATCCTGTGTGTTATGTACAAATCCCATAGGACGCTGACTTTGGCAATCAGATATGGGGGCTCGTATCACAATGACAGCTATTAATTATGTCCATAACTGACAAATGTCATAATCTTTCATTCAAAATTTAATTTTATTTGTATTGTTTGATTCCTTTTCTCGGCAAATTCCACACTCCTGATAACAAATAAATCACATAAAATAAGAAAATCATGAACTGTTTGGATTTTTTTTTTCAACGGAATCTGAATGAGCACTCAAAACTGTACAACATTGCCCACATTTAACCGACCTCATAGCTCTTTTCCAAGATCCCAATGGTATTCCACTTTAATTTGGGACAACCTGTAATGTGCAAAAGATGAAAATTTTATATTATCATCTGAAAGTAATAAATGGGTGTATATTTTAAGTAAAACTGCCGAATTATCAATTATTTCTAAAATTATTTATTTTTTACTTAGCATTCTATGTACAACAGTCTATGTGGAACGTATTTTTTCAATTGTGTCCAACATGTGGACAGATACCAGAAATAGAGTCTCTGTTCTCTTAAACAAAAAATGAACTCTGTATAATTAAAATTTTTTTTTTTAGTGTAATGACTTTTGCAATTATGCTTTGGCAGACCAAAAATTATGTGTGAATGTCAGTCACTTAAATTCGCTACAAAATGTACCTTTGTTTTGTTTTATACTATGAATATTACTAAATTTTCATTTTTAAAAGCGTTTTCGTTACATAAAAAAATTTCATATATTTTTATACAGTCATATTTTTATACAAGTTACATTATATATCTATACCCTCACTGTATGTACACGTGTGTGTATAGTTTATTATCGCCATAACGTTTACAAAAACTATTAGGAATTAAGAATAAAATAATTATCAGGTACAAAATGTTGCAATTTATTTTTGGCTCCGAAAAAAAAAAAATTTTTATAACTAAATTAGAAAATATTGTTAATTTTTAAGGAATACCTAACATAAAATTTAGATTTTGGGGTCACGCAAAATTTAAAATGGTGGTAAAAAAATAGTGTATATCAAAAGTTGCTGTCTAAACGTTTTTAAATAACATATTTATTTATGGTTAATTTCGCAAAAACTTGAAGGGTTAGATTGATATAAATGCGCTTATGCTATAAAATTACACACTAATAATTTTTTTATAGGTACTACAAAAACCAAATTGCTTCATGTAAAACCTTATGTTTAGATTTTATGAAACTTGATTTTTGTTTGACGACAATGCAGTTTACTTTTGTAGGCATACGAGTATATTTTTTATGAAAAAATAACGTTCTATGAATGTTTATTTAGTCTACAACACTTCTGTGGGGTGTAATACTCATAAAATCAAGAAGTTTGTTTAAATTTTAATTTATGGTATTTATAATTTTAAGTATACGCGTAATTGGGGGACCTTTTATCTTTTTACGCCGATTTTTTGCGTTCTCGTATAATTTATTTCAACTACAACTTTAAACGGATAATGTATTTCTTTTAAAAAAGTAAGAAATTAAATTATGTCCAATATTTCATTCAGAATTAGGGAGGGCAGCGTATAAAATAAAATTTATAAAAGAGTATAATACGTACGTATAATACAGTATAATACGTGTGAGTATAAAACTATTATGTATTATACATTTTATACAATATACATACATACGGGACGGGATATACATTTTATACAATCCATGTATATACAGGGTGTTATATTTTAATGGACCCAGCAAATATCTCGCTTATTTATTAAGTTAGTAATTTCTTTCATATAACATTATTTATACAGCAACATGTAAGCTACTTGTTGACGGATGTACATTCATGATACCACTTCCGGTTTATTAGTAATTAATATCAACTTT
Source organism: Harpalus rufipes (assembly GCA_951394225.1). Classification (NCBI taxonomy): domain Eukaryota; kingdom Metazoa; phylum Arthropoda; class Insecta; order Coleoptera; family Carabidae; genus Harpalus; species Harpalus rufipes. Next base: position 28,343,533 of record OX596275.1, on the reverse strand, counting down.
GAAATTTCAAATGGAACATACTGTAACGTTTTCTTTATATGGGTGAAGTGTAAAAATCAGAGAAATATTAGTAATTAAAATAATATGTTTATTCAACGATAAATAATTAGGATAAATATTATTAAGATAATAAAAGTAACTAACCCTATGATTAAATAATTATAAATACTAATTTAAGACTATGAATATTACTAAATGCTTAAACACTAAGATTATTTATTTAACCAATATTTATATCACTACATTTATTTATATAACTACATTTATTTATGTTAACAACACATAGACTCTTTATTTATATCACCAGCTTCAATGCTCGTTGCTTCTATATATCAGACTATATCTCCGCTATCGTTCGGACGGTATTTATACAGCCCAGCGTACTTCTTTAACCCTCCGACGTCACAGTGATACCGGGCACAATAGATATTTAGGTCAACGGTGTAATTAACACGTCTAGCTATTACGCCGCCGGGGATTGCGTCATTTGGGTAATTCCGGCGAGGGGATTACGTCATCGTTCGGGAACATTCTTTCAGTAGCGGCGCTCGTATAATCTTAACTCAGGGGCGCACGTCACAATACTATATTTTTTTACAAATTTGAAAAGTACATCAAATTTGCGTTACAATTATGTAAAATAATCCATATGTTACATTATTAAAAAAAAATGGTGGGCACTTTTTTACACCTATTATTATGAGAAAAAAATTATTTGGTTTCATAATAATAGTTACAATTGTTTTAGTTCATTGTTTTATTTACCTTTAGGTACGAATATTTGCATATATATATATATATATATATATATATATATATATATATATATATATATATATATATATATATATTAAGGTGGACCTTAAAAGGGGTGAAGTCGAATTTTAACCGGGCCGCCCCTCAAAATGGTCCCAAATTGGAAAAAAAATTCTAGTAAAATTTTTTCCGCGTAATATTAAGGTTTAAGGGTGCCGAAATGCACTTTTCTACTTTTTATTTAAATAAATTCGGATTTTTACACATTTTGGGACTTTATTTCGTTTCGAGGCAATAGGAGGTTTCAAAAATCCACTCAGCGGTGGAATACAGTCTATAATTACCCGATAATGTGCGGTAATGATTCTGATATTATTCTGAAGAGATTTAAAGATGATCAAACTATTGCTCAAAAGACTTGAAAAGCTGTTTTGGCTTAGATGTTGTGATAAAAAGAGATAAAACAATTATATACTTTCTACAATACAAAAGTTGAATATTAAATGAAAAAGAATTTCAGTCTGACCTCATTTTCACGCACCCTGCAGAATTTAATGATTCTACAGGGTGCGTGCAGAATCATTGCATCTGCAGAATGAATAAAATAATTTTATTGAAAAATATATTTTTTTTATTACTACACAAATAGCGTTTGAGTAATGCTTGTTTTTGAATAACTATTTTTCAGGTTATATTTAACATCAACACAAAAACATGATAGAGGGCACTGTATGTCGCCGACAAATGTGGCATCAAATCAGTCACATTTTTGAAATTGGTGAAAATCCTTAAATAATAACACTTTTAAAATTAATTCAGTTAATTAACAATTGATTTAGTAATTTTATTGTAGATTTGAAATTATATAATTGTTTTGTATTTTTTTTAATCATCTAAGCCAAAACGGCTTTTCAATTCTTTTGAGCGATGGTTTGATCATCTTTAAATCTCTTCAGAATAATATCAGAATCATTACCACACATTATCGGGTAATTATAGACTGTATTCCACCGCTGAGTGGATTTTTGAAACCTCCTATTGCCTCGAAAAGAAATAAAGTCCCAAAATGTGTAAAAATCCGAATTTATTTAAATAAAAAGTAGAAAAGTGCATTTCGGCACCCTTAAACCTTAATATTACGCGGAAAAAAATTTACTACAATTTTTTTTTTCCAATTTGGGACCATTTTGAGGGGCGGCCCGGTTAAAACTCAACTTCACCCCATTTAAGGTCCACCCTAATATATATATATATATATATATATATATATATATATATATATATATATATATACATATATATTTATTTATTTATTTGATATTGCACTTCAAGTCCAAATATATTTATTTACATTTAGCTTTAAAATGTGTTCATTTAGGTTACAATTCACGATTTAGTCCTATATTTGTAAACATATTGTTAATTCTTGTGTTGAAAATAAATAGAAATTGTTTCCATATATCAATAAGGCCAAACTTCGTCATAAATCGTGAGCAACGGTTACCGTTACCAGCTACTTTATTGGAAAAAGCCAAGGTCCATATCACTTGAAATTTATTTATACGAATAAAATTATTAACTGAAATTGTAAATGTATACCATAATTTTGTCGTGGACAAAAATAAATATGAAATTTATAGGTACTAATTTTTGGACGTGTTAATTATAGAAGCAACATTGAACCGAAATGTAAATAATATACTAACTAGGGCACATCGGGCTTAATCTGCATATAGAATTAATGTTATCTGACGTCACAATATAATAGTATAACTTTATTAACGAAATTAAGAATGAAAATTTGTATATTTATGAGAAATATTGACCAATATGTGATTGAAATTAGTTTTAAGTTTCGTTATTAATAATAAAATTGAACCTTATTTTATTGGGACGACCTTATCACAGACACACTAGAGTTTATAAAACGGTTAATTACGGACAAAAGAAAACTACCACATGCAACTAAAGTTAAAATTGTATTATTTTAATTCATTGTTAGAATTTGACAAACATTATAATGATATTAAAAAATTGACAAAATTTGGAAAATTATAATGTTAATTTTCGATGTCATGTTGTAAACTTTACGAATGTTTGCTTAGCTTTCTAATATGTATTATCTTATGTCTCTACAAGACAACAAGTCATATTCTTTCCTCGTGATATAAACAAACCTCAAGGTGTGAAAGTGTACATGGTAAAAATGATAAATGTACATAAAAAACATATTACTCATCGTTCTTTGAATGATTAGTAATTCAATTCGTAAACATAATATATATCTAATTAAAGTAACAGCTATAGAAAAATTGTTTTTTGATACTATTATGTGGGATCTAAAAATAGAAGGCCAGTAAGTAGCAATTATCTTATAAAGCAGTTATTTACTGGTATGAATACTTTATATATTTTTTGTGACCTTGCTTACAAATGTGCTAGTTTCATGCATTTAACGAAGAACTTGTAAAAAAAAAAAATATTTGAGTAACGATCGAAAATTTGTGTTTTGCGTACTCGTTCATTAGGTTTGTACCAACATACAATAAAATCAGTAAGAAACTAACCTAAATAAGTAATAAAAATTAAATGACGAAAGTATTGTGCTGGTCACATCAGATTTTTTTTATGTATTTGCTATAGTCAATTTTTTTGACTCTGTCGGGTACAGTAATAAAACTATAAATGAATTATAAATATCGCAATTATGATAAAGCGGCATATCCTTCACTTTCTGTAGTATAATACTGTTTGGCATCGGCCCATATTTTTGAGCCGCTCTATTCATTTATGTTAAAGGACTGTAAGGCTATTTTCCTATACATACCTGGTAGACGTTTGATTCGATGCCAAACAGTATTATACTGCAGAAAGTAAAGGATATGCCGCTTTATCATAATTGCGATATTTATAGTTCATTTATAGTTTTATTACTATACCCGACAGAGTCAAAAAATTTGACTATATCTTTTAATAACACGATAATTCATTCAATAAAGCTTTAATTTGAAAATATTTTGTTTTTGGCACAAGCGAAAAGTTACTATTTACCAACTACAAACCTCTTGTTGAATTAATTTAATTTAGTACTTTGGAAAAGGAGAATATGTAAAATAAACTTTTGGTTCTGGTTTAACACATTATTTCCAAATACTGCACGAATATATTCTTACAAATATATATCAGTATAATGTAACCTTTCGGATTTTAAAATGCAAATATAATAATAATAATATTATCAATAAGAATAATAATTTTAATAACAATGAAATATTAAGAATGCAACCCTTCGTGGCTTCTGAGACCGCCAGATCCGATTTTGCAGCCATTACAAAATTTTAAAAAAATCATGCACCAGTTTTCAGCCGCGTATCAGTAAATTAAACGAAGGTTCAGCATAAACATGCATGCAATTGTACTGAACCGGGATATTTTTCTTCATATCTTAAATCTGACTGTATAAATAAAAAATCTGATGTGGCTAGCACATTATCTTCTATTAATCCTGTGTATTATGTACAAATTCCATAGGGCGCGAACAGTTACGTGACTTTTCTGACCTTGGTAATCAGATATTTCATTCAAAATTTCATTTTTTTCTATTGTATGATATTTTTATTAACAAAAGAATTCCACACTCCTAATAACACATAAACCACATGAAATAACAAAATCATAAAATTTTGAATGAAAAATTATGACATTTGTCAGTTATGGACATAATTAATAGTTGTCATTTGGTCACGGGCCCCCATATCTGCTTGCCAAGGTCAGCATAGTCACGTCATTGCTCGCGCCTTATGCATAAATATTCTTGCAAAAGATCCTATATTTCCAGTAAAATTATTTCATAAACAAACTATGCAGATTGCACTTGACACTGACATCTTCTTTAGCTTTTCCCATTCGTTAGGGGTCGCTATTTTTTATTTTCTTCTTCCACTCATTTGTGTTTTACTTGTTGTCCTCATTCAGTTCCTTTTCTCTCAAATCTTCCGCAATACAGTCCTTCCATCTTACCTGTGGTCTTCCTCTGTTTCTTCAACCTTCTATTACTAAACTATTCATTCTTATTCCAATATATTCTTCATCTCTTCGCATTACATATTCAAACCAATGTAATCGTCTCTCTTGTATCTTTCTGGAAACTTCTAACACTAGAGTTATTTCCCTTATTCTTTCATTCCTTACCGTATCTTTCCGTGTCTTCCCCAACATCTATCTCAACATCCTCATCTCTGCCACATTCATTTACTTTTCATTGATACTGACATCTGTGAATTTGAATTATCTGCATATATTAGCAGTGTCCATGGTTAGCACAGCTGGCTGATTTATGAAATATAATATCTATAATCCTTTACTCTATATCTATTGAATATGAAGTATAAAATGCAATCAAATCGTATATAGAGAATAATATATTCTTTAAGTTATATGTAATAATATTAAATGTCAATAAATGATATTGTAACGTTTTTATTTATATGGGTGAAGTGTAAATAATCGGAGAAATATTATTAGTTAAAATACTATGTTTATTAAACGATAAATAATTAGATTGAATATTAACAAGATGATAAAAGTAACTAACACTATGATTAAATAATTATAAACACTAAGAATATTATTAAATGCTTAAACACTAATATTATTTATCTAACCAATATTTATATCACTACACTTATTTATATAACTACATTTATGTATGTTAACAACTCGTAGACTACTTATTTATATCACCGACTTCATTACTCGTTGCTTCTATATCACAGACTATCCCTCCGCTTTCTTTCGGCCGGTATTTATACAGCTCATATCATTCTAGAACCCTCTAAAGCGACAATGACCTGTATACAAAAGAATTGGGTCACGGCGTAGTTAACCTCTAGTCGGCGCGTCGCGGGGATTTCAACATCTGGGAAATTCCGGGATTACGTAATCGCTCTGGTACAATCTTTCAGCGGCGCACGTCACAATATTTAACTGCTTATTTTGAAGAAAAGCTGTTAAAAGGTGCAAATAATGTTACTTACGGTGGGCCAATTATAACCAAAATCTAAGCATGGCCGCTTATGGATCTAAACTACAGGAATACGAAAAAATTATAATTTCTGGAATCGCGGTATTGGAGTTATGCGATCTGGAATGAGCGTCACATACACACACTCACAGACGCACACACACACATACAGGTATCATTGTAAAAATAGTAAATTTGAATTTTATGGACTCCAAAACGTGCTTATTCATTAGAAATTCACTATCGAATTTTTTGATCAAAGACATTACCTTCCTTACAAAGGTGACGGAAGGTTAAAACGAAGCCATGATTTTAACAAACACCAAGTAATTGGCACTGGGATAAATAAGTAGAGATTGAAGATATTGTAGTTGAGTTGTAGTGTGCGAAGGCTGCTGCTGGAATGTCAAGAAATACTGTAATTATGAAAATAAGTGATTACCTCATTATCTATTCTCTTTTATTTATCTCAAACTATTATCTTTTTCAGGTAATATCGAATAAACGAAAACTAAATACTTACGTTATAGCAATTTATGAGAAATTAGATCCAAAACACATAACTGTTATAGTAAAAGTTATAATTATATGCTGACATACGAGTACATGTAATTAACTTCATTAATATTCTTTAAAATTCGTAGAATATTTCTAATTTTCACCAGCTGGCGCTTTATTTGAAATCAATTCTAAAACTTTGTAATAGAATTCTAAAGTGTGTGCTGTTTATTTACATCTATTATTACCAATTATTGAAATAAGAACTATATTACCCATCTAATCTACCTAACCTAACATAAACGATAAAATGACAAACTTATATCAGATGGCCTAAGATTAAATTCCACCCTAAATACTATTTATTTCTACTTTGTCAAATATATACATTGCTATGCGAATCGCATGCTGACCGGGGTACTTTTACTTTTACTTTTTTTTTATACTCGTCCATTATAGATAACATAATACATGTTACGCATGTGAATCTACCATATGATGCTATTTATCTGTAGCGTGCTTTTTCCCATGTGTGTGATGTTGTTACCGATGCGATTTTATTTCTAAGTTTGCCATGAAAGCTACAGGTCATACAGGTTACATTTTTGTATGAAATGTTAGTCTGCATGAGGTCTAGTTCAGCCGCAGTCTCTTCATTTATTTTCATGTTTGAGATCTAAGGATAACGTGGAACAGTTTTGCATATCATACTCGTAGTTAGAGTTGCCTGAGTTTTTATCTGTATACGTGATACGATTGTAGACGACTTGTTAATAAATTAGAGTAAATGTTTTTTGTGGACTATGAACAGGGTATTTCTTATGTTGTAGAACATATATTTGTAGTTTCTTGTGAGTAACTGAGTATAATATCATTTATTCATTCACATATATTATAATAGAAGTATACAGACGTTTCCTTTAAAACAACCAGTGCTTTTTTTTTTGGACAAACTAATGACTTTAGAGAAAAATGTTATATACAAGAATAAGGGGCTAATTTATCAATAATAACAAACAGAAAATTCAAGAAGTGGTTCTTAAGCGGTAGAACAAAATTATATTTTTTTAAATGGTAACCGTATATTTGTTAACCCCATTAGATAGAGATTTTTTTTTCTGATTTCAACGATATAAATACATGTGTCCAAAAAAAACCGGACACTTAAAAATGGTTTTTATTGTCTTGAAAGAAACAAAATATGGGTTTATTTGTTGTTACCTTCCGTCACCTATAGGTAAGGAAGGTATTGTCTTTGGTCAAAAAATTCGGTGGTGAGTTTTCATTGAATAAGCACGTTTTAGGGTCTTTACAATCCGATTTTATTATTTTTACGATGATGTCTGTATGTGTGTGTTCGTGTGTGTGTGTGTGTGTGTGCGTGTGTGTGTGTGTGTGTGTGTATGACCGCGATTTCGTCAACGATATCTCCAATACTAGAATTCCAAAAATTACAATTCTTGCGTATTCGTCTTCCTTACAACCATATACAACCGGAAGTAACCTTATTTGAAGATTTTAACAGTTTTTCTTGAAAAACTCAGTTAAATGTTATTATAACTTAAATAATATATTATTGTCTATACGATTTGATTGCATTTTATATTTGATATTCAACAGATATAGAGTTAAAGAAGAATAAAGATATAAATTTCATAATTCAGCCAGCTATGCTAACTTAACCATGGAAACTGCTAATATATTCAGGTAATTCAAATTGACAGATGTCAGTATCAATAAAATGTAAATATATGAAAGAATAAGGGAAATAACTCTAGTGGTAGAAGTTTTTAGATAAAAGAGAGACGATTACATTGGTTTGAACATGTCATGAGGAGAGATGAATATATTAATAGAAGGTGGAAGAAACATAGAAAGACCAAATATAAGATGAAAAGAATGTATTGCAGAAGACTTGAGAGAAAAGGAACTGAATGAGGACGACACGCAAAACAAAAATGAGTGGAAGAAGAAAATAAAAAATAGCGACCCCCTAACGAATGGGAAAAACTAAAGAAGAAGAAGAAGATGTCAGTGTCAAGTGCAATTTGCATAGTTTGTTTATGAAATAACTTTACAGGAAATATAGGATCTTTTTTTTTAAAAAATTATATATAGGGCGCGTGCAGTGACATGACTTTGCTGCCTTTGGCAAGCAGATATGGGGATCCGTATCAAAATGACAGCAATTAATTATGTCCATAACTGACAAGTGGCATAATTTTTTATTCAAATTTCATGATTTTCTTATTTCATGTGGTTTATTTATTATCAGGGGTGTGGAATTCAGTTGCCGAGAAATGGAATCATAAAATACCAAAAATTTAGAATCTATTGCAAGAAAATTTATGTAATGGAATTTGTACATAATACACAGGATTGACGGAAGGTATTGTGCTGGCCACATCAGATTTTTTTTTTTGTTAAATTATGAATAACTGATCTGTAAAATAAAATTAGAAAATAAAAAACATTTAGCAAACACTTTATTTATTAAGAAAAGTTACTGAAACAGAAAAATGAGTAAAAGTAGCAAAATTGTTTTTCTTTATTAATTAGGTTTTATAGCTAAGGTACGATTTATTTTGAGTAAGTAATAGTGTGTATTGCATTCCCCACCTGTAAAGACTTCTACCACATGGTTTGGTAAACTTTCAATACAGTTGGTAGGTCTTTGTGGTTATTATTTTTCCATTCTTCAGAAAGAGATACTGTTAGATATTGAATAGTTTTTCGTACGGATTATCGATGCTTAATAATCGAATATTGACTTATTTTAAGTGCTGCTTTGTTATGTGTGCAAAGTTAAGACGCATGTTGCCTACTTTTAAAATAAAATTCTCGAGAACAAATGCAGCAAAATATACTTCGGAGTCAGCTGTTCATTTCCTAATTTACAGAACTTCCGCCAAAGCACCATATTTAACCCAAACAAGCTTAATATTTCAATACATCGAAATACCAGCCCATGCCATTTTACTACCACTGTCAGATGGTGTTTTTCAGGGTATCTAATATCCTGAAAACGGTCCTCTGACGTTCTCCACGGACAGAAATGGGATTCATACATGAACAATAAGGAGCTCCAGTGCTCCATTGCCTAGTCTGTATGTTCTCGCGCAAAACGTAGTCGCTATACTCGGACGTGCTACAAGCAAAGCTGGGTAAGCAACGGATATCCTAGGACCTAAGCAATATTTGTATAACCTTCAGCGAACGGAAATTTCAATTTCACGAACATCTGCCATATGGCTAAAGATAATAGTTGGTAGTACGACCCATTCTTGTAGCACAAATATTGCGGTTGGCACCAAGGTATAGGGTACTAATTTTTAAATTGTTACTACGATTTAGTACCCAATTTGTACCAATTAGTACCCACAAAATCTTGTTTTTTACTCTGCGTAGGAGTTATTCATTGTTTAATTATATTGGTGCCAACTTCACACTAGCACCACAACATAGAAATTTAAAAAAACAATTATACGAAAATTTAGTACCCAATTGATACCTCTAGGTACCCAAAAATTTGTTTCCAAAAAGTTTATGATAAATAATGATAGCACCTGGCGGTGAAAGAAGTGTAAATATATATATATATATATATATATATATATATATATATATATATATATATATATATATATAAAGTCCGTTTCCACGACTTGATCCCCACGTCATCGTTCGTAACCATATGGTTCAAATCGCCAGGGGAGGGAGGGAATTGATGACGTCATGTTGTCGGGTGGAATCGAATGAAATCGCGTGATTTCCGAAGTATCCATACAAATCAAAACTGACAACTGACAGTATTATAATATAACCTATACTGTATTGATATTTATTAATTATTCATAAAATTTCGAAGTAAGACATGCATTTTGCAATAATTATGATATAAGTAAACTAAATAAAATATACCTCTTTTATTGTCAAATAATTGGCAATTTTAGAAACGGCGTCTTTATAATAGCAATATGCACAATATAATTTGAATAAAACTCAACAAAAATATTTTTTACGAAAATAGTATTAATTTACAGGATTGGATTTATTTAGAACAAAAACCGGAACAAAGCATGGATTTTTTATTGTCAGCAGTACGGCAATGTGGCTAAAACGTTAGTTTTGTGATCGGCAATTCCGAGCAGACTAGACAGTACCACAGTAATGATATATTGGATGGGAGACATTCGGCAACAAAAAAGAAATTATCATATCGCGTCACACTGCGGCTCGGTGCGCCTGACATCCTGGGAATACACTTACACCGAACGGTACAAAATGGGATTACCTATTTTTTTTTATTGTGGGGAATCATAATTAAGAACACAATAATAAGAATATCATAATTAAATAACAATTATTATTAATCGTATATACATAACTAAGTTATTAAAACAAAATATACTGATATAAAATCGTCAATTTTATAATACAATAAGTTACTAAGTGCGTCATTAACTAAGATGGCGAAGACACATCTTTTCCAGAAATTCGTCCTTCACGCCTGTGGAAATTCGTCCGCAAAATCCCGAGAGAGAAGTGGCCTAGATAAATTGTATTTTTCTAGAAAAAAGCATAATTTATAGCTGCTGGTGTTGCTTTAGTCGGGTCTTCTTTCGTGCATTTTTCTTCTAGGTTGATACAATCTCTAATTATACATATTTACTTCACACATTCCTACTTGAGTTTGTAGGTTTTATAAAAGCGAATTAAATTTTTATCCAGGTTTATAATTATTATAATCCAAGGTTTTCTATACATACAAAATCCCGGATTTGAAATCTGAGATTAAATTATGTTTATAAAACCGGGCATTAGAGTTTTTTAATTGGTCCATTTTTGGTCATTTCCTGGTGGTTGTTGTTCATCAGGGGGATACCTATTATATCTTCTGGCTTCAACGTTGTATTCCACTTTAAGCGTTTTGTTGTATTCTTAGATTCTCGTAGAGGATATACAGAGAGGATGGTCTGAGTCGAGTTCGACCAGGTAAATAGCCGAGGATCATGTAACTGTTTGGAGTCCTCTTCCATACTGGCCATCGACCGTATAATTTTTGGTGGAACTAGCCCGCTAAACAGGTACAGTTGGTTGACTGGTGTATATTTCAAGCAACCAGTATTTATTCGGCAAGTTTAGGTTAATAAAGAATTCAACCGCTTAGCGTTCCTATACTAAAACAGCATACTCAGCGCATGAGTAGAACAGGGTGAGAGCTGATGTTCTAAAACGTGTCTCAGTAAGTAACTCCCAGATAACATGGAATATTGGCTATCCATTCCCATGTAATTATTAATACAATCGGTTGGTCGTTAATATAAATACTGAAAATGGTGGGTGCTAAAATAAGAAATAATACTGAAAGACATCATGAATAAAGAAATAAATGAAAATAATGAACATTGACAAGTATTTTTTTATTCAGTTATAACAAATCTTCATCTTCTGTATCCGATTCTTGTAAATGAATTACGACCGGTTGTTGATTTTCAGAGATGTCGAGTTGCATTTCTTCCTGCCATTGCTCGCCAATAATTCTGTCAACATGTGTAACATAATTTTTCCAATTTTGAACAGTTACATTATTGAGAGCCTCATGCCACATGGTAATTACTTCTTCAGCTTTTCCACTGTTGATATGGTGGCAATCTTAATACCTGATGCCCGTTTAAATAAATTAGTTCGTCTACAAAGTATTTTTTCTCCAAAGGCACATTCTTGGCTTTAAATAATAATTCTGTTTTTAAATCTGTTTCCTGGAATGAAACGTTGTGCTTCCTTAAAAATTCTTTTAAAGCATGCTTACTCCATAAATTGTTTGGATTTTTTTCCTTCACTCGTGAGTGGTATGGAGCATTGTCTAAAATTATTAAACTGGGCTCATCTAGTTTTTTCAAAAGACAATGTTCCAGCCAATGCTCAAATGTTTCTGCGTTCATTTCACCGTGGTAATCCCCGACGTTGGATTTTGAAGCAAAAACCAAATGTGTGTCAGGAATAAATCCTTTTTCACCACCAGCACTTAATACAATGTATCTAGGAAAATAAGAAAAATATAAATTATGCAAATAATAGAAATAACAAATAATGCAAAAATAAATATAAATTATACATATAACAAATACTAAAAATCATATTCATGGTATTTATAATTTTAATATTAAATACTTTAAAAATAGACCCACCTTTTTCCTACAGTGGTGAGCTTTTTCACTGTATATGGGGTATCATCTTGCCAGGAGCGTCTATCGGATCCTTTCGAAAAGATCCAAGTTTCATCTAAGAATACGAGAGGAAGTTGAATGTGTTTCTTATTTTCCACATATTGTCGCAGAAAATTAATTCTTTTAACAATAACAGAATCAATTTCGCACAATCCTCTTCGGTTATCATCTTTTCTGTATTGAAATCCTAACTGGAACATTGTAAACCTAAGGGCAGTCCTGGATATTTTACATACTTCTTGTTGTATAATCCTGTCTAGTAATGTATCCAAAGTTATATGTTCTCCTAATAATATGCGAACTTTAATAAAAATTAATAAAATTTAAAATTAACTTACGTTTTGTATACATGTCGTAAATAATTCTTCTAATAGCTTCTTTGGAGAAGTCGTTCACATAACTTTTTTGTCTTCTGGATTATTCTGTTTGTCTTCTTTTCCGTGGGCTTACAGGATCTTTATTCGTCTTTCGATTCCGACCAACTATGCGTTTTACTGTCGCTGTTCCTATTTGTAATGCATTAGCCACTCTCTAAAGAAAGAAATGTAATTATTTAAAAATTAAATAAGTTTCTCAAAAATATATTTACCTCAATCACTGCATTAACTGGTAATAATGGAGCATTATTCTCTTTTTCTTGACAAAAATAATTGTATAAATTAAGTATCATTTTCCGGCTTGCACTTTTAAGCATTGGCTTTTTCCGCCTAACATTCATACCAGAAGTAGAGGCTGCCATTATGGAACACTTTAAATACTAAATATAAACTTACTTTAGATACTAAATATAAACAAATAAGAAATTAAACTACGAACAAAATTGAAAACAAGCAACAACAAATTAATATAAAATAACAAGAATTAACAAAACTAGAAACACACAATGAAATACAAATTATTAACGTGAAAATAACCTTAATCACATGAATGACAGGGATGACATGAATATTCAAACAATTAAAATATTTGAAAATGACATTTTTTGTTACTGTGGTTACAATACCGTTTCTATTTCATTTTTAGCCTTTGGTTGAACGGAGATAGAGTTTACCCCCTCTGAAAATCCGACGATAATGAGATAGCGAATAAAAATGTCATATATGTCATGTGTGTACGACAAAGATGCAAGATAAATGTTTAGTAATTCTTGCATCGGAAAATGATGACGTGAGGATCAACTGGGAGATATAGAGTGTATATATATATATATATATAGTAAAGCCGTTTGTTTTTACCTTCTGTCACCTTTAGGTAATGAAAGTATTGTATTTGGTCAAAAAAATCAATGATGACTTAAACACGTTTTAGGGTCCATATAATACGATTTTACCATTTTTACGATGATGTCTGTATGTACGTATGTATGTCTGTGTGCGCGACGAAAGTCTCGGATTGCATAACTAAATATCACGAATCCAAAAATTATATTCAGGTAATTCAAATTGACAGATGTCAGTATCAATGATAAGTAAATAATTGTGGCAGAGATGAGGATGTTGAGATAGATGTTGGGGAAGACACAAAAGATACGGTAAGGAATGAAAGGATAAGGAAAATAATTCTTGTGTTAGAAGTTTCTAGAAAGAGACGATTACATTGGTTTGAACATGTCATGAAAAGAAATGTAGAATATATTGGAAGAAGAATAAATAGCTTAGTAATAGAAAGTTGAAGAAACAGAGGTAGATCAAAGATAAGATGGAAGAACTGTATTGCGGAAGATTTGAGAGAAAAGGAACTGAATGAGGACGACAGGTAAAACACAATGAGAAAAAAATAAAAAATAGCGACCCCTAACGAATGGGAAAACCTAAAAAAGAAGATGTCAGTGTCAAGTGCAATTTGCATAATTTGTTTATGAAATAATTTTAATGAATATTTAGAATCTTTTGCAAGAAAATTTATGTATGGAATTTATACATAATACACAGGATTGATGGAAGGTATTGTGCTGGCCACATCAGATTTTTTATTACATTATTTCTAATTTTGAATACCTACCATATTTCTCGAAATAATTATTATACACCCCTATACAATATTTATATCGTTGAAATCAGAAAAAAATCTCTATCTATTGGAGTAAAAAATTATATACGGTACCATTACCATTTAAAAAAATCTGATGTGGCCAGCACAATACCTTCCATCAATCCAGTGTATTATGTATAAATTTCATACATAAATTTTCTTGCAAAAGATTCTAAATTTCCAGTAAAATTATTTCATATACAAACTATGCAAATTGCACTTGACACTGACATCTTCTTCTTTAGCTTTTCCCATTCGTTAGGGGTCCCTATTTTTTATTTTCTTCCACTCATTTCTGTTTTGCGTGTCGTTCTCATTCAGTTCCTTTTCTCTCAAGTCATCCGCAATACAGACCTCCTATCGTATCTTTGGACTTCCTCTGTTTCTTCAACCTTCTATTACTAAGCTATTTATTCTTCTTCGAATATATTCTTCATCTCTCCTCATGACATGTTCAAACCAATGTAATCGTCTCGTATCTTTCTGGAAACTTGTAAGACTAGAGTTATTTCCTTACCGTATCTTCCCCAACATCTACTTCACATCCTCATCTCTGCCACATTCATTTACTTTTGATTGATACTGACATCTGTCAATTTGAATTCTCTGAATATTATTAGCGATTTTCATGGTTAGCATAGCTGGCTGATTTATGAAATTTAATATCTTTTATATCTATTGAATATGAAGTATAAAATGCAATCAATTCGTATAGAGAATAATATATTCTTTATGTTATAATAACGTTAAATGTCAATAAATCATATTTAACTGTTTAAATCTTCAAAAGAGGCTACTTCCGGTTAACCAATTATAACCAAAATCTAATCACTTGTTCTTCTGGATGTAAAGTTGAGGAATACGAAAAAATTATAATTTTTGGAATTGTGGTATTGGAGTTATGCCATTCGAAACTTTCATTACACACACACAGACACACATACATACAGACATCATCGTAAAAATGGTAAAATCGTGTTATAGGGACCCTAAAACGTGCTTATTTACTAAAAACTCATTGCATTTTTTCACCAAAGACAATACCTTTCCTACCTAAAGGTGACGGAAGGTAAAAATATAATTTTGTGCTATCCTTTGACAATCACTGGGTTGTTATTACTGATAAATTAATCCCTTATTGATTATTTTTTTGTATATAACATTTTTCTTAGTTAGCCTAAAAAAGCGCTGGTTGTTTTAAAGGAAACACCCTGTGTAGTTGGTCTGTATTATTTATGTATTATTATTATTTATTTAATTACTTCCAAGATATACAACTTTACACAATAGATTGGCAATACCAAAAATATTTTACATTAACATAGTAATTTTTGTACATAAACAATATTGTAATAAGTAATATATTTATGAAATTTTTCAATGTCTATATAATTATGTATATTAAATTCAATATTTTTTTAAATATGAAACATGTAAAGTACGATTTGAAAAGCTAAGGAAACACAATATAGTAACCTTACGCAAGTAGGTACGTTCGTTCATAACAAAGTTTCTTGTTTTTAAAGAATATATACTATTGTAACGTTTATTTATTTGGGAAAAGTGTAAAAATCAGAGAATTATTATTAATTAAAATACGTGTTTATTAAACGATAAATAATTAAAATGAAGATAATAAAAATAACTAACACTATGATTATAAACACTTATAAGCACTAATTTAAGACTAAGAATATTATTAAATACAATCACTAAGATTATTTATTTAAACAATATATATTTCACTATTTATTTATTTATACAACTATTTATTTATGTTCACCACTCGTAGACTATTTATATCATCAACTGTTCATTTCACGATCCGTGTCTGTTTCGCTGGCTCGTTCGTTCGTCTTCGTAAATTGAGTGGATCTCCGCCCCCCCCCCCCAACGTGGAGCTGAATCTTTTCTAGGACCTGTAGAACCTCTTCTGGTGGCTTCTCAACAGATTGCAGAAGGATTGTTGGTGGGTAAAGGTATTTTTGCGAGGTTTTTGCGGGAAGAGAATGGGTGGTTGTAGAAGGATATCTTGGAGAGAGTTGGAGGGATTGAGGTTCCGTTCGGTAAAGTTGCACTGCATCTTTTTAATACGCTCATCAACGGGCATGATATTGGCTGCTTCCTAGACCTCCCTGGATGGATGCCTGAAAGGCAGGCGATAGGCAAGCCTGAGCACTCTTCGCTCAGTTGCGATCAGCGGCTTCATAATGTTAGTGCGGACGGCGGCGAGGACGATGTTGTTGTAGTCTATAACTGGCCTAATAAACGTCTGTACGTGTGCAGAAGCACACGCTGGCACGCTGGCTGCATCCCCTCAGCCTTCCTCTTGTCGCGGCTAGGAGTCGTAGTCGTGACATCCCTGAACTAGAGCTTCCCTGACCGTGTTTATATAGTCGGTGTCCTTCTGGAATATTCGACGCGATAATAACATCGAATACAAGGGGATTAGCCGTCGTGTAAGCGATTATGAACCGAAAGACCTATTTTCTATTGCTACAAGTTCACCATATGCGGTTTTCGCTATTGTAGTCGAAATTGCAGGGATTATAGAAGTCAAAGAAATGTACTTGAACTAAACTATACTTAAATAATGAAATTAATGACACTGCTAGAAGATTTATACATTCTTCATTATGTAAATATGGTTTAAAGTAAACAGAGTATACTATATATTCATTGTTATGTATGTTAATTTCCATTATAATCCACAAGTAACTTATTTCTATTATATTTGCTTTAAGATTATTTTTGACAACAAATGCTAATCCGCCTTTACTTTTATCTACCAAATATCTACCAAAAAGGAAGGTAACTTACAAATATCCGTACTGCACGGAATTTTACATAGATAAATTATTTCACTTTGCATAAGATTACCTTGTGTTTCTGTATCGAGTTCATATGTATTTCCTAATCCATTAATATTTCAGCCAGCTAATTATTGATTTTTTTTATAATTTATTAGAATATGAAACACTTGCTGACGAACAATATGTGTCTTTTAGGTTAACTTCAATGTTTTTGTCAACACGTGGTTTTGGTTGGCAGGTTTGTGATAGTCGATTTCAGAAAAAAAAATCGTTTACGGGATTATTGACTTGTTTCTCTGTAGATTGACTGGTTGCTTGACTGTGGCTCAACGTATTTTTGCTACCTACAATAACTTCGTTGTGAGGTGTCTTCTGATTTATCGCCCTCTTTTGTTATGAGATGGTTCTTCTGAAGACTCAAATGTATGGATCCTACTTTTAATTATTTTGCTTCGTCCTCCATTTATTCGAAATGCAAATTAACTGATCGACCAGTATTTTGCGATTTTCCCGGTCTTGCACTGTCAGCCCTCATTTAAGAATAGGTTTGTGTCTTAGTACGTATAGTCCGTTTCGAGAATATTTCATTTCTAACTTTTAGAGTTAAATATTTTTAATATAGGTCGATTTTTTCCGGTGTTTCGACCCAGACGAAATACTTCTTCAATATCCTTGTAGGTAGGATACAGGAAAATTAGTATAAATGGACAAGAATAGATATGAGATGAAACAGAAAAAGGGGCAATAGAAGTGGAAAAAAGCCAAAAACTATTAAAAGATAATAAAGTTACAATCCCTCCTGGAAACAACCTCGGCAAATACTAAGGACAACATATATGATACATCAAGTCATATACAAGCACAGGTGTCTCATTTTTGATGTTTTTTAAGGTATTTCGAGGTATTAACGTTTCCACATTACTGTGGGTCAACTTTTTAAGAGAATTTTACTCACCACACGAATTTTCTATCTACATTTGTTTTTGAGCTATAAGTAAAAACTCGTTTTTCGCTCATTTCGAAAACATCATTTATGAGTATGCTAGTTATAGAGAAAAATTGTTTAGACAAATTTTGTACCGTTTTTTACGCGGAATAAAATGGCATAATTATATTTTTTAAATACTTAATAATTCTCGAGATAGTCATATAACACAACCTTATATTATAATTTTATAAATGGGAACTTATGTTGAAAATAGTTTTTGCTTATCTTATATACTTTTAAATGTGCGTGCAATAATTGAAGATTATTATTAAGAAACAAATGAAAAAATTATTACAGATCGTCATTTGTTTATTTTAATTCTATATCTAATAATTATGTTCTCAAAATTATTCTTAACCAATTATTTTTGGGTTAGTTAAAATTTAAATTATTTTTTATGGACGTTCTAGTTGGCCCAATTCGGAAGAAGTGGTTTAAAATGCTTTCTGAAGTATATAAATTGAATAAATGAGTACAACTGAAGAAAATAAACAAAAGGTAATGCGTAATATATTTTTTAATATGTTTCTTAATATTTTTCACTTTTTTTTAACCCCAGAAAATTAATAATTCATGTTTTATACAGATTTAAAACAAAAGCATATAGACTTGTTATATATCACTGAAAAGCTTATAAGCAAAAAGATGAGTCTATTTTTAACATAGGTTCTCATTTAAAAAATTATAAGTTTAGGTTTATCTCCAGAATTATTAAGTTTTCAAAAAATCTAATTACGCCTTTTCATTCTACGTAAAAAAAAGGTACAAAATTTGTCTAAACAGTTTTTTTCTAAGTGGCATAATAAATAATATATTTTCGAAATTAGCGAAAAACAAATTTTGCCTGTAGGTCAAAAACAAATGAAGATCGAAAATTCCAATTGTAACTATTAAACGGTTTTGCTGTATAGTTAATATCACCTGAGATACCTTTCCGAGTTAGGTATTTTTTTTTAACACGCTGTATTAATGCCATCTATGGCTGATGAAACGAAAACTACAGGAAAATAATTTCAACCCGTGGTTAAGGAAAAAGATGTTTGTGGTTCATGCCGTACGCCTTGACTAGAAAAACCGTACGCCTTGACTAGAAAAATACGTTCTTTTGAATTCACAGCTTGTCAAGTTGTGATTGAAATGTTCAGCGCAAAGCAAGAGGCGTCACCATTACGTTAAGTTACATTGTTACAACGAGAGTTGAAAAAGTAATAATTAATAATATCAAAACTAAAACAAAATACATTTTAGGATATAATACAGGTGAATACAGGAAAAGCGGTAAGGAATTTCAATGGTTCCAATATTAAAATGCCAGAAATTAAAAAAATTGTATCAAAAAAATATGAAATTGTAACAAAAAATCTTCATATTTGTCTATAGAAGAGTACTTTTCTTATGTATGGTATTATTTACAAAGATATTACTTCACTATTTTTTTTTTATTTACACTTTTTTCTACTATTCGACAGGTATAAATGTCATGTGTATACATACATATATCATAAGCCAGTGTAGAATTCCTTCTAGTCGGTGTAGATACTTCACATTTTCTAACCTTGAAATATGAAGCTAGTCATGCGAAATGTGAAACATACCCAAGTAAATATAACTTTCATCCATATCTGTGTTTGTTCCGTTTGTACATGTTCTGTAAATACATGTTAGTACACACACACACATACAACATTACATCGACTTACTTGGCCCTGTAACTTGACGTGTATTTTGGAAGTTATGTGTACTACATTTGTAATTCCGTACACTTATAAGATACTAGGATATTATTGATATAGTTATTTACAAAACGAGCTACGAAAGAGGGTCATTTCATAACGGGTATGAATGTTGATGTGCGGGACGTAGTCGAGCGTAGCAATCACACGAGTTTTTGAAATCCTCTTTTTAGCGAATTTTGTACACTATTTTTCTCACGACCAAGAAAAAAAACGGCACAATTAATTTAATACAGTTTTTAACTTCAAATTAGTTGTCATCTGCTCGACATTCGGTGGTATATATTACATTGGATAGACGAATCACTAGCACTGCAATCCATTTTTGTGATAATTACAAAAACAAATGCCAAATAAATCAAAGTAAAAAACAATATATTTCGTATGTGGTCGTGAGATAAATAAATAATAGTAGGTAATATAAGAGTATGTTACATTGTCGTTGTCAAATTTAGCAAGTATAACAAAAATATATTTTTACCTTCGGTCAAAAAAATTCGATGGTGAGTTTTTAATTAATAAGCACGTTTTAGAGACCCTAGAATACGAATTTACTGTTTTTTCATTGATGTGCGTGCGTGCGCGTGTGTATGTGTTTGTGAGAGAGAGAGAGACGAAAATTTCTCCTGCGATAATTCCAATACTACAATTCCAAAAATTATAATTCTTTCATGTTCCTCTTGCGTACGTCGTCCATATGAAGATTTTAACAGTTTTTCTTGAAGACCGCTGTTAAATATTATTTTTTCATCTTTTATGTTAGTATTCTTTTATGTTAGTATAAATATTAAAGAATATTCTATTCTCTATTCAATGAATTTATAGATAAAGAATTATAAAGCAATATCTTACAACCTATGCTGCTAAAAGCTGCACATGGAAACAGAACTAGCAAATTTTACTAATTGACAGATGCCAGTGTTAAATAATAGTTATTTAACTATCAAGTGTGTTAATGAGGGCGATTAATGATCGAGACATTTTAACGCGTTCGCTAAGCTCACGCGTTAATTGTTGAGATCATTAATCGCCAATTAACACACGTGTTAGTTACAATATTTTTTCGTTGACCGTATCTTACTTAAATGGAAATTCTAATTTTATTCCATGACAATTTTTTTTAGGTTAGTAATGGTTGACCGGACGTCAAATTTTACGTCAGAAAATCAATAAGTTTTGTCATCAATTGTTTTCAGTGGGTGCGTTCAGTTTACTTAATGCTAGACAACACAAGCGGTTTTTTATGTTATTTGAGGAATTTTGTTCTTTCAAATTCATTTTAAAGGTATGCTACGTGAATATACCTAGCTAGTAAATGTCAAAAGCATGACTTTTAATTCTGTCTACCTTTTTGCTACAACTTAGCGTTAGCAATACATGCTGTGTTCCATGTGGTGAACACACCCAATAAATCGTTTATTAATAAAAAACCATGCATTAATAGGGGTCATTAATGAATGATTTTCTATACATTAAGATAGCCTATTAATAAACGGTCGACGGAAAAATTAGTTAAGTAATGTTAAAGGCGGTGTAAACCAAAAATCAAAATTGTAGTACGAAAAATTCTAAGAAGATTGAATAATTATGCTTTAAAAAACGCGTCCGCTATGCGTCTTAAACAGAAGCAATCTCCATGCCTTTGTAATTATTACGTGTGTTCTACCTATAAAAACTCAATTTATTCACAATTCGGTTTCGAACCTAAATGAGAGAAAAATAGAAGAATAAATTGTGAATTCTAAATGAAACAAAAATTGAATGGCTAATCAATGTCAATTAGTGCATGAATAGTGTACAAATGCGTACTACCCGAAAATGCTCGCGAAAATGTATTTGCTGTTGGGAAAGCAAAATAATAACATATGTTAGATGCGAGAATATATGTATTACATTATGGTTGGGGATCCTTTTCTTTCCTGAGTAAAATTATATAATATTACGGTTGAATTCCTTAAGTTGGTATTACAACTACACAGCAATTAGACATGTTCAAACAATAAATGACGAAGAATATATTATGTTTTAGGAAACCTGGTAAGAACTACACAACCCAAACTACGCAACCGTATTCATATACAGCGGACTAGTTCAACCGACTCGTGTCGGTACACGGACGTCACACGCTACTCTCTCACATATTCGCGGTTGAATATCTCAAAGAAGTATTGTGCCTAGCAAACAGATATTCATTTTAGCTCTTAGATATATTTACCTCTCGCTAAGAGAGGTATTGGAATCATGCTAAAAATCGCATATCCAGATTTTAGTGAATAAGCACGTTTTAAGGTCCCTAGAATTCGAAAATAACATTTTTACGATGATGTCTGTCTCGTGTGTGTGTGGATGTGTGTGTATGTGTGTTAGGTTGTTGGAGGTACGATTTCTCAAATTCTATAAGATCAAAGACCTGTGTAACTACGGATTTCTCAATCTAACAGCTGAATAGATTTTGGTAACAATTGAACAACCGCAAGTAGTAGTATTTTAACAAAAATCTTCTAAATATTATTTTTTGAATATGTATGTTATTACAAATATTAAAAAACAAAATTCTCTGTCCGACACATTTATTTTTTTATTATATCTTCTATAGATTTAAAGATATAGATATATACTCTATAAAATAATATGTTGTAGTAAATCTCATAGCCTGCTCACAGCCCAAACATCTCCATGGTAGCTACTTGAGAAATTAAAATGTCTGTAATTGAAAGGTAAATGTCACTAATGTCAGTGTCAAAAATTCAGAGATAGTACTGAAGGCTTTTTCTGGGAACGATATTTAATATTTGTTATTGTATTATTAATTATATATTTAAAGTTATAGGTATATTACATGAACCTTTCAGAAATAACGCCAATCCCGTTAATGAATTGGAAAAACCTCGAACATTTAGAAGAAATGGAGAAAATTATAGAAAATACGTAAATATAAAGATTAAGTGTAATTAGAATTTTTGTGTGTACAAGAAATATTAAATACAATACTTATATATACCACAATGGAAAGGTCGCGAGAGGTATTGTGATCAGGGACCTGAAACTGAATCCGAACCTGAACCGAAAACCCGAATTTTTGATGAACCTGAATTTAAACCGTTTTAAATTCAGATTCGGGTCAGAGGTCAATTAAATATACAATTAAAAATATTTTTTTAATGTGATTTTAAAATTAATAAATATAATCATCTTGTTGTGTTAGTAATCATTTATTGCTCTGAACCGAAATTCGAACCTGAACCCAAAACCAATGAACCGTTATAATTTTTATTTTCGTGAACCGAAACTGAACCTGAATCGACATTTATTTCCTGAACCTGAACCGAACCCGAACCATAAATATATTTCGGTTCAAGTTCCTGATTGTGATAGCCACAACAGATTTTTTTCCATTTTTTAGTGCAGTGTTTCTTTTTTGGGTTACACCTCCTTTAAGCACAGATGGAAAAGCATAAAAAGAGAGTAACTGTCGTGGTGTTGGTGAAAATGTTATAAAGGATCGTATAAGGAATAATTTGGGGCGTGGAAGAATGTATGTTTAGGGAAAAATGTTTTAAAAAATGGAGTATCAGTTGAGGTGGCGAAATAACGTTTAATAAAACTAGATACATATATACATATTATGTTGGTGATACTTATTAGTGTTTTTGGGTAGAAAAATGGCGAAGGGCCAAGAAGGATTGCTGAATGATAATTATTGTAGGAATGTATATATAGTAGCGTAATTTCAGGTTTGTGTCACTCACAATATAGAAAATGGTATGAGTATAAATGTATTTGTGTATTCGATGTTACAAAAACATTCTGTACATCCCTCGGTATGTCCTAATATATACGTTGCTTTAGAGCAGAGAATAATTTTGTATTATTTGAAAAATAAACGTATAATTTTGTTGTGAATTTAGCTTTTTGATTTTAATTAAAAAAATATTCTTAATTATTATATCAAATAAATCTATTTCCTAAAAAATAAAAAGTAAAAATTTAGGTGAATTGGCAGTTCACAACTTGAACGTGTAAATGACCAGGTGACCAAAATTATTTTAACTTATAATTTCAACTAAAAAGATGTTTAAACATGTTAAATACCAGTAAACCATCAATTATGAATTAGAACATTATCTATATTACAATGTTTAGTATACAATCACCCCTTTCATATTATAGTATTTATTTTTATCCCTTAATGGTCACTAAATAACTATCCACGAATTCGTTACTATCTTCTAGAGACAAACCATATCCTCTTTTAAATCTGCCTCGTAAATCACCAGAGGGGTTGTTCACACTCGACACACTTGTGGGAATATTTAAACGTAACATGAGATTTTTACTAGCCGCTGTCTCAAGGGATCGTTATTCGAACTCAAACCCTTGTTTTAGACTCCGACAGAACTATTATTTTTTTTCTCATTTAGTGTCTGCTCTATATCGTTTGGTATTCACGGACAACATCTAGACATTCTTGTTTTATTACGTATTTTAAAAAGAGGTTATGTCCTTTTTTAATTAGTCCTATAAATCTCAATTTATTTAGTACATACATATTTTTTATTACAAGAATTGCATAAACAAGGCATTTAATTAGTATTAAAAGCTAAAATGCAAATAATGATACTATAAACTTATGCATGTAAAGTATATTTTCATGTCAAGTTTGCTCCCTTTCGTGTAGCAAAAGAATACTATATTTTATGGATTTTATTAAATTATGTAAAAAGACTGTAAATTAATTAATACAAAGTGCAGCTGAAGAAGCTTATGCAGAATTCTTTTATCCAATATCCAACCTTAAATTTTACAATATGTATACCTTAAAATAACTTTTTAATTATTTAATTATTCAATATTTGGAATATTTTCCCTGTTTCTTTTAAAAATTGAAGAACATATTAGAAATAAAATAATTTGGAATATTTTCCCTGTTTCTTTTAAAAATTGAAGAACATATTAGAAATAAAATAATTTGGGTTAGTTTCACATACATTATTTACTGTATAAACAGAAATTGATCAGATTATGGTAAATATTTTTTTTTTGTGAAACTGCAATAAGGAATTTTTATTTGAAGATATTTCAAAATCAATTATTTTATAAATTTACTATTCCTACGCCTAACTTGTTCACATTTGCGAGAATAATACAATTTTTGTTATTTATTTCAAATATTCTGTTATTTATGTGACTATGAACTACTGATAATGTCTATAGCATTTTAACCTATTTTATAAAATTTGGAAATTTATTTTCACAATCTAGAGTATTCTTTCCTTATTTGTAATATTTTAAATATTTATGTATAATTGTAATCGCGAAATAAATAAATATATATATATATATATATATATATATATATATATATATATATATATAAGTATGAGGAAGTTCCAAGTAGTTAGTAAATAAGCATGTAATAAAATTTTACTAACACTATTCTATAAATCAATTAATGTGTTTGTTTTTTTTAAATATTTATAAAAAAAAAACTATTAAGAACATAATGTAATGTAATGAATGTACCATTATTTTACGCGAGATTTTAAATAGACTTTAATAGCATGGATGTCCATAACTATTTTATATTTCTCGCTTAAGACTATAAATGACCAGTATAACTTGTTATTCAATTGAGTACAGACAAAACTAACATTACCGTAAGTCTCTTTCTGTCTAATACGACTTATTGTAAAACAGTTGACTCAGTTTTTGTTTTCTTTTACGTCATTGGTAGAGTAGTTCTCTCAAACAGTTATAGTTTGTCCTTAAAATGTATTTTGTTACCAACTACTCATCTGAGATGTTGTAATGGTAGAACAGATACAGAACATATGTGAAAGCAGTGGCATATAACCATTATGTTATCATAAATGTCATCTTGTTTTCATATGCCGACTGCTCTAAAATAATTTTTATACTTCAGACAATTAATTTTGTTCTTAAACGGAAATGAGTTTGTCTCATTTTACTGCTCACCTTTAACAGTATATAAGGCATTAATTTTTACTTAAATTTTAATTATAATTTTAACATTAGGAAAAAAATACTGATATTTAAAATATTGTAATACCAGTAATTAGTGTTAAAGAGAAACATTTATTATTGACTTCACATATCTCTTGTTTGCGTACAAATTAAAAGAAATTCCAACCATAATGAAAGCTAACACGACATGGATTATGTTGAGAGAAGCAGAGAAATAAAATTATGGTTTTGAAATGACCTGCTCAGTTTTCTGGCATTCACATTATTGCAAATCTAAACATAATATTAAAACAACAAACAAAATACATTTTTATTTCCCGTCACCTCTATGTAAGGAAGGTATTGGTCTTTGGTCAAAAAATTCGGTGGTGAGTTTTCAATAAATAAGCACGTTTTAAGGTTATTTTAACATCCTCATCTCTGCCACATTCATTTACTTTTCATTAGGTGCGTTCAATAAGCCGCAGAAAAACAAGAAATCGGTATTAAAAATTTGTTGAACGACTTTGCTAGCCTAGAATTTGCTTGATTTGCTCGCGAGCAATCCAAGCGCCAAATTTCTCGCTTGTCTTGCCAACTTATGAAATATAATGGCGGGAAATACAAATTATACATACATGAATTTAACTACTACTGTTTCTATCTCATTTTATCGTGTGTTTATATCAATTACAAGTCAAAAAGGCTTTCAAAGTTTTGTGATGAATGTTCATAACAGTGTTAAATTTGAAATATTTTCTTAGACCTAAAAAATGTTCAAAATTAATTACACTATCTGCAAAAACTGTACCTATCTATAAATTCATTTTGTATAACTTTCCAGACAAATAAAAGGGATATGAGAGATATACATGTTATATTTGACAACTGTATAACTTTCTTGATGATATTTGTGAATATCAATTCGTCATATAGCTAGCAAATCTTTCAGTGTACTAAGCAACAAGTCTCGTTTGCTTACCTAGCATTTGCTTGTACTGTTTACTTCATTGAGCACCTATTGATACTGACATCTGTCATTTGAATTATCTGAATATATTAGCAGTTTCCATGGTTAGCATATCTGGGTAATTTATGAAATTTAATATCTTTATAATTCTTTAACTCTATATCTATTGAATATGAAGTATAAAATGTAATCAAATCGTATAGAGAATAATATATTCTTCAAGTTATAATAACATTAAATGTCGATAAATTATATTTAACTGCGTTTTTTCAAGAAAAACTGTTATGATCTTCAAATAAGGTTACTTCCGGTTGACCATTTATAACCAAAATCTAATCACTTGTTCTTCTGGATGTAAACTTGAGAAATATGAAAAAAATATAATTTTTGGAATCGTGGTATTGAAGTTATGTGATCCGAAACTTTCGCCACACACACACGCAGACACACACACACACACACCACACACACACACCACACACACACACACACACACACACACACACACACACACACACACATACATACACACACATACACACATACATACACACACATACATACACATACATCATCGTAAAAATGGTAAAATCGTATTGAACCCTAAAATGTACTTATTCACTAAAAACTCATCATTGAATTTTTTGACTAAAGACAATACCTACCTTACCTAAGATGGCGGAAGGTAAAAATATAATTTAACATTATATTTGCGCACATACATTTTAATATTAAATGCATATTAAATTTTATTTAAAATTGATAAATGGAAATGAAAGGAATATTTATGGGTTATGGTTACATTATATCTGTCAGTCAGACAGTCAATGTTGCTAACCTCCGGACATTGAGAACATCGTAAAGAACACTCAGAATTAAGTTTTATCTCAAATTTATTCATCGGAATTATTTAGTTTGTTCTTCTTGCACATATTATTTGTCATTTTACGTCCAAATTTACTATTGTACATCATACACCTGACCAAATCATGTGCAATAATTATCATAGGATGGCAACACTGAATTTGTATGAAATCGTCATATAATGGTTTGTTTTACTTCAGTGCCTTTCTAAAATTTTAATGACGATTTTTGCGCACTTTAGTGACGATTTCAAAAACACATATTATTTAATGCAACAAATTCATCACGGATTTTTTAGAGGAAGAATAAATAGTTAATAGTAGTCTTTTGGTTTTGCGTGGAATAGGTGGAATAACTACCATGACATAAACAATCTGCGATATTTTTGTTTCCATTTACAGAATGGAAACTTAAATCACGGGTCTTAATCCCCTTAGAATGGGAACCCTACACACAACAGTTTATATTATTTACTTTTTAAATGCTAGAATTCATTTTTGAAAGAAAAAGGATGAAAAGTAGCAAAGAGATTATGAAGGAAAAATCGGGAAATAGTTTTGAAAAAGACTTATTTTTATCAATATAATTATATTAAAATATAAAAGGATAAATATGGATACGAAAAAGTAAGTAAAAGTCCACTATATAACAAAACAAATCAAATAAACAACAATATCAGCAACTATCACATATGATGCTCTCTACTTATTGCCACAAGATGGACGCAGGTTAATTTTACTCGTGAACAGTAAAATTCATAATAAGTTAAAAAAATATTATCTACACTAAAATTACACAAACGGAATTTACAATTTAGTACGTCTAATACCACGTAGTGCCATACACGGCGTAATATTATACCATTTGAGAAATTAACGTCACAAATAATTCAATTATAACAAATTAATTTTTAAATATTTTATATTTACTTTTTATAAACTGAGAGCACATTTGCACATATAAAATTAATTGACAGGGACCAAGGATGATCATGGACACTGACGTTATACTGATTGAAATAAAAATGACTAGATGTCACTACTATATGTACCAAATCTGTAAAAAACTTATGACAGAATTTTATATGGCAAACCAACGATTTGAAACGAACATAATAAGCGTTGCACAATTAAATGAAGTTGGCCATGGTAACGTCAAATAATAGCGCCATCTACGAATTGGCTCCCAAACTATTTTTGACTAACTTTCATCAACATCCCCAATATTGGTTCATTACAGTCCTCATACTGAGCTCTTAGATCTGCCTCGTCATATGGATGCATCCATCGAACAGCAATACGCAATCAAATTTTGTGTTCGTTTGTGCAAAGAACCAACCTAATTGTTTTCTTTGGTATAAAAAGCGTGTGGGAAAGCTTCATTCACTCGTTGCAGTAATTTTGGCTGACAAAAGCGATTTCGCGGTGGGCGAGATGAAAATAAGATTAATTACCTAAAGAGTGACTGCCCCGCATCAAGCAGAAACGCCGAAAAGTTTCAAACGGTTCAATGACAGTTGGTTTTCGATCGTCATGTTATGAAGAAGATGGCTGCAGATGCAGAAGAGTTGAACATCGACAAAGAAACAGCTGAATTGACAATTGTCGAAGATTTAAAGAAAAACAAAAGTTGTGTGCGCGCACGATTTTCTGTCTCCCAAAAATATCACAGTGTTGCATCATCCTCCTTATGCTTCTGGTTTGGCCTCGGCTGACTATTCTCTTTCCCCAAAATAAAATTGAAGTTGAAAGGGTACCGTTACAATGATGTAAGTAACACACATTTAAATCATCGTGAGGAAGGTGTTGAACAGCATCTCAGTTTTAGTCTTCCAGAACGCCGTGAATGGACTGGATGTATATTGAAGAATAAATTGTGATTTTGATGATATAATAACTTTTGTCTTATTTATAAGGGAAGTCCTAAAACTTTATAACCACACTGTGTAGAATCTATACCTTTTACAGTATAATTTCACACTTTTGAAACATGATTTTACATTAACGCAATATGATTCCACATTAACACAAACTGTTGTTGATTTGTTATCATTTTGGGTTAATAGTGAAGTAATTAAAGAAGTTAAGAGAAAAACAAGACGAAAAATTTGCATCGTGCAAGATATGATTTTTAAAAGTTTTGCAATGAGTTTGCGACGTCACGTGTGGTGATCAGTGGTACTGAAACAATGATTTTTTCTGAGAGCAGATATATATTTTTTAGTATAAAAGCGTCTTCGCTTTACCCCCTATCACACCTCCACCACAGACCTACCGACTAAACCGTACTTAAGGGCAAGTTTTTGTATATAGTCGATGTGATTCGATATAACGTGTGTAAAAAAAAGCTGTACATAGAGCACGAATTTTTTTATTCGTACCCCCGGAACTGAGCTATCGAACACATGGCCTTTATCGACCTGGAAAAGGCTCTGATAGTATGCCAAGAAAAACAGTTTACGAAAGTTTTACGAATAGAAAGGTATATATAAAATAAAATAATGGTATAAGTTTATTTAATGTAATGAACGATGTCCTAAAAGTGACATCAAACACAAGAAAATTATGTATATATAAGCCACAGGAAGCCCGAATGGATTAAAGTATGCGCATTCGCCGATGATTTGGTGATATTCGGAAAAAACGAAAACGAATTAAAAGATAACCAAGAGATATGGAACAAAGCATTCTCTAGTTGAAATTTAAAAATAAATGAAATAAAAACAAAAGTTATGGGAGTAGGAGCAGAAAGTGGAGCTAGTTGATACATTTAAGTACTTAGGAGCAACTTATGGGTTTTGATACACAATAGAGGAGGCAAGAAGCACAAATTATGACAAGATTAGAAAGCGCAGCAAGAATTTATCTTTCGATCAGAATCACGCTTACGAGTATTGTCAAGAAACAAGAAAAATCAAGAAAGACCAAAATGAGTGCCGGCAGAACTGTTTTCGTACCTAATTTAACTTTTGGATATGAAAGTTGGACCCTTTCAAATAAATATAAAAGCAAGAATCTCTCGTAATCAACAAATGAACCAGACGATTTTTAGCGACACTACTGAAGTAGGATTCAAAGATGTGATCAGTCCTTGATTTATGGAATAGGATGAATCAGTTGATCATTGCTTTTGATTAGTAGATTAGCTTGAATTTTAATGGTGTATTGGATTGATTCAGAATCAGCGTTGATCCGCGGATCAACTCATGATTAAAGAATAGTGAATTCGGTCGTAAGTCTATGCTTCTGCTTATTCAACAGTTGTCATTAAATAAATGTCAAGAATAGTTAGGAATAATGCTGTTGGTGACACTTAATAAATGTTTTAACTTGCGTAGGTATTACTCGGGGTTAAGCAAAAAAATTGCATATACAATTCGTTGCTGCTATCATTTGCAAGTTGCAGTTACACGTTCAACTGTTATTCAATGCATAATTAAAAGTACTTGTACTCTGGTACTAAAATTACTCGACTTCATAGTAATTTTCGAGTATTTTTATCCTACTAAGTAGTACCCACTACCCAGCTTTGGTATTAATACTACATATTGATTAAACTACTTAAAAGAAAAATAAAATAGAATTAAATTGATTTATTTAAGATAAGATAGACAAATCTTTGCAATAGCGAATTAGGAAAAAATGGAGAACTTCAGCTCACCAATACGGAAGGATTTTATTTATTAAATAAATTTTAATGGCGAAATATTTGAAACATTACAAAATAACATTCTTTGCATGCCACATAACTTCATTTAATTAAATGTAGTTCAGTGCCCTTTAATTTAATTCCATATAGACATCTATTTTCGATAGTTATCTTAAGTATCATACTACACAAATGTCATAATCATTTCTCTGCTGACAAGCTGACTCAGCACATGCCAGAACGAGATTAACGTGTGTCAGTATATATAAGATGATATTATGATAGGGCTGGGCGAGATTACAGGAAGTCTGCATGGGTATTTATTAAACAACTAAAAAGGTTTATTCTTCCAAAGAAAGTTAAAAATCAAAGTTTTAAGAATATGATAATAATCCAAATCAACTTAAAGAACGACCACAAAATATGTAAGCATGTTTTTTTTTTTCTCACACAGTCGGTTGTAAATAGTTATTGTTTTTCCTTGCAATGCCTGCCAAATAGGCTGATTTCAAGATTTTTGTATTTATGAAATAACATTATATCCTCGGACATAATTATAATTTCTATAAATAATTTATTATTAATTGTTATAAATATATTACGTTATTGAACATAGTGTGACGTTGAAAGGCACTCACGGCAGCGCATCTAAGGAAACAACGTCAAATGTAAGACACAAGCGATGGAGATAGGGAGATACGTAACTGCACGCGATGAATAAGATATATAGGTTGCTTGTATTCATACACAAACACACACACTTACAAAGATTACTTTATAGCCGATTTAGCTTCCGCATCACGGCCGCTAGTTACTTATTTGTTTAAATAGCAAATAAAATTAGTGTTGTATTACTTACAGCTTTATAAAATTTAGGCGATGTTGAAAAAATAGTTGTCGCTATTTATATTTTGATAGTAGATTCTTTTCTGAGTTGTCCAGACGATACCATACACCATAGCATTCTGCAAGTGAAATGGATCAGTCAGATATGATATATATTAATGAATAAGAATTTATAATTTTTTATGATAAAAAATAGTGTGTGGCACCTCGGCTTAAAAGTTCTTTTACACTGTTGATAGACGAATAACTTTTATTTTAAATCTTCACTAAAGTACACAAAAATCATTAAAAGTTCAGAAATCGGCACTAAAATAATACATTATACGACGATTTCATGCAAATGCAATGTTGCCAACATTATAATAATTATTGTATATTTGTCGGCGGCAAACACTGAAATCCGTCAATCACGGTAATGCCTAGTTGGTACAGGGACTGCCGGAAAACAGTGTAATAATCAGAAAACCGCTACTCCGGCGATCCACCGGAAGCCAGTCACTCCGCTTCGCTACATGTTGGCTCCCATCGAGATTAATTGCAAAAGTTTTAAAATAACTTTTGTGTAGAATTTTTTTTTAATATAACCGCCAATACAAGGTGCTATTACTTGATTGGTTCGGTTCTTGTAATAAATAATGATAGTCAGTAACTCTTCCGCCACCAACATGACATGTATGTATTGCATATATCGCACATATTTGTTGTTAATTCATGAAAAGCTGGTTTTTCCGGTACATGTACTTCAAGGGCAAACCAATAAGAGCAGGTCGGTAATGTCATTTTTTCTAAAAGCGTCACGTTTTTTTTTTATCATAAATACATTCAAGCCCAAAATCATAATTCGGCCGGCATAATTTACCTTAATGACATTGTATATATTACAAAAAACTCAGTAAATATTTTATTCTTACAAAAATTATATTATTACTGTAAAATATACAATTTCAGCTTAAATTAACAACAAAAAGGAAATAGTTTCGATAACGATTAGCTTTTAAACTAAATTAAATTAACTCTAACACAAGAATCAGAATAGTTCGGCCACTATTTTAATATTGCCTTGCGCCTCCTTTATTGACTACAATGGCTTTAATTCTGTTAGGTATTGTATCAACTAAATTTGCACACTTATCAGGTTCAATATTATCCCATACTTTTGCAATTTTACTTTTATTTGGGAAAAGGTTTTTAAAATAAAAACTTAAAATGTCTTATTTACACTGTTCTTTTTAATTAATTCGACTGATCGGTATCGATCATTTTCAAAGTTCGGTAGAGACTACAAAATACAAAAATAAACAAATAAGGTACAATGCACATGACAAAAATAAATACAATAATAAAAAAAAATAATTAAAAAACAATACATACACATTACAAACTACAGAAAAAATACTACGCAAAAAGGTAAATGCATATTTTTGAAAAATATGAAAAAGTAAATCGTCAGATACGTACAACCATTTAATAAGTAATATCTTAATAGTAATATTACTTATTAAATGGTGCAACTAGTAATGAAAGAATAAAGGAACCTCCAGGATAATGCAGAAGGGAACGAAATTTATCACGTATCAGCTTTTTTACCTACTTACAGTACCAGTAGGTACTAAGTATTTTTTGATGAAATCAGTTCAAATTTAAATAAACATATTACCCATTGCTGGGTATGCCAATTTGCTTTGTACACAGATATCGGTAATAATGAAATATTTGTACAGTGCGGGCGCCTACCAGGTGTCACTTCACGGGCACTCATTGCTGGCGTGGAGAGTACCACAGGGGTCAATTTTGTGCCATTAAAATTCAAAGTAATTTTTGGCGTCGGTCGGGATCGAACCCGGGTCCCCAGATTCGCGATCAGACACTCAGGCACTTGGCCACGAGACCTCATAAAAATATTACAAAAAAATAGATTTAGATATATCACGCTCATCTAATAAGACAGTCAAAGTAGTCCACTAATTTTGAAGTACTATGTACCTATTTAGAAGAAATTGTACCTATATTTGTGGAACAAGTGAAGAAGTCTGTCCACATGCGTGTAAAAAGGGCTTCACGCATATAATTTTTTAAAAAATAAACTCCATAAGACTTGCTTTGCATTTTACGCATCGCTATTAAAACTCAAACTTCAAATACTGCGATTAATGTGTGTAGCTACTACTTCACGCATTGGAGTAGAAAAATTCTGTATTTAGTTATATAATATTGATGAGTAAGTAGAAATATCCTTTAATAAATAAGTTGTTTAAAATGTTCATCATAATATACTGCATTACATCTTGATTTATCTTTATTTACGTCTTCCAACTATTTGAGTAAAACTGTAGATAGCGAAAATTTTAGTACTTGCTGAAACCCGTGTTGACAGTAGTGAGCAAAACACACAGCAATACGTTCTTGCGCATGCGTGAAGTATTTAGTATTTAAAGTATTTTAGTTACTTTAAATACTTTTGAATACTTTATATACCAAAAAGTATTTGAAGTACTTTTTAAGAAAAAAAATAGCTATTTGTGTATTAAGAGCGCAAAATAGGACATTGTCGATTGAGAGGTTGTTGTCGCGCGACGCAGGAGCGCGGCATTCTCTCGAAATCGACAATGTCCATTTGCGCTCGAAACACACACAAGATTTTTTCTACATTCGCTACCATAACAAAAAATAATAAAATGTACACTTTGTACTTACACTACTACTCAATTAATAAGGATTAATATAAAGAAAAAACGTCTTTTATATTTAATTTTAATTTATTGTTATCTCCCATTTTTCTTGACCTATTGCTTCAATCTAATGTAAACATTTTACACTTTCGTTTTTGTAAATGAATGCCCTATTTTATTTTCACAATAGTGCGGCATTTTTTTTTGGTTATGTAATATACCGACAGAGCAGTTATATGTCAGATTGATTTGTAAAGGTGGTAAATGTGTCACTACAGTGCCATTAGTTCCTGATTAAACGTTTCCATTAAGAAGTGACATTTCTCAACATTGTATACTTAGAAATTTGGACAGCGAGCGTTTTTTCTACTTTGTTGCGCAAGAGCGGCAAAGTGACATTTTGCGTTGACAAAAGAGAGCGCAAATGGCTACTTTCTATGTAGCCTGTAGAAAAAAGTATTTTAAGTACAGTACTAAGTACTAATTTTCAAAAGTATTTTAAGTATGTAAATACTGGATGTATTTAAAGTAATACTTCCAGTATTTTTACATTAAGTAGTTCCCACTTCTGATTTCAACAATGTATCAATATTTTTGTCAACAGTTGAATCATGCACCGCCTACTTCGTGCAAAATTTATAAGTGGCCGAACTATACTGATTCGTATGTGTAGTAAATTTAATTTACTTTAAAACCTAATTGTTATAGTAACTATTTTGTTTTTGTTGTTAATTTAAGCTAAAATTGTATATTTTCGGCAATAATATAATTTTTGTAAGAATAAAATATTTATTGAGTTTTTTCTAATAAGATGAAATGTCACTAAGGTAAAATATTGTGTGTCGAACTAATATGATTTTGGGCTCGTACATACATATACCTGTACAATACAACTAACTATTACTATTTTTCAATGACACTCATTTTTACTCAAGAGAATGTGACAGAATTTTTCAAAAATAAAAATTGTCATATTTTAGGGTTACGGCTAGGGTTTAAGATAAGAGCTACATATACCGTAGCACGAATTTGTCTATACTCGAATTATTAATGCTAATGTTAAAGTAAATTCTTAATGTTATAGGTTACAGCTTAAATATCAATCGTAACGAATAAAAAAATGAAACAATGTGGCATAGGTGGTATAATACAATAATTAATAAAACTCGTATTTGTATAATTAAATATAAATAATATTAAATGTTATAAAGCAAAATTATTACGAAATAAACTGGCTTTTGATACTACATTCTCATAAAAGAAAATAGAAGATTCTTCATCAAAAGAGAAAAAAAATATTCTCTTGGATTTTTTCTTAATTTTCCAATTTTAATTTAAACTACATATTCGTATCTCTTCAATAACATTTTACTTACTAAACCACACAATTGTTCAACGATTTTATTTCATTAACATTTTTTTGCTGACCCCATTCAAAAATTTTATGCTCTGAAATTCTACGTATCTTCATCTCCTAAAGTTATAGGGGACATATAATATTTGGGAAAAAATGTTTTCACGTTATCACGGATCTCGTATTCATTCATTCATTCTGTATATTCAACTCTTAGCGCGGCTATACTTCTGCGTATTATGTATACAACTAAATTATCTTTCATATTGTATGTAGGAAAATATTTTTATTATTCTTTAAATAAGTTCTATCAACCCATGATATTCATGAGGATAAGCATTTCCAGTGGTACATCCTGCACAGCCAAAACAAAATAGCTAAGGAAATATGAGAAGCTTATGTCAGCGCTAACTTCCTCAACAGGTGATCAAAACACATTCTTATCTAGGAATATTTGAGAAAACACGACCTTAATTAATGTGACATTTAAAATATTTAATACATACGTATAATTTTATTTTTTTTAAGTTTCTTTTTATATGTAAGTATGGCAACATAAATATTAAAGGTAATACTTTTTTTTCCAAAAAAAATAAACCAAAAAAAAAGCATTTAGTTTTATTCATAAAATAAGAGATCATATTTCACGGGTTCTATGTGTCGTGACATGCTGACATGCACGCGACTTTTTACTTTATTCATTATCGGATCTACTCCTTCGGATTGGCTGCCAATTTTATCACATACCTCCACCCGATCTCCGACGGAAGAAAGTACTTTTTAGAGCGTATACCAAAATTATTGATAATCCAGAGTTTATAATATACGTAGATATGCTGCAGATCTAGAAAAAAATAGACTGCGATCAAACACCCAGCTATGCTAACTGCCAAGGAGCTGTATCTAGGGTACCTCTATATATAGGGTATGGCCATGGGCCGAGATCGCCGCCATTAGCGGGCCAATGTCAAACATACGGAGTATTCATTTTCTTATTTATTTGTAAGGAATGTGATATATTATAAAGGAATATTAAATAATCATACTATGAATCTATGCAGGTAATAAAAATTCATTTATTTAGGAGATACGCAATTATTATTATGACATAGATTTAGAGGTTATGTAGAGCATAGGATATAGGTTGTTATTATCACATCTAATTTAATAACTGTAGTTATTATTTACATAATAAGTATATATTCTAAACTTACCTTTTAAGAATTTAAATGTTTGTGCTTAATATTGGTAATTTTTATGTGTTTTCAATATTGCCAGTCATCGTAGTCAGTCTCAGGAAAATACACAAATAAATAAAATAAAAGTATTACTTACACGTTAAATAAATATTAGAAGTATATTTAAATATGTTTTGCATTAAAATAAAACAAATAGCCACGAAAATACATAATAATTTGCACAATAACGAATATGACAGTGGCCCGCAAATGGCGGACGAAACGCGAGCCACGTCATGGCCATACCCTGAGTATATAGGTACCCTAGTTGTATCTAGGGATACATATGTCTTGCGACAGAAAATTTTATTGTGGCAACAACTAACAGCACCTTGAGGGCATGCGCTCATTATATCACATAAAATATTATAAATTCTGCTAATTATCAGAAGCGAAAATTGGATTTAATAATAAGAATAATAAGAAAAAAATACCTACCTATTGGATGTTTCAGTTCCCGCAGACGAAA
Organism: Harpalus rufipes; assembly: GCA_951394225.1. NCBI lineage: Eukaryota > Metazoa > Arthropoda > Insecta > Coleoptera > Carabidae > Harpalus > Harpalus rufipes. Next base: position 28,305,439 of record OX596275.1, on the reverse strand, counting down.
ATATATTATGCTGAAAAAGGATCAGGATTTGTAGATTCAGAATTAAAAAAAATCTGATGTGGACACCACACGACTTCCTTGTACGATTATTAAACTATACATATTTTTTTACAAAATATTAATTTTAACTTCAGAACAGTAAGATATATAGCGTACATAATCTAACCCGGTTCTTTTTAAAGAGAGTTTTGATTACAACAAAGAAATATTTTATTACAACAATGAATATGACTAATTTCACAATAAAAATACAGGGTGGGGCAGAAAAACCTATCCGATTTCAAAACGTTATAAAATTAAAACCACTCAACTTGTAAAAAAAAATTTTTATTAACATATCGCAAATTTTATGCCATTTTTAAATTTAAGTTTTGAAAAGCACATCACTCAAATGTCGTCCTTGGGAGCGGATACACTGATTTAGGCGCTCGCGGTAGCTTTCCATGACTTTCACCGTCATTTCCACAGGAATTTCTTCAATTGCCCGAGCAATTTCCCTTCGTAAAGCAAGAAGGGTCCTTGGTCGATGCTGGTAAACCTTCGATTTGAGGTAACCCCAAAGGAAGAAGTCACATGGAGTGAGATCCGGTGAGCGCGGCGGCCAGCCAAGATCACCTCTCAGGGAAATGAGGCGACCGGGAAACAGTTCCCTGAGAATGTCCATTGATCGTCGCGATGTGTGGGCGGTTGCCCCATCCTGTTGAAACCACACATTTTCCACGCCATTTTCTTCCATTTTGGGTCTAAGAAAATTTTCCAGCATGAAACAATAGCGCTCGCTGTTGACCGTTACGGTTTGCCCATTTTCTTCAAAAAAGTAAGGCCCCCAGACGCCTAGGCGGGAAAGAGCACACCACACAGTCACTTTTGGGCTATGGAGGGGTTCCTGATGGATTTCTCGAGGATTTTCGTCACTCCAATATCGAAAATTCTGCCTGTTAACGGCACCACAAAGGTTGTGTAGCAATTATCGAACCGCCGCATTCGATAAACCGCTCAATAACAAAAGCACGATGTTCACCAGACGAAGGCATGTTGACTACTGACAAATGGCATAAAACCGGCTTTCTAACGGTTTTTACCCCACTACTCTACCTGCTCCCTCTTTTGAGAAAAAGGGATTTGAAATCGGATAGGTTTTTCTGCCCCACCCTGTATAATATTTGTTATTGTACGAATCATAAAATTGCACGTATTTAACGTAATTTGACATGAACTTTTATTTTTATTTTTTTTGTCCTAATCCATAGCAAGCTTTATTACAAAAACAAAAAGTATATAATTTTTAAATTTACATATCTCGCTTATACAAAGGGCTAATTTAATAATACTTGATGTGCTAGACACAGAAATTAATTCTCTAAAAGTAATGTACCACTTCCGGTGAGCCTATTTTAACCAAAATCTATTATGTTATTTCGATTGACATAAAAGTCTTGTATACCAAATTTGAAAAGTTTTGGATTATACTTTAAAACAGTTTTTCATTAAAATCTATTATAGGCTTCATGTAAAGTGCTACTTCTGGAAATTGTGTAATAACCAGAAAGGGAGGTGCACAACTAGATGTTATAGGAGTCCTAAATACAAAATTTCAACTTTCTACGGCTTACCGTTTTTGAGTTATGCTAGATACGTACGAACGTACGTACAAACGTACGTACGTACGTACAGACGTCACGACGAAATTAGTCAAAATGGATTCAGGGATGATCAAATGGATATTTCCGCTGAAATCTGAAAACCGAATTTTTTCGCGATTACAATACTTCCTTTACTTACGTACAAGGAAATTTTCTTGGCTTAAACCGTTAAAGATATGTCTATGGCCGCGTGCCTGAGTGTCTGGTCGCGTATCTGGGGAACCGAGTTCAATCCCGTTCGATGCCAAATATTTCGAATTTTAAATAGCACAAAATTGATCCCTGTGGTTCACTCTTCACGCCAGCAATGAGTGCTCTCGAGGTGACGCCTGGTAAACGCCCACACGGTACAAATATCCTCATCATCATTATCAAAATCTGTGTATAAAGAAGATTGGCACACCCAGCAATGGGTAATATGCCATGATGATATATTTATTTTATTTACTTATATATTTTATATATTTTTTTGAAATATTTATTATTTCAGAATTGTATGGCACGTGCCCTGTACGACAACATAGCAGAATCTCCTGATGAACTTGCGTTTCGTAAAGGAGATTATTTGACGGTATTAGAACAAAATACTTCTGGATTAGAAGGATGGTGGCTTTGTTCTTTAAGAGGACGACAGGTAAGATGTTTCTGTATTTATATACACTTTTATTCTCCATCAATTTTTATTAAGAATAGATCATTCATGTTTCTTGTTATTCCTAGTATGTATGTTAATTGATTATTTATTTTTATTATTGTGAGTAATCCCGTGAAAAGTACATATCGGCGGCTTTTAAAAAACGAATCCTGTTTGAAACCCCATAACTCCGGAATAAATTGAGATATCAATTTGAAATTTTTATCTCTTGCAGACAAAGGGTTGACAATTATTTCTATCAAATTTCAAACATATATATTGTGACAAAACTATGGTAAAACAATACCTACCAGTGGTGGCTCGTGCACTAAAACTTTGGTGAGGCAAGGTATCCAGAAAAAAAATGCGCCGCAGGTGAAATTTTTTTTTCATTCAAGGTCAAATGGCTTATAATTGAAAGTTACATTTTTCCAAGGGATGTGCAAATGCATATTTTTCCCCTTTCATGTACAAAATTAAATTGCCAGATCACAGAAAATTTTAGGAAATTCTTTGACAAATAGTTTATCTTCATAAGACAGTTGATTAAATGGATTTTTGTTAATTAAAAAATTAACAATATGTTCAGAATTCCTTATATTGTCACTCAATTCTTTTAAAGTTGAAGTTGAAGCCATTATTTGTTTTTTGTTTTCAACTAAAATTTAAATTACAAAAACACTACGTGGGTAAACTATACAAAACTATAAAAACAACGAAAAAATAAAAGAATTACATATTTACTGCAATACGTATCAGTCGCAAACCAGAGCCTATAATAAAAATGCTAGACAAGACAGGTTATTTTATGTTTGTTTATTATCGAATGTAATATGCAGCTAATATTTAATCTTGCTTGCAAAAATATGCAGTAATGTCGTGAATCTACTTACAAAATTTATCAGTATGTGGCGTTGATTGTATTCATGTATGGTAATGACCACTATAGGGCCTCGTGGAAGGTAAAGCGATTATCTTTTATCCTTTACGCACTTATTGCATTTCGCATTGAAGCATGCCTCAAACAGCTTCTTTGTCTAGGCACGTATTTCTTACCGGAATTACTGCTTTTATCAAAAACATTAGGCAATATACTATTCATTTCGAGAAGCACTTTATAGGGCGTAAATTAGGTGAACTGCATTACATATTAGTTATGGTGGTGGTTCAAATTCTTTTGATTTTATAAAGACAAGCATTAACGGAATAAGTTAAATTTTAATTTACATACTACTTTACATTATTTACAGCTTTATTTCTTTTCTGATGAGGCACTGCCTCACCTGCCTACCCTGACAAGCCGCCACTGATACCTACCTTTTGTCAGACAAAGCTACGACTGCTCTGAAATGTAACGGGAGCAGGGGAGTGGGTTCGGAATAAACAAGCGAGGCCAGATCTTACGCCCAACTCAAACAAGTGAATTTAAAGTTATGAATGGCCTCGATTGTTGTTTTCCAGGCGCCAGCCCTAGAAAGGGATGGCGTAGGGCGCTCCAACAAAGCAAAAGAAAATTAAAATTGAAGCAGAGTTTATTTCCGTAAATAAAAAAAATTACTCACAGAGTGAAACACCACCAAAAGCTCCACTGCGTCCTAAACTAGCTACTGCTATTCTTCGTGTGCCGCTAGACCTGGATCTCGCCCCACGGCGAATTCTGCCCTGGCCTAACCGGACTGCGTCGATACGTGTAGCGGTGTACGAGGCGCTGAAGTACTCTTGGAGCCTCGGTGTAACTACGCTGGTTATAAACGTGGTAAAGGCCTATTCGGGCAAAGATGAACGATCTCTTAAGTGTTAGGCCTTAGTCCGCTAGGTCTTCGGCGAGTCGGGCCTTGAGGGGTTAGCCCAGGTCACTCGTAGATTCTTCGAACTGACGGGCTCCGTCGATGTGCTCGGCCAGAGACCAGAATTCAACCGAGATGTGAGCTCCAGATCTGCGTTCACTCCTAAAGGGCCCTAAAAAAATGAAGAACAACAATACCGCCTCAACGGTTTACAGAGATCCTGACGGGATTGGTTACTTTACAAAGCTTCCAACAACCTAACCCAGTGGAGCCACAGTGAGCGTGGAAAGGTTTAAATTCTGATCTTCGCTACAAAAATTTCGATTTTTAAAACAAAATAGTACACTTTTTAAAGGACAAGTAAGGAGTAAGGACAAAAGAAAATTAAACTGCTATAACTAGCCGACGAAATATTTTTAACTGGGACCTACAACTGACAGAGCTTCCCCAAAATTTTTGTACCCAAAAAATAATCCCCAAAATTTAGGCTCTGACAAGTTGCAAAAGTATGACTAAACTAACACCGGGTCTGCACGCGTAGAGGACAATAATTTTCCCCAACAAATTTGAAACACCAGAAGAAAAAAAAACTCGCTTGCTATGCGCTATAAAAATTTATTTACCAGATCTCAGAATTGGCCGGTACTCCAACGGAACTCGTCCGAACCGAGTGTCTAGTCACAGTCAAAAGTCCACAGTCCAACATTCACACCCACACAGGGAGAAGGAAACAGGAAGGATGAGTTCTCGGGGAACCCGTACGCCAAATAACAAGAATTATGGACCACATACGTCTCAGCTCTCCTACCTGGTAACTATGTGCTACAAAAATTAAGTGAAACCAAATCACTTTGAAGAGCGAAGCTTACCGAAACTACTCCCACAAACGAGAGAAACTTGCCGAGAAAAAAAACTAAAACGACTTCCCAAAGTCCAACATGTAGTTGGTCTAGCCTTACCCCAACGGCCGAAAATAAATTACTCGACTTTAATACAAATTAGGAATCGCTACTCACCCTTACAACCTTCCTAACAGCTACAGTGGGATAACCCAAACCCTAATTCGGAAATTTGGACAAAATTGTACTACCAACTTGGAGAGATGGCACGTCGTCTCGCGCCCGCAGCCCAGAAGAGAAAAAAAAACGCCTTCCGTTCGCCCGTCAACTCTCACTTACCACTCGCGGAAAAAATGTGAACTCGGTAAACACTGTAAATGGCTATAAATTTTAAAATAAAACTATTTTTACAGAATACACCTTAGGGTTGAATATTATATCATTAAATCACTAAATTGAGTTGAAACAATTGTAAATATTTTATAAACTACTCATTTGATAATATATATGAATATGTTGCAGACAAATAGAAAAATTATTAACCTCTTGTTTTTCATAAAATAACAATACTTTTGTTGTCCGTAGTATATTTACTGTCAGGATTATATAACACTTGCTTTAAATCGAACCGGCCGCTAGATTCATTCTGATAGTCTTCCTATCAACGAAGGTATCCTATTGTGATAATAAAATTCCAAAAAGTTACTAATTCATACTCTAAGCTATTTTTGTCATTGGGGTTGCTGGGGTTTGTAAAACCGACGGGCTTTGCAATATGCATATGAGAGATGTCGACGTTCGGGATGACATCATCGTCATAAATATAACGAAAAGCAGAAAATGGATCCTTGAGAAAATTTGTCCTGGTAGAATATTTCTGGGTTGAAATAGTTAAAAAATATCCAAGAGGCTCACATGACAAAAGTATTCATTAGTTTCCGACACGGCAAACCTAGAAGACAAAATATAGGACACAATACAATCAGCAAGGTGCCAAAAATAGTTGCAACATTTTTGAAATTAGAAAATTTAGAAACTTACACTGGGCATTCATTGAGACGTACTTCCGTTACCATTTTGGCTGAAAATGTGGTGACATATCTCTAAAACGTCATGGTGGGTGAAAGTCTGCCACGGTAGCAGAAGGCTGCATTGGAGTCCCGCATTGATAAAATTTTATGTACTTAACATGATACATATTATCGAATCCGTTTTTCCACAACATCGCGTTCAATAATGGGAATAGATGCATTCCTTCATATTTATTTCACTTTCAGAGCCACCATCTCTGAAATTGAAGTACCTACAAGGTCTTTTAATTTTCTTTTGTTGACACTATTGGAATGGGTGATCCATAATATTTCATTATATTGTAACAGATTAGCGATGATGATAATGTGGATGATGACGACCTTCCTCGCATTTCCTGCCAATTATAACAAGACAATTCTACCGACTAGGTTAGTGGGGTAAAGGAAGGATTAATTCTTTTTGTCCCGGTGGTTAGCGATGAGAAAAATGCCGTTCCCTAACCACCTATTGCGTGGCGTACAGGTTGGACCGTAAGGGAGCGGGCGAAATAAGGATAATATGACTTACCCCGTGCCAGACAAGGAACTCGGATTTACTGGGCGAGACGAATGGATCTGGACCATTACCACTTACACTTTACTAGTGATTAGGGTTATTTAAATAACTATCAACACCGGGGTAATATTGATATATTGAAATTAACTAGACTGAATAAATACAAAAATTAATATTAAAGAAATACTTGTGAATAAATGCGTGCGTGTAGATTCTTTATCTGCAGGAGCGTTATGACAAGGAGTAGTGCGGGTTAGCGTAGACAGCTTCGAGCTTCGCGGTCTGCAAGTAGATTTTAGCTCAGCAATTTTGCTGACTTAAACAAATTTAGCTCCTGCCCCCCTCATTTCGTTCGTTTGATTCACGCCTTATCACATCGCCCTCTCATTTACATAAGAATTTAATGTTCAAAAAAGTTTAAATTCGTTTTCACGACAAATTCTAAAACCCAAATTAAATGTAAAAGAATATGAAGCGAAAGAAACACATATATAAATAAAGATTTGACCTTATGAGCTAATCTAAATAAGCGATAAGTGTTAGTAAACAAACTTATATAAGCGTTGAGGTGCGTGAACTTCTGTCGATGCAGCTGTACACATTCCATATATTCATAATGTATACAACTGCGCTAAATTGGAGCGATAAAAATCATACTTTTTACTACACGTATGATCGCGGTGTTGTTAACCATTACTGGTACTGGTACTCTTGCTTACATATGTACATTCACTCACTGTGATATGAGAGGGTATACCACTATGTTGAATTATTTTTGTTGTGGTAACGAAGCACAAAAACACATGCACATGATTACTCTACTTTTCTGAATCACTGCACTGTTTTATTTTTCCACAACGAATTGTTGAACGGATTAAGACAATTTCACACTCACTCGAGACACCCTGTCAATCCATAACAAAGTACTTCTGTACAACCAAATTCTTAAACCCGTATAGACATATGGTATCCAGCTGTGGGGTTGTGTCAAAAAGAACAATTTAGAAGTAATCCAGCGATTCCAAAACAAAGTAATTAGGAGTATTGTTAATGCTCCTTGGTATACTAGAAACAGTGACTTACACAGGGACTTGGACATGGACACTGTTAACCAGACGATCAACAAATTCGCAAAGAGTCATGAACAGCGACTCCTCCATCACGTCAATGTCGAGGCCATCCAGCTCCTCGATAACACGAACTTGACCAGACGACTCAAGAGGACCAAACTTTTCGAGTTAGTGTATGTTAGTGAAAAAGCAGAGTATAGTGCTGGTGTACACGTCATTATGAATGTAAATAAGTAACTAGTTACTAATAGATACTAAAGGATACTAATGAGTAAATCTTTAGCTTTAAAATTTATAGTAGTAATTTAGGTTTGCACAATATTACCCATTGATCAATTTTGATCAGATTGTAATACAAAAAATACCGTGAAGGGTGTTGAATAATAAAAAAAACTCGAGACATTCGCGTGGTGTTCGGTGCCTTCATCTTTATACCCTTACGAGGTGGGCACTGGCGATGACATCACAGCTGCATGACTGGTAAGGACAGCGGAAAAGATGTCATAGTGTCTTCAGCGTCTAGAGTGGCGGTGCGCTTCGCAGATAAGAATGTTAGAATCTGGTTTGGGTTCTAAGTTCTAAGACAGGATTTTCGTAATCTTGGGAACCGGGAATAATGTAGGACACTACATTGAGATCGTCGGTCGTTTTCCTAATTTCTTTTTTCCTTTCGAAAATTCCGTAAATATTCCTTCTTTTCTTTCCGAATAGCTTTTGGAATTCGTGTTCTTCCTTTTCTTTTCCCGGGCGTTTTACAAACATTGTTAGTAGCCAATTTCTCATTTCGAAAGTTATTTCTCGTTAAAGGTAGTGCTTACTGCATATCTTATAATTTGTCCCTCAGTTTTAATTTAATTACATTTACAAACTGTGCGTCATTTAGTTACAAAGCATCACTAATTGTTGCAACATTGTTGAAAAAACATTCTCAATCTGATCCGCCAGAGTATGTATCTAAGTATTTTAAGGCGCCTAGAATACACATATCTGGTTTATCGCGAGGAGTTGAACTCTGTTGATTATAGGGTCATACTTTCATGTTGTGTTTAGGGTGCACTATTAAAAAACAGTATGTAATGTAACTGTACTGGTTGTTAAGCGGGATAAAAATTAGAAGCGTCAGAAAGGGTTGTAGCCCAAAAATGGATATTGCCAAAACAGAACTGGTAAATTAGTGGTTGCGTTAGGTGTTGATATTAGTGTAGGAGTAGCAGTTACAGTTACGACACGATTTGCGTGAATACTACTGGATAGTGTGGAGGTTGTCGTTGTTGTGGTAAAGGTTACAGTAACGTCGGTTAAGTCTAACATATGTTGTTACATTTTTATTGCACGAACTTAGCAAAAAATTATGGTCAGTTTTATTAGACTGCCTCAAATGCAAATTTTTACGATTATGCAACAACTAATGGCGCTTATGACCAATTCTACCGTCTACAGTCAAATGTGGCAAAAGACGATAATTCTATTGACTGCCGCTAATGTAACAGATTAGTGATGATGATAACGACCTTCCTCTCGTTTGCTGTCAAGCCCATAGAACCATATACCATACTTATATATATTATGATATTTTAAAATTATGGGAGGAATTGACGTGACGTCACGTGTGGCAGACCAGTGACATTGTAATAATATTTTTATCTACCGCTACCCCTGATAAGGGAGGTATAGGGATCGTGCGAAAAATCACATATCGACATTTTGGTAAATGACCACGTTTTAAGGTCCCTAGAATCCTATTTTAACATTTACACGATTATATATATATATATATATATATATATATATATATATATATATATATATATATATATATATATATATATATATTCATCAGTCTAACAACCGAACGTCCGTACATTGCCAGATCCCCAACAATTTGACGTCCTTCGTAAAGTGACGTCCGAATATGGACGCCAAATTATAAATCAGTTTTTCTCACATTTTTAGCATCTACGTGATGTGGGGAGTCTACCTGCAAATTTTAATTTTGGACGCCAAATGACTGTTTTGTTGTTAACAGCCGTATATTTAGTTCATCGAAATTCCGTGTGTGGCGCTTTCGTCGCATCATAATATACGCCGCCGTATATTGAAAACCGAAAATCACCGCCAATTTGACGTCCATACACTTGGCAACATGGCATGTGTAACTCGTGCGTTCAGTTTTCAGTATTTCTTCACTTTAAATGTTTAAAGAATATGAATCTGATTTGGTTATGATACCATAATCAAATATTATATTGAGAAATTATTATTTTTAAAGAATTTAGTCAACACTGAGTAAAATTATAAAGATGTCTATTATTTTCCATATTATTTTGTTTATTTTATTTTATTTGCAGAAATAATGTATTTTTATAAAATAATTATTTTTTGAGAACTCGTATTTTCTCAATTAAAAAAAATCTTTTCTACATATAAACGACGAAAGTTTATTCATTAAAACATGAAAAATAGTTTCATATTTATTTATTGTTCCGATATTTTGTTACTGTGTCATATAGGAATGCAATAACTTCTTTGATAATAACATTTTATGACAATGACAAATTTTAAATGAATTATTTTTTCTACGTTCCGTTAATAAGAAAGATAAGAAAGATATTGTTTTTGGTCAAAAAATTCATAGTCCGTTTTTAACGAATAAGCATATTTTAGAGTCCCTAGAATACAATTTTACTACTTTTACGATGATGTCTGTACATGTGTGTGTGTGACAATCGTTATTCGATAACTGCAAACTCCAAAAATTACAATTTTTTACGTACTTCTCATTTGTATACCCTTATAAAGAGCTGATTCGATTTTGGTTATAATTGGTCAACCCGACCGGAAGTACCCAAATTTTTATTATAAACATTAAAGAATATTATATTACATGATTACAATTTTTCATTATATTTGCTATAGTTGGAAGAGAAAAATAATTATAAAGAAATTAAGTTTCATAAATCTTCAGTCTATGCAGCATCACAATGGAAACAATTTGGATATTCAAATTATACTAATTGACAGATGTCAGGGTCAAAATATGTTGGTGAAATAATTTTACTAAAAATATAATCTTTTGCAAGAAGGATTTAAAAATATATAAAATTGAAGGCAGGTAATGTGTTGACCACATTAGATTTTCTTCATTCAGTACATGAAACTTTGTAAACGCGAAATAGGAAATTAGTTTTGGATCTTAAAAAAATACTAAATAATTTAAACAATTTTTAATTAATTTTCATTATGCTGGAAAGTAATTTTGAGTTTTTCAGTTTAACAGATGTAAAATAATTATTAGACTGATTAAATTATTGTCCGAATTCGCAAATCAGGTATAAATATGCAGGTATAAGAAAATAGCGTATAATATACGGGCATAAGTTCTTACAAAGCATAAATGACGTAAAAAAACACTACGCTTCGTGTCGTGCTTTTAAGCTCGTCACACGTAGGTACTTTAAATACCAAATCATCATAGCCAGGTAGCTTTGCTTTCTTTGTTGCTATGGTACATTAATTGAAAAAATGAAAATAGTAAGTATGGGGTCTCGTGGCCGTGTGCCTGAGTGTCTGGTCGCGAATCTGGGGACCCGGGTTCGATCCCGACCGACGCCAAAAATTACATCGAATTTTAATGGCACAAAATTGACCCCTGTGGTGCACTCTCCACGCCATCTATGAGTGCCCGTGAGGTGACGCCTGGTAAGCGCCCGCACGGTACAAATATTCCATCATTACCGATATCTGTATACAAAGCAGATTGGCACACCCAGCAATGGGTAATATGCCGTGATGAAATATTTATTTATTTATTTATGTAAGTATTGTCAATTGAAACAAAATTATTGAAAATACTTTATTTTTATAATCGTCTAAAAAATATCTCGCTCGAAAGTAATATCGTATTGCTCGTGCATTCCCATTCGCACGTTATTATACTGTTATAAGTATTTTGTGAATGCGTGACTTGTAAAATTTAAAATTATTTTTTATTACACATTATGTATTAAAATACATCTATACCTGCTACTACAATGATTTTATAAATATCTCGATAAACATTTATAAAAAATAATCATAAGCATTTATTACTGAAAAAGAAAAACCTCGCCCTAATTTTTTTATATATTATTATGAACCTGAGTGAAGAAAAATTATTGATATTACATCAACGTTTCTGTCATTACAATAACCATCTTCAAGATTAATCAATGTCTCTTTAGGATGTCATTACATAGAAAACACAATATATTAAATTATATATAAAACATTCCTCAGAATTGAATAGAAGAATAAATGAGATAAAATAAATAATGACATACAATTAGGTTAAAATAAATTTAAAATAGACATGAATATAAAAAATGGTTAACAACTTTAGAACACTATCGGATAAAAACTGAAAATTACTTAAATATAAAAATTTAAAATACGGTATTTATAGTTTCGGGGACATTATTGGAAGCGAGGCCCCCCGGCCGACTTATCTCTGCAAAATGTTATAAGAACTCGGTTAAATAAAACTTTTAGAGGTAAAGTCAATATTGCTCCTAGGTGAAGCCAAGGTATATCACTAGTTTTATACTATGTAGAGATGTGCATAGCACTGCGCAACATTATTCCTGCTTAAATTTTATTGGTGCATCGTGTATAATGAAATAAAAAGTTCAGTATTTTAAAAATTTAAAATCAGTATTGTAATTTGTATCAAAAATAAACTTGAAAATTTATTTCTATCTTTTGAACTGCGATCATATAAGTTAAGGTGTAGCAAAAACAGCGTTAAATATTACATGTGATACACATATACATTTCATTAAAAAATACTGTTATTATAGGATAGACAAACTTAATTTGACAAAACAAATATTTAATATGATCAAAATGCTTGAAATATGGATGGTAGTTTTCTTACTTGCAAATGAAACATATGTATCTATGTGAATAATGTTTTTGAGATATGGAACAAAAAAAATATTTTTTTTATATCTTATACGCTGAGGTACATATAAACAAGTTTATGAAAGATGTGAGAAAACTAGTAGGTAATTATTAAATAAAAATAATAATTGTTATTCCGATCATCCAATTTTACAAGCGATTACTTACGAAAATATGCTAATATAATGTATAAGTACTTCAGTCTTCTTAGTTGGGTGCTCAGAGAGCCAGCCAATATTTTTAATTTATTAGAAAATCAATTTCATACTTTTTTGGTCTAGGCGTCAGATGTTGCGATACATATATTAAATAGTCCTTATATCATAATATTTATTTAATAATTCATGTACCTACGGTTAAACTTTGTTTCAAAAGGAACCTTGTAACTTGTATATATTTAGGAACACCTAAACTAAAAATTTAATTTGTGGCTGTAAAACAATCAAAAAATATGCTAAATCATCTAAACCCCAGTGCAAGTATGTTTACCTATTCTAAAAGCACACATGACCTTCCGTCTTTTCTGTGTTTTATATAAATTACTCACAGATAAGGTAGTGTCCTGCAAAAGATTATATATTTCCAGTAAAATTATTTCACAAACTATGCAAATTATACTTGACACAGAAATCTGTCAATTACTAAAATATACTGTTTCTATTTGATTTACATTGTGCTTACAGCAACGTTGGTTGCAAGATTTATGAATATTAATTTCTTTATAATTTTTCATCTCCAAATACTTTGAATATAAAGAAAAAAAAATAATCAAATCGTACAGAGAATAACATATATTTGTGATAACAAAATGCCAAAAAGAGATATTTAACATAAAAAAAAACTGTTAAGAACTGCAAATAAGAGTACTTCCGGTGTACCAATTATAGCCAAAATTTAATTAAGTCTTTATACGGACGTACAAAAGAATGAAAGAATTATAATTTTTGGAATTGTAGTTGTTGGAGTTATCGGAGAACTTTTTTCACACACACACACACAATCAAACACACACACACACACATAAACACACACACACACACGTAAACACACACACACAGATTGAGAGATGCGCACACATACATACGAGTATATACAGACATCATCGTAAAAATAGTAAAACGAAATTTTTGACCAAAGACAATACCTTCCTTACCTAAGGTAACGGAAGATAAAAAAACAAAATCACAGAGAGGAAGAACAATAGTATATTATGTTATTAGGAGTAGAAAGCAGTCTTTTTGTGTTGAACCCAGCTATTGCGGCCGAGGCGGTAGCCGAGGCCAGGCAAGCTGGGTAAAACACAAAAAGGGCGTTCTGCTCCGAGTAACATATACTATTTTTTCTTCAAGTGTTTCAAAGAAAACTGGAATTTTTTTAAATATTATTCTAGAATTGTTTTAATTATAGCGTTTGCAATTTCAACCATAGTAGATTGTGAACACTACAAAACACAAACGATACAACTGTCAAATAACAATTTTTCAATATGGTCTGTTTTGTTGTGACGACTGCTGCCGCCAGCGGTGAACTAAGAAGCTAACATTTTTTTACTAGTACAAAAATGAACAACATTGTTGTACTAGTAATAAAATGAATATCTTCTATAGTGTGTGTATAGTAGCATAATATGAATATTATTGTACACTAGAAGAAAAAATTATTTATTTTAATAAAATTACAAATAAATGTGACATTTACGTAGCAATGTTAAAATATTTTGCACATAAGGCGTATAAATATACATATCCGCAGACCCATTTTATTAAACATGCAGAACGAATTTTGTTTTATTTGATTTAATTGAAGAATTGCATGTAAATCAAATTTAAACAAATAGTTTTCAAAATATTAGTAAAAAATATAATTTAAAAAAAATCATGATCCCATGTAAGACGATTATGTTCGTATTCCATGTTAGTGCTACAGTACATAATATTTGGCAACAGTGCAGGATGCCCGATTGATAGCTTTTTGTAAACGTATATTAATTTTGGACGCCAAATTGTCAGTAATACGTACAAAAATATACGCGGGACGGCAAAAACCCGTATAAAGTACGGAAGTCAAATATACGTGTATATTGTTTTCTTTAAATACGAATTTTTCGAAATATCCTTATGCTCACATTATTAGGTGGGGTGAAACATTCTATATACTCGAAGAAGTAGACGCCTAGGACCAGTATTTCCCATAGACGCCAAATGCATGTTTCTATGTACGGAAGTCAAATTGATAGAGAGATGTATATATATATATATATATATATATATATATATATATACGCGTGTATGTGTGTGAGTGCGTGCGTACTCGTGCGCGCTTCTATGCGTGCGTGTGTGTGCGTGCGTTTCATCTTTACGCTCTACCCCTGATCACACAACTATAGGTCGTGCCAAGTAGAAATGACCTGCGCGTAAAACGCATTTACGCATTCTCCGCCCTTCTTACTTAAAGGGCCAATCGCATGCACTGTACTTAAACGGGTTTGTCTCAGTGGCGTCCGAATAATATTATTAAAGATTTAAATTTATTGGCCCGTATTACGATCACGGTTTTAACTAAAACGCTGTTTTAAAAAATGTCAAATTCAAATTTCAACATGTAATAATTTAATCGATGTTCAAACATACGTGCAGTATGTTTGAACATCGATTTTTTAAAAAATATTTGTTTGAATACAAACTATGGTCTCCTTTTAAATCATATTTTGATAAATTCAATATTATTTATTATTGTTATTAAATAATGATATCTGACACAGCGTTTTAGTTAAAACCGTGATCGTAGTACAGGCCATTGTGTATAGTTAAGTTGACTAGAAAACATGGTACTAAATAGTAAAAGTAGGTTGTTAGTGTACAAGGTAATCAAATTTATGGAGAATATTAAATGATCTTCATTTATTTTTAGGTATTTTGTACATATTTTAGTTTTTAAGCTTAATTTAAATATTCTAAATACTATTGTTGCCTAATTATTTCTACGCCACTGACACAACACAGTGTTCACATCCATTGTCAGTTGAACGCTTGTGTCTTCATCGGTTTTGCATTTATGTCATTACAGTACTTACACGAGCGACTACTGGGCAGTCCCTAGAATTCTTTTTGGGTAAGCGGCGCACGGAAAAGGTGCACGTATCACTATGAAATGGATAGTGAGAGACCACTCCGCTCTAAAAATAGTGGTACACAGTATATGCGCAAGAAATGATTGACAGGTCATTTCTATTTGGCACGACCTATAACAGATTCGCCGATCTTATGTACCGAATGGCAGGAGATTTAAAAATTAATTTTATTCTCAATAGATGTCTCTAGGCGCAAGAATCTTTTCAAAGCAGTTTTGTTTACGTTACGGCAGGTGTTTGGGTTTGAGTCTTCGGTACGGTAGTGGAGGGGCAAATAAGAGAACTGCTGAGTTTCTTTCGCATGAATCACAAACCGCAATATGCAATAGAAAAATAAATTTGAAAGGATCACAATCATTTATTATTAAATATGATATAACATAATAGTAAGTAAGAAATACAATAATAATAATAATAATAATTTACTATTAAATAACAAATATATTTCGGAAAAATGAGAGAAAAACGAAATATGTATTTGAAATAGAAATAGATAAAAATTTTGGAATTTTAATTTGCGCTTACTAGTGTCATTGACGAGTTAAAAATCAAAACAGACTCAATAAAAACAATCAAAAGCGACAGATTGTGTATCCATGTTTAATATCCATTGCAACATTCAAAAAAGTCATATAAAACTTTACATACCTTGTACTACAAATATGAACTTTCAAGACTTTTGACGGTCTCGGGAAAATTATTATTACAGAACACTGGGACAGGACTGATGTTTATAAAGCAATGCATGATAAATAAATAAACACTTAAAATAAAATAATTATTTTTCCTTATATGCAACAAGTTTACAAGTTTTTCAACTGTTTAATTTATAGGTAGGTATTGTATTAATATTACATTCAAACTATAATTTTCATGTTTTAAAAGTTCCGACAAAAGTTTCCGGACACTAAAAATTTTGAACATTTGTTGCTTATATTAAATTACTAATGTTTAATTAAGGACGTGTCAACTAACAACAATAATAATAATAATAATAATAATCGTCAGTAATATTTCGATTTTTTAAACAAAAACAAATCCATTCTGTGACAATAAATTACAGATACATAAAAACAAATAAAAATATATTACATTAAAAAATAAAGTAAAGAAATACATAAGCTTTTCATCATTTATGCTAAAAATTCTTAATTTTGAATTAATTTTTTTTTCATTTGCCATATTTTGACCCAATAGTTTCGAATTTTTGTATAATAATAATAATAATAATTCATTATTGTATTTCGTTTTTTTTTTACATTTAACTTATTACAATCGATGTTAATGGGGTGAGTTAATTATCGTATATATTTTTACCTCTGCTAAGAGAGGTATTGGAATCATGCTAAAAATCGCATATCCAGATTTTAGTGAATAAGCACGTTTCAATGTCTCTAGAATCCGATAATAACATTTTTACGATAATGTGTGTGTGTGTGTGTGTGTGTGTGTGTGTACGTGTGTGAGATTGTTGGAGGTACGATTTCTCAAAGTCTATAAGACTAAAGACCTGTGTAACTACGGATTCCTCAATCTAACAGTAATGGGAAGAGTTGAATAAATTCTGGTAACAACTGGACAACCGGAAGTAGTTAGTATTTTAACAAAAATCTTTTAAATATTATTTTTTGAATATTTATGTTATTAATAATAAAAAACAAAATTCTCTATTCGACACATTTAAAACTTTTATTATACTTTCTATAGATTTAAAGATATAGATATACAGGGTGATTGATGAGGAAACGGCCATACTCGAAGAACGTGTTCAGATCAAAATAAACAAAAAAAGTCATATAAACATATGTCCGATTCTTAACCGTTACTGAAATATTAATTATTAATAGTAAGCGATTAACCGCGGAAAATAATAGTTCACATTTGTTTTTTGTGGTTGTCACGTTCAGCTGTTATTGTTAGAAATAATATTTGGCATTTGTTTTTTGCTGTAAATGCATCGAAGTTGGCGGTAGTATTTTTGAAAATATTCTACATTGAATGCAACAGAGCATTCTTCTGGTTACTATATCGGTGTCTGTCGAGGATACTGTACTCTCGAAGCTACAGATGTTACAGACGATTCAGAATAGTGCTGTTAGGTTCCGACTGGTTCCGACAAAACTTGTATCCGAGAACCCGGATTTCAAAATATCCGGATCCTCGGATATCCGACGTTCGCATATAGAAGCGGATATCTGAAAATTTAATTCAAATTTGGATCCGGATCTGGACTTGGATCCGGATCTGAACTTGGATACGGATTCGGATCCGATATTTTGTTTACGGATCCGGATTCGATGTTTTGTTGACGGATCCGGATCCAAATTAATATGACATGAATTTCTTTAATTTATTATGTGCTTTTGATGAGACCCGATGCTAATATTTGAATATACGGTTCAATACTGAGAATATTCGAATCCGAGAATCGATCCGGATACTGAAATTCCATATCTAAAATCCGATACTCATTCTCATATTCAAATCGAAGATCCGATACTCAAATCCGTTTCCAAGATACGATATTCGGATTCGGATTCAAGATCCGATACACAGATTCGGATCCAAAGTCCAATACTCAGATTCGGATCCAAAATCCGATGCTCAGATTCGGATCCAAAATCCGATACTCAGATCCGGATTCAAAATCCGATACTGAGATTTGGATCCGAAACCGAAACTATCCGGATCCGGATCCTACCACTAATTCAGAATTAGAACTTCCATTACTGTCTACATCTTCCGCTGTTGAAGTTGAAGATGATTGTAAAAGAGTACTCGTATCTAAAAATGCGTAGTTTTCAGGTTCACAATTTGAAGAATGAGCTGGTTTCATTAAAGAATTTACGTTTTTTTTTTCTATTTTCTGATTGGGTAATACCCCGGTTTTGACGGACAACAATGGTTGTGGTCGTTCTTAAAAAATAGTGTATAGTATTCATTATTGCACTGTATAAAAAAAGGACGCTAAAATTTATTTCGCCCGGGGCGCTCAAAACCTTTTACCCGTCCCTGAACAGAGGAAAGAAAAATCATGAGCTGGGCATATATCCGATGCTCAGATTCGGATCCAAAATCCGATACTCAGATCCGGATTCAAAATCCGATACTGAGATTTGGATCCGAGATCCGGATAGTTCCACATTCAATTATCCGGATATTTTTGGATCCGAAACCGAAACTATCCGGATCCGGATCCTACCACTAATTCAGAATTAGAACTTCCATTACTGTCTACATCTTCCGCTGTTGAAGTTGAAGATGATTGTAAAAGAGTACTCGTATCTAAAAATGCGTAGTTTTCAGGTTCACAATTTGAAGAATGAGCTGGTTTCATTAAAGAATTTACGTTTTTTTTTCTATTTTCTGATTGGGTAATACCCCGGTTTTGACGGACAACAATGGTTGTGGTCGTTCTTAAAAAATAGTGTATAGTATTCATTATTGCACTGTATAAAAAAAGGACGCTAAAATTTATTTCGCCCGGGGCGCTCAAAACCTTTTACCCGTCCCTGAACAGAGGAAAGAAAAATCATGAGCTGGGCATATATCTATTAACTAATAGTTAATTAGTTAATAGATATATGGAGCTGGGTACATTTTACACAGAGCGCGCGTCCTATCGGGATAAGCGGTGTACGGTATACTTATGTTGTCATGTTAATGTAGTCTGACGGGGAGGGGCTGTACGGATTAAGGCTGTTCGATCTTCAAAATTTATGATCGGATCGATCTTATCGATTAATTTATCAAAATCTATCAGCTGTGGCTGTGATCCATACTGATCGGGTCTACGATCGATTAAATGTAGTATGTAATCAGTTTGATCGATCTTAACAAATGGGACGAATCTAGTTGTAAAAACTAGAATAAATTAAAATATGACGACACTGACATTTTTGTAAGATGGAAATACACTTCGTAAAAAATGTGGACAAGAAAAGAACTGCAAATTTTTCCACGGCTGAATTTCGCTTATTAACCGATATTAACCATCGCCTAAAATTAATTTATTACATTTTTCATCAGACCCAAACCACATTCGTTACCCAGAATTTTCAAAAATATTACTATCCAAAAAGATATTTTATATAATTACACATATATAATATGCTTGAATGACTGATCGCGAATCTGGAGACTCGGGTCCGATCCCGACAGATGCTAATATTATTTCTCATTTTAAATGGCACAAAAGTGACCTCCGTGGTGCACTCTCTGATGATGCTCGGTAAACACCCACATGGTAGGAACAAGTTACATTTATCAAAATCTGTGTACAAAGCAGATTGACACATCCAGCAATGGGTAATATGCCATGATGAATATTTATTTATATTTACTTCTTATTAATTTTAAAATATTCTAAGCTAGGTTTTAAAATCCGAAACCTTTGAAATAATTCGTCAAAATTTAAATTATTAGGTCTGTTTCGTACAGTATAAATTTTCCGTATTAATATTATCAATGTTTTCAAATTTTCCCTCTTCCAATATACTATAATAAATTTCATCAAAACATTTCCATTTTACTACATTTTTTATTTCAGATTTAAATTTTATTAGGTAGCTAACAAATTTATTATCTACTGCAAGTTCCTCTCAAATTTGATAGCGAATAAACAATTTATAAGGTACCTAATAACTTGTTTGGACATTGAAATACGCAAAAAAATGGTTGTTAGGTAAATAAAAATTGAGGGTTATTAGGAGATTGAAATACCGGCCCTTAATCGATTGATCGATTAAATGTCTGTGATAATTCTGATCGATTAATTGATCTTCTGATCAGATTGATCACATCGATTTTTTTCGCAGCATCGCAGTCTACAGTATGAGACATAAATAATTATGGAGGCATTTAAAATTCATTGGGGTTGGGCGTGCGTTAAATCGTCAAAAATAATTGATAATTGTCACATATCAGGCTCATGTTACGCTACTACACGTGGCAAATATCCACTATGAAAATTATGATACATTATTTGCGAAAAACTTTTATTTACTTTAGTTGACTGTAAATTTTGATTTTATACTAAAATATTAACAATATTTTTTTAGTCTATTTCTAGGGGTGGGGTCAACTGCCCTTTGCCCCCACCCCCCTTGGCAACGCTCATGGTCCCTATACATTTGTTTCTATTTATTACAAATTTTATTACACTGTTCAAAATTCAAAAACATATTTTTTTCTACTCCTCTGAAAATACAATTTTCTGGAATGTTTTTCATGCTGAAAGCACTCTTTGCGTGCTGCTTCGGGATCCTAGCAACGAATTTTACGTATGATTGTTGTATCCCTATCCCTGGTTGTATACAATATTTGTTGGCATAGAAACGCATCCCAAATAAGTGTCAAATTATTTAAAAAAATAATTTTTATTTACTTATTTTTTATTTTACAGGAGTAGAAAAATAATGTGTATAACACGTGTTGAAAGTCCTTTGTCGAACACAAACGATTGCAGCCTGAGCAAAGTATTTTGGTTCCACAAAGAAACACTTTCAGCACTTGGTATGCTATTTTCTTTTGTGATCTCAATAAAATACGTTAATATTTAATTTTTTTATTTTAATAAAGCAGATTATAATTCATACGTGTACGAAAGAAGTTAATTATTCATTATAATTATATTTGAAACGTAAAAAATCAGTTAGAATTTGCTCAAATAGTATGATATTGCAGAAACTATAATTATCGGTAGTAATGCGGTCATCTAGTTGTTGAAGTCAAAACTACAATGCAATACTGGCGCCGCCTGGACACCGAATGCAAACTAATCATGAAAGTGCCTGCCAAATTTTATACGGACTTGGCAAATCTGTTTGTTATGTGATCAGGGGCTCTACTATCGTTCAAAAAATTTTGAAACCTTGTATTTCTACCTTCCCTAATATGGAAAGTAGCCATTAGATTTTGATGTAAAACAAATAACCGGAAATGGCACTTTACTTGAACCTAAAAATAGTTTTTCTTCGCAAAAAAAAAACCTTTAAGGCCCGGTTGTACAAACATCGGTTCTACTGAGCTGAGGTTCAACTTTACTGTTTCAGATTCAACTGAACCTGAGCTTAACTTGAAAACTATAAAAAATCTGATGTGACCAACACAATACCTCCCGCCATTTACCTATGGGGTCTCATTGCCGCGTGCCTGATGTCTGGTCGCGAATCTGGGGAATCCGATTCGATCCCGATCAACGCCAAATAATTCGAATTTTAAATGACACAAAATTAACCCTTGTGGTAAACGCCCGCACAATACAAATATGTCATCATCATTACTGAGATTTGTGTATAAATCAGATTAGCACACCCAGCAATGGATAATATGCCGTGATAATATATTTATTTGTTTCTTTATTTAAATACATACCTGCATATTTACTAATGCTAGAAATTATGTATTTTAAGTTCCTTTCCATAAAACTATTGTTCTATTTACAATTTTCCTTCTAAAACGTTACTATTATTAATTTGAAATGATTATTTTTTTGACAGTGACATTTATCTGTCAGTTACATACATTTGAACTGAACTGTGTAACCACGGAGATGTGTTTAAAGCATAAGCTCCGAGATATAATTTTTTATATTATTTTATAAATTTTTCCATAAAATATATAGAAAAAGTATTAAAGCAAACTTGTAGAAAATGGAATAATCTTTAATTTTTATAATAACAAATTGCGAAAAAAATACATTTAAAGGTATTTTTTGAGCTTCAAGTTAACTGCCATTTCCGGTTGTCCGATTGCCACCAAAATCTAATGGCTTCTTTCCATATTAGAATAAGGTAGAAATACATCGTTTCAAAACTATCTGAATGATAGTATTTGAGTTAGAGCGTAAAGAGGATCCACACACACACACACGTTCAAAATATAATATTTTGAAGATTTTTTTTCAAGAATCTTCTACTTCCGGTTGTTCAATTGTTACCAAAACCTTTTCAGATCTTCCCATGAATGTCCGATTGGAAAATACGTAGTTAAACAAATATTAAAGTCTTATAGTTTTTGAGTAATCGTCCTTCCAACACCCCACATACACACATACACACACACACACACACACACACATACACACACACACACACACACACACACACACACACACACACACACACACACACACAACACACACATACAAACACACACATACAGACATCATCGTAAAAATGTTAAAATCGGATTGTAGGGACCTTAAAACGTGCTTATTCAATATAATCTGGATATGCGATTTTTGGCATGAATCCAATACGTCTCTTAGCGAGAGGTAAAAATTACGTTGATAATAGAAATATACGTCAAATGTCAAACGTCATTATAAATGACAATACACAATTTTCATTCTGTGTGACCATGTGAATAGATAATTGGTGTATTATGTTATATGGTAGTCAATTAGTCAAACATGGTCAACAACGATACAACAAAACAGAAGAATTCGAATAACTCGAAGAAAAATAGACGGATAGAGTTTCGAATGAAGAACTTCGTAATATGTCAAAAATTCAAAACTTTCATATTTCTAGCCAATACAATCAAATCCACATCCGTCATGTCATAAAATGTTTAATTTGTTATAACTTTATAATGAAAAATTTATTTTAAAATTATTTAGCTTTAGTACTTATTAACAGTATATCACGATTTTTATATAAATTTGTCATATTTTGATTATGGTTTATAGGCCCAACCCACTAGGTCAATGTAGCAAAGGAAGGGTTAGTTCTATCTTCCGATGGTTAGCGATAGGAAAAAGGGCGTTTTAGAACCACCTATTGCGTAACATACAGGTTGGACCGAAATGGGAGCGGGCGAAATAATGATAATTTTACTTATCCCGTGCGAGACAAGGAACTCCGATTGGATCTGGACCTTCATCACTTATACTTCATTAGTGATTAGGATTTGTTTAAATAACTATCAACACCGAAGTAATTTTATATTGATACATTAAAATTAACTAGGTTGAATAAATACAAAATTAATGCTAAATAAATACTTATAAATAAATGCGTGCGCAATAAATTCTTTATGCGTGGGCGTTAAGACGAGTAGTGCGGATTGGTGTGAAGACAGCTTCGAGCTATCTGTTCTTTTTGCGATCTGCAAGTAGACTTTAGCTCAGCAATTTTTGCTGAATTAAACAATTTTAGCCGCCTGCCTCCTCTGATTTCGTTCGTTTGATTTACGCCTTGTCACAACATCTTCATATGTACGCAAAACATTAGTTGGTAATTCAGTATCAGGACATTAAACATTACTTCATTACAATAATCTAACAAAACACGTACTCATGAGCAACTGAACTACTATAGGTACGAGTCTACTTGTCGATTTGGCGGAGACTACAATGACATCTGCGACCATAGCAACCGAATGTAATTTGAAAGTACTTCCATTAATAATAGAGTTACAATTTTACTTATTTTTTTGATCGTTCGGTGGCAATATTAAATATGAATAGTTTCCAAAATATTTCTATCTAGCTAAGCAACTACAAGAAATTAATGTTTTATCTTATTAGTTGCAGTGGCGTAGTAAATTTATCAATTTAATAGCAAGTTACCGTTGAAAAACAAAATAAATCTATAGAAAGCTGTGGACAAACGGCATGAACTGTCTAAATCTGACATTTATTTAGCTTATTTGTTTAATTGTTGCAAGATAATAAACCATTTTACTGCAGCCAATGTAACAAGGAAGTTAGCAACCATGTATTTGCTTGTTCAAATTGAAGACGTAATATTAGCTATGAGTTTAAGTTATTCTAACCGAAAAAAAACAGCGCTCCATGTACAGCATCACCATGCATTGCATTTTATGTCATAAATATGTAGTGTCCCGGCATCTAGCCGCTTGTTTTTTATATTTTTATATTGTATATGATATACTTGGCGTTGGTCGCCAAGGAATATGTTGTTATTGATATAGATAATTTTTCATATTTTTAATATGTTATATTTTGAGATTTGTGTCAACAAGTTAATATATTAATATCTAAATTATTTGCATATTTATTATTTACATTTTGTTATACAATTTAATTTAAACGTTTATTTTACAAATATAGGAGAGTTTCGCCACCTGCTAAACAAAAACTTCATCTTTCTCAAAAAATACCCTTCTTCGTGCCATGTTGTTTAAACAATTACAATACGAGTATAAAAGTACAATGTACTAGTCACAGCCGAATTACATACATATTACTCTCAGGCGCATTTTGGTGCACGTATATTGCTCAAAAAACAGTTTTCGCTCCTGACCTGAATAATAGCGCGCTACAACCGCGATCCACCTAAACATCTCTATTTAAAATATCTAATGCATATAACTGCGCGGGTCTGTAAATGAGAATCTGACGCGGGCTTGCAAAATTGACCTTTTAGTACAGAGGGCGGTGTAGTAGATAATTAGATATCTGTAACTCTTTGGCATAGGTACGTCATTATTATTTGTAGTGTGTTAGAAGCAGAGCTGTTCAAAGCACTGACCTGAAGAGCTTGAAGCACAAAACACTCAACTGTTGTGCTTGAATAATTGAAGCGTCGGGTCATTTTATTTTTCCAAAGTAATTGGAATTATCAAGTCCAGGAAAAAGTAATTTAAACTTTCAATGGGGACTTATACAATTCAAATATTTTGGTCGCCATCTAGTGTGTAAAAAAGTATTTAATAATTAGTTATGTAGTGAGCAAGATTTAGCTCTAAGTTTGACATTTATCACGTGATCCATATTTGGTCCCACGTGATCACAACAACCATTGTTTGAAAAGAGACATGAACATGTCTGAGACTGAACACGGAAGTTGAAATAATATGATTAATATAAATTGAATATGAATTACTAATATATTTACAGGAACCTGTGATAAAAAAGGGTTTAATTATGTACAAAATAACAATAACATGACGCAAACCTATGTTTGCAAAGTGGAGAAACATAATCAAACTTATTTTGGAAAAACAAGTACAGCAACTCAAGCAACTTTAATAAAGCTGTCTACTAATAAAGAGACACAAGTTTATATTAATGAAAACACATATAAAAATTGATAATATGCAAAACAACTCCACACAAACAGAAATAAAGATTAATAAGGAAAGTAGTACCCAAACAGTCAACAATTATTATGTAAGAAAGTTATTTGGTGCTGTAGAGACATCGAGAAATGAAACTAAATTTGTCAATAATTGGAAACTAAATTATAATTTATTAAGCAATGATGCTGAAAAATTTATATATTTCACCGGCTTATCAGCAGAATATTTTAATGTCCTATGTGATTTGTTAAATCCCACAGTTATGCCAAAGTTGAAATACAGATTATTTCCAAAAAACGACAAAGAAAACTAAATTTAATAATTTAACATCCAGAGACAAATTATGTATGACTTTAATAAGATTAAGACGTGAATATACACTAAAAGAAATTTCATTATTTTTTTCCGTCTCTCTCAACAGTGGAATTTTGTAGTATTTACATGGATTCAGTTCATGTTTTTTCAAATTGAAAAGACGAAATCGAATTTGTTTTCCCTCCGTGAGAATCAGAAACATTCGATTCCGCAATGTTTCATTAATAACAATCATTACACATAATAACTTAACCAAACTTTGCTGACTAAATAATAAATTATGGATTCAACGGGGTGGTGCTGAAGGGGGAAAGCATTTGATCGACTCGGCCATGGTATATCACCTCGCTCTTTCTAAAAATTTCTTGTCCCTTTCTAAATTTTGTGGAGGGAGGTCCGTTTCCGATCCGCCGCCGATGACGTCAAAATCATAAGTCCCCATTACTAAGCACTAAGCATCATTATGGATATTTCAAGCACAACAAGTGAGTGGCTTGAAGCTTTTTGAAATGCTTGAAGTTGTCAAAAGTGCTCAAAGCCTTAAAAGTGCTTCAAACTCTCGAAATGCTTCATGCATTGAAAAGAGCTTTGAGCAGTGTATAATGGTATAATGAAGAACAAGATATACAAAATACTAAAAATTATTTTTCAAAAATAATTAGGCTATTTTCATTATAATACCATAAGTGTTGTTCGGGTTCACCGAATATTATATATTTCTATGTAATTTTTATAAATTAAAAAATCAAATATTTATTTATTTCGTTTAATTGAAAAAAGCAAGTAGCCCAATTGTTCCTTGGCCCTTAGCAAACTACGTTGAGCATACAAATTTTCACGTAAATCAAGCACCTAGTGATAGAGATTAGAAAGTGCTTTTAATAGATCTGAAAGTGCTCACAAGCATTTTCAGAGGACTTCAAAGCACTTTCTAAGGGCTTCGAAGCACTTTAAAATGCTCTAAGCCCTTTCAAAGTACTTCGAGCAATCATAAAGGCTTCAAAGCATAATATCCAATTACCAACTGTCAATTACTTTGCTAAAGTGCTTGGATTACAAAGTACTAAGTCCTCAAACTAAAAAAGACTTCAGAAACAGTGCTTTGAGCACTAACAGTGCTCGAAGCAGTTTTTCAAGCACTGTAATCGCAAACATTGTCCAGCTCTGGTTAGAAGTAATGTCTCCATTTACGTATATCTGTCACAACATAAATTACATAGACATACGTCAAAAATAATCTTTCTCTTTCTAACATGAAATGTTGCTAAGCTAGTGCTGTGTATTCTTTCTTCGAACAAGTGACCTTGAATAGCCATCTTTCGTAAATTAAACCTCGTAGAATACACTTCAATAACATTATACGAGGGTCATTTCATAAATAATGAACAGGTTGGCAATAGTGCGAATAGGATGATGCAACAACAGTGACATTTATGTCAATTGTAGTAGAAGGCTTGGGGAAGGAGCGCGTATTTTATTTTCAACTATAGCGTAATCTGTTTTTCACATACGTCGGCTAGAAATGGAGCCTGCACGTGTCTTGAGTATTGTGACTGTTGACGCTTGGATATTTCAATCTTACTGAAACAAAGTTTCAACTTTGAAGGTCAAGCATTCTTGTATCGAATAGCCACTATTGATGAAACGTGAGATTTTGAGCCGGAGTTGAAATCACAGTCCAACGAATGGACAGGTCCAAATTCCTCACGGTCAAAAAAATTCGGAGAGCTCAACCAAAGTCGAACAAATGATGATCTCTCCACACTAGAAATGAGTGCCCGTGAGATGACGCCTGGTAAACGCCCGCACAGTACGAATATGTCATCATCATTATCGATATCTGTGTACAAAAGCAGATTGACACACCCAGTAATGGCTACTATGCCGTGATGATATATTTATTTATTCAAAAATCGTACATTTATGGCCAGATGCACAGCTTAGTTAATGTTATAATCAGGGCACGAAACCGGTTTTTTTAACCGGTTTAAAAAACCGGTTAACCGGTATTTTGGGTCTAAAATTTTGATTTTTAACCGAAACCGAAACCGATATTTTTAATTATTAAAAAACCGGTAACTGTAAACAAAATTAATAAAACCGGTTTTTTTAAACCGTTTCTGAAAAGGAGGGAATTTTAATTATAAATCACGATTTAGCCGGATGCTGTTTTATCACTCTTTTTATTTACCTATTGTTAATCTGTAAAAACTTTTTTAAATAAAAAAATCAGTTAAAAAAATACGTTTTTAACGTATATAGGTAATTAATATATACTTGATATTTGTTTCCTGCATGCTTTCATTAATCGCTTAATCTAACTGGTTTAGTAAGCGGCTAATAAACCGGTTTACATAACCGGTTTACCTAACCGGTTTACTTAACCGGTTAATGTAACCGGTTTACCTAACCAATATAAAAACCGGTTAAGTAAATAGTAAACCGGTTTTTGAACGAAAACCATTTTAAAAATTAAGTTCTCGATTTTGGTTAACCATTAACCCATATTGTTTTCGGTTTCTTGCCCTGGTTATAATTACATGTTAACAAAAAACGTGCGTATCGAAATTTTGACATTAATGTTTAAAACTTATTTGACATTTCGTTTCGATACGTTATTGTCAATTTAACAAACGGTTAACAATTTAACTGGCCTTTAAATATCAGGCATTACATCAGCGCCCTCTTGTAGGGGAATATGAATTTAAATTTAGTACTAATTGCAATACAGTAATAATTTCTGTTGTAATGTATGAAATTATATTATATTACAAATTTCACAATACAAAATATATATTGATCTAATAATGACAAGTACGAGCCTGTAATTAAAATTTTATTTTGCAACTGAATTACGTCATTACAATGTTTACCACGCGCATGTGCTAGGTGCTAACCATGACGTTACTAATTTTGAAAACATCACTGAGTTGGCGTACTCCAAAGATTCAACGTATTCAACCGATTCAACTGTTTGCTCCTACATCGTGACCGTGCTACTTCCTGACCGACTGTGCTTTATGACATGACATATTAAATATTAAAATAACACAAACTTTTAATAATATTATATTGTATCATCGTTCTCGAACAGGTGCGTATTATCAAATAAAAGAATTTTACTTCAGCAGTAATTTAAAATTGCATTTATTAGATTCTCTATCATGTCAACTGAATGTTTTGACGAAAATATTGATAAGAATCCAGATTTAAATCTCTGCCAATTAAAATTTAAATTAACTCTATCTGATTATAAAGACGACCCAGCAATAAAGTCAGAATTAATGGATAAAATAATAGAAGACGAAATGGCTCCATGGTATGAACGAATTTGCAACGAATTGAAATGGAAAATAAATAATCAACTACTTACCGACATGAAATCGAAGAATGAAAAAAAACTTAAAGAAATAGATGAACAAATTTCCGAGGCGGAAAATGCGCTTAGTGATGTTGAAGTTAGAGAAGCGTATTTGAGAAAAGCTCAGTATTTATCCAAAATTTGTGATGAACAGAATGCTTTGAAAGCTTTAGAACAGGCTTTTGAGAAAACTATACCAACTAGTCATCGGGTTGACATATTATTTCAAACAATTCGAATTGGATTCTTTTTCATGAATCATTCGGTAACTATTGTTCAATATTAATTATGTAGTTTGTGAACAGTGATATAGTCATTTATAAGGAAAAATACGTTAATTAATTTTATATTTTTTAGGTTATAATACGTAATTTGGAGACAGCGGAAAAATTGATTGAAGATGGCGGAAACTGGGATTTAAGAAATAAATTCAAAGTGTATAAAGGACTGTATATGATGTCTATTCGAAAATTCAAAGAAGCAACGGATTTATTTTTAGAAACCACCAGCACATTTACATCCTATGAAATTTTGGATTATAAAACATTCATAAAATATACTGTTCTTATTGCAATGGTAGCCCTGAACCGGAATATGTTAAAAGAAAAAATAGTTCGTGCTCCAGAAATTCTTACTTTACTTCACACAGAAAAGAAATTGAAAACATACATTTTTTCTCTTTATGACTGCCAGTATGAAAATTTCTTTTTAACTTTAGCGGAAATTGAACAGGATTTAAAAGCTGATTTGTACTTAAATCCACATTTTCGATATTATGTGAGAGAAATGAAGATTAAAGCGTATTCACAATTATTAGAATCCTATCGTTCACTGTCTCTTACATTTATGGCTGAATCTTTTGGTGTGACTCCAGAGTACATAGATAATGATTTGTCCAGATACATCGCAGTTGGAAGAATATTTTGTAAAATTGATAAAGTTGGAGGCGTTGTTGAAACTTGTAGATCTGATCACAAAATTTCTCAATTTAACTGTGTTATAAGACAAGGAGATTTGCTTCTAAATAGAGTACAGAAATTATCCAGAGTTATAAATATATAAAGGGGTATATAACTATTTATTTATTATGAAGGCTGCCTCAATTAATCCGCCCTGTATGGGAATTACATCAAATATAATATATTTGTATAATATATTATGGGACGAAGTCGATTAATTATGCAAAAATTACCCCATTAAATAATACTGGATTTTGGTTTGTAAAACTAGGGCATTATTTTAGGTTGTTTTGAATGTTGTTGAACAATTTTTATTTATTTCTAGTTTTAATGTCAAGTATTAACTTTTATACCGACACCATATTGGAAAAGCATACCATTGAAAAGAGAGTTTTCTTAACTTTTCAATGATTTCTAACTTATCTACATAGGTATGTTCATTTATTTCTAACAGTAAAAGTGCAACAATTGAAAAATAGTAATTAGGTTATTTTCATTTACTAATTTCTTAATTTAGTTCTTAAAATTTTATAAAGTCTTGCGTATTTTAATTAAAAATTAAAACAAAATTTGAAAAATATTTTAATGCAAAGGAGTGTAGTCTGTATCCCACCATGTTAATTTCAATAGATTGTTAAAATTTGTAACTAATAGCTTTGAATATATAATACATATAAGAACGGCAACGCATATGGCCTAGCAAGATACTATATCTGTCTCTTTTTATTCACAAAATTATTATAGATAGCTAGTGACTCCTACCACAAAACTATGAACTACGGTAAATCGTGCTGAGAGCATTGCCAGATACTATTTGTTAGAGGTATTCAATAATCAATAATTCAAAAATATTGTTTCATAATAACCAGATAATATATTTTGAATCTTCAATGTACATGTATACTTGTTTTACAGTAGCAAACTTAAAAACCTTTTTAAAATCTTATCTTGCTGTTCTAGCTACGTGGCAACACTGTGCAACATCCACCTATTATGTATTTTTTGAACTAACTCAGAAATAATTCGTATATGGAGGGATAGATGGCACCTTCTCTCGAAATATTTAATCTAAATACATTACGTTGCCGTTCTTATATGTATTATATATTCAAAGCTAATAGAAACAAATTTATTACATATGATTTTAATTTTTATTCAATGTCTGCTACTGTTTTTCGTGAAAAATTTAAACAGGATGTTAAAATTAACATGAGAAGATACAGTATACACCCCAATGGTAAAAATATTAATAAAAATGAAAATAAACTTGAAAATAAATAATTGATAACACCTTATTAATGATTTCATTTGTTTCATTGTAATAACCAGTATTTTTAACCTTTTATTATGTTTTGCTGTTTGTAACAAATAAACATAGATATGTTACATATCGTTAGCAAACTAAAATAAATCTCTTCAGTAATGTAACTTTGCAATATGATGTCCATACAAAAATTAAATTTTATATTTTGTAATCTAGTGATTTATGTATTATTTTTCTGTCCAATGGTATATCACTAAAAAGGTCCCCTAAATACGGGGACTTTTGTCTAATTTAACCAATTTCGTATTCTTATACTTGTGCAAATTCTCATGAAGGGCGTTTTCTGGGTCATCTGTATGTACAATAGTTATGTTCATAAAAATAAATATCTGATTAATGTCCGGTTGCACCAATATTTTAACTGCCTTTAAAGACAAATTTAATTCTCATTTAAAATATTGGTGCAAATTCCCAATTGCATAAGAATAATTATGGTCAAAGTATTTAATTTCGTAGTAGGTACATGTACATACTGCATACCTACTTTCTAATATGAGTTAGGAATCTAAATAACTGATTATGTATTTATGAGAACAAATATAAAAATATGAGATGTACAGGTGTCTCATTTTCTATGTGTTTGCCTTCCGTCACCTTCCCATAAGGAATCTATTGTTATTGGTAAAAACCGTCGGTGGTGAGTTTTTAATAAGCGTATTTTAGTGTCCCTATATTACGTGTATGCGTGCGAAGGCGCGTGTGTGTATGTGTGTGTGTGGCACGCGCTTCCACACAGATTTTTCAAAGATATCTCGAGACGATGGAAGAAAACCATTTGCACAATCCAGGATCAAGTTTTTGATAAAGTATAATAGTTACCACTTTGTTTTTGAGCTAAAAGCAAAAACTCGTTTTTCGCTCATTTCAAAAATATCTCATATCTTATTTATTATAATAGTTTGTTTTTTTTGACATTTATACCATTTTTCGGGAAAATAAAATGGCGTAAGTAATTATAACACGTTCCGAACAGAATGAATCTTTACGGATCAAACATTCATCGCGTTCAGAATATTTACAGTACCATAGGAGAAAGTATTTTAATCAAGTATTAGTGAATAAAATTATTACTTCACAGAATCAGATGAATGTTTATGAAGGAAATAATGAATGAGAAGTATAATTTTAAATATTTTTTTTGTGAAAAATATAAGTATTATAAAGTAACTTTTTGATTTATGAAAAAATATTAGTAACTTTTTTTGAATGATCCCATTGTCTACCCAATGATTCTCAGGTGTCCTTTGGTTTCTTACACCAAATTAATCTATGATTAAATTTTACTTTCAAAGTAAATTAAAAAAATGAACAAATGTAACGCGTTTTCTGACAGAAATGAATAAGAACATGGAAATTGATTCGAATTTGTACATATTAGTTACATAATTGGAAGTTTATGAAACCGGCCCTAACCCCCGGTTGTATAAAGGACATAATACATTTACTCCTATAATAAATTTATTTAAATTAACAAATTCTAATCAATTTAATGGCAGGCAATAATATCAAAAGTTCAACTTTCATTTGAAGGAATAATTTTATTTACTTTGAAAGTAAATTTATCTGTCGTTTAGAAAATCGGCCATAAGTTAAATATTTTTTCATGGGGTGTGACCATTTTATTTTAATTCATTTATTTATAGAGTTTAAAATTATGTATATTTTTAAATTATGTTAATTATTAATTTAATTCGAAAAAAATAGCATTAAAATTTCTGTGGCATCAACTGTGCGAAGTGCGAAATAATGCAAAGAAATGGATGATGGTTGTAGACATCTCTTGAGCTCTCGTTGCTTGTGTTACTTCACACAGGTAACGTCATATAAGTTTTAATGCTGTGTTTCTCTAATTGTCTAATTCTATTAATATTTAACATTTTTTTTAAAAAACGTTTGTTTTGAACTCTTATATTATTTTTTTTTTCTAAATTTGATCAAGGTCTTATATACCCTACTGACGGCAAAAAGATGTTTTGTGTAATATGTAATGCGAGTAGTGTACCCAATGGTTCGCTGATAGGATATTCATGTGACATAAATGACAAATGAAGTGTATCTAATGCAGTGATTCTTCAGAGGACATTAGTTTCAAGTTGCCTACCATGATACATTAAATTGGGGCCTATTCAGTGGTTAATTTTTAACAACTGGTTAAAAAAATTAACCAATCAAATATGTTGATATATATTGATAAAATTGAATTTTTATTTGTCTAATCCAGGGTTTCTCATAGTGGGGTACGTGTACACAAATAATTTTTGGCAATCAAAAAGTCGTCAAATATACATTTTCATATTTTTTAAGGTTATTTTATTTACTCGAAGCCTTTCATAAATACTCCGGCAAATATGGTGACGTAACCGTACTCGAAGTAGTAGGGGATTCACATACTCTATCTTTGTTTTGGAACGCACCCTAATAATTAATAAAACTGTAATCGTTTAAAAATAAAATTTAATATAATACTTGCTTTGTAAGCGTTTTTAGACCTCGGAGGTTCTACAGGGCATAGGGTGACCAGACGTTCAAGTTAACGAGGACGTCCTCTTTTTGGAGGTGTCCTCGGTAGGACATTGAACCAGCCAAAAACTAGGTTCGGTTCAAGTTCATGTTAATTTGTTTTTTGAGAGATAGGTTCGTGTGCGATTCTGGTTCAAGCATTAATAAAATATGAGGTTTTGTTTCGGGTTCAGGTTCGGTTCGACGTAATGAAAATTGAATTAATTGATTTTTAAATAACAAATCTTTATATAGAAAAAAATAAATTGCGAGCCGGAATTTATAATGGAACGCAAGACAACGACACGAATACAATTTTCACGAACAATCAACAAGCAAAGTAGATGTCGAAGGCGTCGATGATCGGCTGTATTACGATTACGCTTACGTTTCAAACTGAAAATGAACCTAAACCGGAGGTGAACTGTGAATGCGAATTTTAATCCCCGGTTCGATTCCGATTCGAGTACAACTCAAAAATATTTCTGAGGTTCGGATCTGGATTTGGGTTCGCTAAAATGTTACGGTTCGGTTCAGGTACGGGATTTTGACATAGAGTCCTAGTTTTTTAAAATAATCGCATTTTTTTTTTTTTTTAAAGCAAATGCTTAGAAAAATCTTAGATAAAATGGTCCTTCATTGTAATGAATATATTTTTTTCTTTTATTGTAAACATGAATTTTATATTTCTATCTTCAATTTATAGAATTAAGAATTAATGTTTTATTTTTAGTGCCAGTTTTTGAAGAATTTATTTTTGTTACTTTTTATATTTTGTGAAAATATCCTCATTTTAAAAATTGTAAATGTCCTAGTTTTTTTCGATATGTCCTGGGTGCGAAGAAAATAATATGCTCACCCTAATTCATATTTTTTTAGAATTTTGTTTTAAATATGTTCAAAGTAGATATCTTCAGCAATAATACACTTCACCATTCTTTCCTGTCACTTCTTAAAAACTCCCAACTAATCGTCTTTTGGAATGTTGGAATTCTTTCAAAATAATCATGTATTGCAGCATCAATCTCTTCTTCAGTTGAAAACCTTCTACCCCGTAGAAATTAATAAATTATTGTTTTACAATGACCATATAAATAATCAAAACTGGTCAATCTTTTAAATTAAATTATTTTTAACAGTGCGATAAAGACTGTTTTTCTCAATACCTTTCATTCGCCCAATATCCGCTCCATCATTATAAAAAAAATCAATAATTCTTATTAATTTAAGGTTTTCATTTCATTATTGAAGAAATTGAATTTATAAAAGAAAAAATATCTAAAACTTTGATCGTATTATTGATATAATATATGTTGTAGGGTATATGTCCTGGCAACCGGTTACGTTTGATCCCGGGAGTATACACAGAGCTGTGTCCAAGTCGAGAGCCTTCTCCATGTGGTCCACCTCCTGCCACCGACTTACTGCAGGACCTTAACACGCTGCAGCGTCAAGGCAAAAGACGTAGCTGGCACGTACAGCCCAACAAGGTACATCAACCATATTGTCGTATAAACAATTTATTTAATGTAGGTTCAGTATTTTCATTTCTAGCTAGTGTTTGTTAACTGTCAATTATAAGAAAAATTGACACATGTGTAATTTTTACATCTATTGTCTTTTCCACCTTACCAGAGGAGTCATTTCACCTTTTGTGATTCATTTTTGCCTTCTGTCACCTACAGGTATAGAAGGTATTGTCTTTAGTCAAAAAAATCGATGGTGAGTTTTAATAAATAAGCACGTTTTAGGATCCCTAGAATACGATTGTATTATACTTGCGATGATGTCTGTATGTATGTATGTGTGAATAGGTATATATACATATGTATGTCTTTGTGTTTGGTGACAAAAAGTTTCTCCTTCGATAACTTCAATACTACAATTCTAAAAATTATAAATCTTTCGTATTCCTCTTCCTTACACATCTATATGAAGACGTGATTAGATTTTGATTATAATTGGTCAACCGGAAGTACCCTCATTTGAAGATTTTAACGGTTTTTCTTAAAAAATGCAGTTAAATATCATTTTTTGACATTTAATGTTAATATAAATATTAAAGAATATTATATTCTCTATACGGTTTGATTGCATTCAATACTTCATATCCAATGGATATTGAGAACTGACATGTCCGATGGCAGCAGCACCATCGGACCGATCAGCTGCTTCTGAATTGGTACTCACAGTGTTGTGACATATGAAAACAAACAACAAAAGCAATTTTTTCACTTAAAATGGGGCTTGGTATCACAAAACATTTTAGATTTTTGGAACGAACAGCTACTTCTAGATGTATTATAGAAGATATGTTAAAATGTATTTATAATTCTATATATGTATATTTAATCAATCGAAATTGATGATCGCAGGTGATCGAATTATAAACGCTAACCACATAATATCACGTGGACTATTAAAAAATGACGGTATAATGAGGATAATATTTGCACTCTGTCTGCAAACCAGTGCAATTTCTGCAAAGCCACATGAAATCAAAATACATTTAGAGAAAATTTAAAAATTATTAGTGAAGAATGCACGTGTAAAGCTGGACAAAGACCATGAAATATGTAATTATCCGATTAAAAATGATGAGAACAAACTTTCATATGTTTTGTTATTTGTTATGCACAACGAATTGCATATTCCCATGCTTTTCGTCGATCCATGTCCATTTCAGCACCTGCTCTTGTCGTAATTTTAACTTAATTTAGGCCATGTTTCAGAAAATTATAAAACCCAATGCCTGTGTCTCGACCAGATCTTGGGTGACATCAGAATACATAACAATTTGTACGACTTATCCCATTTTTATTCACATCAAATGATCAAACCTCATGTAACTCAAGCATACAGTCACAATATAGTACCAAATCGGAAAGTACATATTTTTCCCATCAAATGTCATGTCGCAGCTTATCAGTTGCCAATAGAGTTAAAAAATTATAGGCGATAGGAAATAAGCAATATGACATCTAGTGGTATTTTGTGAAACTATAGTTGACGGGATAAGTTATAAACGTGTCATTTTCTTGGTTGTATAAACACAAGTGTTATCTATTATGTTTATAATATTTACGTTTCGATATATAATATCTCTTAATATTGATGACTGGCAATATTGAAAACACATAAAAATTACCAATATTAAGCACAAACAATTAAATTTGTAAAAGGTAAGATTAGAATATATACTTATTATGTAAATAATAACTACAGTTATTAAATTTGATGTGATAATATCAACCTATATCCTATGCTCTACATAACCTCTAAATCTGTTGTAATAATAATTGTGTATCTCTTAAATAAATTCGTTTTTATTACCTTTATAGATTCATAGTGTGATTATTTAATATTCCTGTATAATATAAAATCACATTTCTTACAAATAAATAGGGAAATGAATTATTAGTATGTTTAACATTGGCCCGCTTATGGCGGCGATCTTGCCCTATGGCCATAGCCTGTATATAAAGGTACCCTAATTTCCCATAGTCGCCGCCATTTGCGAGCCAATGTCAAACATTTTGAGTATTCATTTCCCTATTTATATGTAAGAAATAAGTATATATTCTTTACTTACCATTTAAATGTTTGTGCTTAATATTGGTAATTTTCATTTGTGTCCAATAATTTCAGTAATCGTAGTCAGTATTTCAAAAAAATACACAGGTAAATAAAATAAACGTATTACTTACACTTTAAACAAATATTAAAAGTGTATCTAAATGTGTTTTTCATTAAAATAAAACAAGTAGCCACGAAAATACATAATAATTTGCGCAACAACAACACATTTGACATTGGCCCGCAAATGGCGGACGAAACGCGAGCTACGTCATGACCATACGCTGCATATAGAGGCACCCTAATTTCCCATCGCCTATAAAGAAATTAAATTTCATAAATCAGTGAGCTATGCTATAACCATGGAAACAGCTTCTATATTAAAATAATTCTGATTAACAGATCTGACTGTGAAGTGCAATTTAGTGTTTGTGTTATAATTTCACTTTTTACTGGAAATATATAATCTTTTGTATGTGTTATAATTTTCTACTTTGGCGGTGCGATCTTATTTCCCATCGCCTTTTGCTTTGATTATTAATTGTACCTTCTGTGTTTCTACTGAGCGCGTTTTTAATGTAATATTGTTTAATTTTGTGTTCATTAAAGATATCCGTGTTTTATTTCAGCCCAGATATGATTATTTCAATGAAATAAGTTGTCCAATGTATTTTGAAATTAAAATTTTATTATGTATATTATTGAAAAATATAATTTTACATTATATTTGTACACATACATTTTAATATCAAAATACATTTATATACCTTTTACATTTTTATTGCACCGTGACGTAATTTTTCAATACACCACGTAGTGAAATTTTTATGAACTAGAGATGAGTAGGCACCATGTGTCAAGTAAAATGATTAAAAGGACAAGCATTTATTTTTGATAAAAAATTATTTAAACAACACAAAAACTGAAATAATTTTGACTTTGATTGTAAAGAAATTATTAATAAAGACAAAACAATTTATTTAAAAATAATAACAATAGTTTTATTCTTGTTTGTAACTTTCTTAATAACAAACTGGCAACTACGCAATTATCTGTCACTTTATGTGGTGTTTATTTCGCGTCTTTAGAACATATAACCACGTTTCTGATTCCCATTTACCCGTCCTCTCGTCTTGAAATATTTATCATCACAAACGCTTTGTGTGAATTTACTTGATATAGTTACATTCTTATTTCCGCCATTTCAAATTTTGTTTGAAATATCTCTGGCCTCCTCTATGCGCAAACAAACTACTGCGCACTACATATATGTCATTTTTTCTGTATCTCTCTCTTTTCATGTAAAAGGTCCATTCTCAACTTCTGCAAAATCTACCAGTATGAAATGGCGCGCATTGATATATTCGTTTCTGGTTTGTTCACCACTGCTTTATTCCAGTACTGTTTATTGATATTTGATTTTATAATTATATTTGAATTACAAACAAATGAAAATGTTAATATATTTGTTGTTCTAATTTAAAAATAATCAAATGCTTATTTTATATATGCCAAATAAATTTATCTATTTACAAATTATATGTATACATATATTTTTATATAAATTTAACACATATTTTGTTAATTAATAACAATGGTCTAATATTCATATTATTTAACTGAAGGTATATACACATTTTATAATATAATTATAGAAAGGCCATAAAACGGCTAAATGTGAAACATGAAGAAAATAAAATGTATTGGAAAAATAAAATCACCTTTATAATAAATTAAATATATTTTTGCTATTTGATAAGTACAGCTTTTGAACAGGGTTTTTAGACATATACCTACCATAAGTAGTAATACAGACAGATGATACGATTGTAATCAATGTATATAACATTTTTACTCGGACACTAAAAGTGTACATCCAAAAATTTTATTACTTAAAAATTAGAAATTTTATTCTCTAAATCAGGGGTCTCTAACCTACGGCCCGCGCCCGCAATTTTTTCATTAGATCTGGATATTTGTGATTAGTGTATTTTTTTGTAAGTTTTAATTAATATTCAACTAGGAATGGTATTATGACCTTATTCTATTGCTTATATACTTTATAATTATCATATTTATATTATGATGGTAATTTAATTGAAAAAATTACAATTATTTAAAAAAAACAATGGCTGGTAGCATGATTAATTTATTAATGGTGATTAGCGAGTAGTTGACTAGCAGTGTTTTATCTCTGTCTATCGGTTATGGACTATTTTAGAGAATAATATTATAAGACCATGTTAAAAATATTATAATATTGCATGAAGCTTTTGCGGGCCGGGTGTAATGATTTTAAAAATAATCCACAAATGTTTCAGTAATTTTTCAAAATAATTTAGTAGTTGGCATCAACGATGTTGAAGAGAATTTACAATTAGAATCCCTTGATCGTCAAGCTAAAGCTGTGTTAAAGTTACTATTTAAAAAGAAAAATTTGATGTAAATTTATGCATTATTGAATGACTTTAACTGATTGAAAACTTTCAACCGGATTAGTTTACCATTTTTTGGCAGTACGTACGCGTGCAGACATTTTCAAAGAAGAAACATGCCAAATCAAGAAATTGAACGCGAATAAATGATCTCTATCTTGAAAACTTTTTATAAAGTGGAACATCGTATTTAAAATCTCCAAATTAAACAAAAAATGTTTTGAGACAAGGGAGTGTCATGAGCCCAGTCCTGTTTACAATAATCATCGGTGAAGTTATGAAGGATTGCGAATCAGAAAATTACACTTAGGATACAGACTCTTACAGCAAAAATATCAATGTGCGCATTTGCAGACGACGTAGTGATTCTGGCAAGCAGTGAAGAGAAAATGCAATTTAATATAAATGCCTGGAATGAATCCATGTCAAAGTACGGTTTAAAAATTAACACAAGAAAGACAGTACCAAAAGAGTTTGAAAAAATAAATTTGACGATAAATTCATAACAAATAGAGCAAGTAAACAAGTTCCAATATTTAGGAGTCCAAATTGAAAATACTGGATTACAAGAGGCTGACATAAACGACAGAATTCAGAAAACAGCGAAAATTTTCCATGTAATAAAGAACAGCTTCATAAGAAAGAAGGAGATTAATATCAAAACAAAGATACAATTCAATATACAGATCCAATTTAACATACGGCTGCGAATCATGGGTATTATCTAGGACAATAAAAAGTAAAATTCAAGCACTTGAAATGAAATATTTAAAGAGTACTAGGAGTAACAATTAGAGATAGAATCAGAAATGAAATAATTAGAGAACAATTACAGTGTCAGTCTGTATTGGACTTCATCAAGGATAGACAGCTAGCTTGGTAGGGCCACATG
The DNA here is from genome assembly GCA_951394225.1 of Harpalus rufipes. Taxonomy (NCBI): domain Eukaryota; kingdom Metazoa; phylum Arthropoda; class Insecta; order Coleoptera; family Carabidae; genus Harpalus; species Harpalus rufipes. Next base: position 28,264,400 of record OX596275.1, on the reverse strand, counting down.
ATCAGAATAAAGGCCTAGTTTACACCGTGGACCTATATTCGATCTATACCCCAAATTCGACCTAAATGTATTTGGGCCGCCTGGTGTAAACACTTAAAATATGGAGTGGCCTGGCTTAGGTCAGGCCACTTTTTCATGTGACCTGACCTATACTAGGCCTCGGCCTAAATGTATTTATTGCGGTGTAAATAGCTAATACCTAGAATAGTTCGAAATTTGTACGGTAGAGTAGATGTCGGTAATATTAAGTACAGTGATACTGATTTACACATATTGTGATAGTTTTGTTTGACAGTAAGAGTAAGTACCTAAATAAGTAGTGAAATTTTGTATATAAACATGAGTGATAGAAACATAAAAGGAAGACTTGTTTTTTTTTAACTTAAAATTAAACCGCTAGATGGTACAAACTAGTACCTATATTCTGCCTATATTCCACCTATCCTAGGCTCTAAAGTATGCGGTGTAAACACGATATTTTTTTGACTTTGTCCTAATATAGGTCACATATAGGTCTGGCCTACCTCAGGTCATACGGTGTAAACTAGGCCAAAGATAGACCCGTAAGACAAATATGGATGACGAACGTAGTAGAAAAAAGACCGAGGAAGACCTAAAGACAAAAAATTGTACACGATTAAATATATCTGTACACCCTACACCTTATGGTAAAAGGGTTTCTGACATATACATAATACGGATTCATCAATATAGCCCTCCGTGACAGTGAACAATTTCCATCCACCGTAGCGTTTGATATATCACCTATCACCCGCATTGGGGAAAAAAGTTGCCGAAGAATATCTCTCACTATGTTCTCGACAGTGTGAATTCCGGTTAGGGCGTAAAAATATATTTCCTGCAGGATAACTTTACAGAGAATCCTTCTTCCATAATAATTGTGAAACTGCGAGAAACATTTGTATCCGTATCTGGTATAGAAAATATATAAAAATCCTCAGTGCTCAATGTTCAGGTTTGTCAACTCGTTACATCGGCCAGCCACTCCCATTATTGGTGTAACCTACAAACATTCAAAATAAGTAATATATTTATTTATTTATTTAAAACCCCTCAACATAATTAAATCCCAATTACAGAGTGGGTTTACATACACAAATATCCATGCCTTAGTGGGATTCGAACCCAGAACCCCGAGCGCACTCATGACTAAGAGGCGTTGCTCTAACCATTGAGCTACCGGAGCCAACATATATATATATATATATATATATATATATATATATATATATATATATATATATATATATTACGAGATTTATACAACGGTCATTGTTTACTCGCATCCTTGTTTCCACTTTCTTCTATCTTCCCAATCTCCTTCCTGGAGATTCCTCTTTTGCATGGCATCTTTTATTCCTTCTATCCAGGTGCGTTTTTATCTACCTCTCTTTCTTCTTTCTGGTGGTTCCCAGTTGAATACCTTAATCGGTCATCTTTCTTCGTTCATTCTTCTTAAATGTCCGTACCACATTAAACTTTTATCTTCTATTCTTTTTGTTATTGTATTTCTAATGTTCATTTTATTTCTTATTTCGCAATTTTTTATATGTTCTAGACGAGAATGTCTACAACTACGCCTTAAACAATCCATTTCTAAAGCTTCAAGTTTTTGTCTAGTGACCTTTTTAATTTCCCATGTTTCGGCGTTGTATGTGACAATTGATTCTATGTGTTCTATATAAATTATATTTTGTTGATCTTGATAGTTCCTTACTCCACCATAAAGAATTTAATTTGCTTATCCCCATTTTCCCTGTGCAATCCTCGACCTTATTTCAGGTTCACTACCACCCTGTTGGGTAAGCGTCGCTCCTAAATATACGAATTCCTCACAGCACTTTATTTTACCTGTACCCAGGGATAAATCTTGACCTTTATTATTTACAACTAGGTATTTTGTTTTTTCAGTGTTTATTTCTAGGCCAATTTTTTATATTCTTCATCCAGTTTGCGAATCATATAACTGGCGTCATCTTCGTCATAAGCAATTAGTACTTGATCGTCAGCAAATAAAAGATTACTTAAATGTGAATTTCCTATTCTGATACCCAGTTGATTACGAGTACATTTTCTATTCCACTGTTCTAAGGTTTTTGTTAAATAAAGCTTAAATAGAAGTGGAGACAAACAGCAACCCAATCTTACACCTTTGTTTGTTCGGAAGCCTTCAGATGTTTCTGTTCCTTGTTTTATGACACTCATATTATCCTCGGATAACTTTATTATTGTATTATAATATCGACTGGGCACCGTTTCTTTTAAAATTTCGAAAAGTTTTACATTTGGTACGCTGTCGAAAGCTTTCTTTAAATATACAAAGGTAAGATGTACTTCTTTTCCTCTCGCTACTTGTTTTTCTATTATCTGTTTTAAGCAGAAAATTTTGTCTGTACAGGATCTTCCTGTTCGAAAACCACATTGCTCTTCTCGCCATATTATATGTTTTTCTAGAATTCGTCCGTACAGTCTTCCTATAGAGCTTGTCACTGTTATACCTCTGTAATTTGAGTATTCCTTCTTATTACGTTTTTTTATATATTGAAAATATATATCCTATTTTCCATTCGTTTGGAATATCTTGTTCTCTAATTAAGCAGTCGTTAAAAATTTCTGCAAGACGTTCGAAAATAACAGTAGGTTCAAATTTGACAAGTTCGATTGGAATACCTCCAGGACCGCCACTTTTTCCACATTTTGAGTATCGTAGAGCATTTATAATTTCGTTAGACGTTATTTCTGTAACATTATTTGATTGGTCAGGGTTTATATAGGTAGAGTTTGTTATAAATTCTGGTCTATCCTCCGTAAGTAGACCTTCGTAATATATTTTCCAGGTTTCAATGTTAATTTGTTCTCTTCTGAAGAATTCTTTATTTTCTTGTTTATAGTCTTTTATTATTATTATTAAGGGAACTATTACCTTCATCAAGTATTCTTCATTAAGTGCCTCTTTCATAAATTGTTCTATATGTTCTCTTTTAATGACTTCGCTCTTAAGATAAACAGTTAGCTTACCATATTTTGAGATATCTATGTTTTTTGCTGCTACACCCCCTTTTTACTCCAGCTGAAATTTTACAGTCCATGATCCGTATATTACATAATAAATATAGAAATAACACTTAATTCACAATCGTGTTATTGTTTTAAGAACGTAGATGTGTTGAGTAGATACAAGTATGAAGTTTCAGCGATTTTAGCTGTTAAATCCAGTATTCATCTTCTGTTTGGACTTTCAGATTACAAATAAAGGTATAAAACTAACATTTAGTATGATAAAGAAGAAGAGAATATACAGAATTCCTATGTTAAGCTTTTCAAAAGGAAACTTGCAAAACTCGCGATCTTCTGTACTTTAGCAATAAATGAAGATATCCAATCCAATAGGATTCCACTGTGCACATCATATGTCATGTCTCGTGTAATTTATATACCTATACAGTTGACCCCGATTGAATTTACAAGAGGGAAAAAATCCTTATTTTTTAATTTACAAAAAAATGTTATAGAAAGATCTTTTTTTTGCTTGACTTTAAATAAACTAATCTGCAATTCAAACTACAATAATAAATTGGGGTGGGTTAATAATCATAAAAACGAAAAAAATAGATTTTTTTTATTAAATCATTCAAATCCAATCTCAAATTACTCAATCCTCCACGCAACTCTTTAAAACTATTCACGATTTTCTCAACTGTTGAGGCGGATATAAATTTTCTTTTCTAACGTTAGCAGTAGATTGTATAAATATTGTCAATACTTTCGACATTAAACCATATACAAATATTACAATAAAAATAAGTTTTGCGATATTAGATATGAAAGATTACGACACATGTCAGATTAAACATGACACTATGTTGCAAGTGAGCTTTGCAGAGTTGCAAAATGTATAAGTTGTGACCAGTGGCGGCTTGCCAGGGTAGGCAGGTGAGGCAGTGCCTCACCAGAAAAGAAATAAAGCTGCAAATAATGTAAAGTAGTATGTAAATTAAATTTTAACTTATTCCGTTAATGCTTGTCTTTATAAATATCAAAAGAGTAATTTAAGCCACGACTATAACTATAACTAACATGTCACCTAATTTACGCCCTATAAAGTGCTTCTCGAAATGAATAGTATAACTGCCTAATGTTTTTGATAAAGCATTCATACGTGCGCTAGACAAAGAGCTGTTTAAGGCACTGCTTCAAATGCTAAATGCAATGAGTGCGTAAAGGATAAAAGATAGTCACTTTACCTTCCACGCGGCCCTATAGAGGCCGTTACCATACGTGAATACAATCAACGCCACGTACTGATAAATTTTGTAACTAGGTTCACGACATCTACTCCATATTCTTGCAAGCAAGATTAAATAATATTAGCTGCATAGTGCATATTGCATTCGAAAATAAACAAACATAACATAACCTATCTCGTCTAGCATTTTTATTATAATAGGCTCTGGTTTACGACTGATTCGTATTGCAGTAAGTATTTTATTCTTTTATTTTTTTCGTTGTTTTTATAGTTTACCCACGTAGTGTTTTTGTATTTTGAATTTTAGTTGAAAACAAAAACAAATAATGGCTTCGACTTCGACTTTAAAAGAATTGAGTGACAATATAAGGAATTCTAAAGATATTGTTAATTTTTTAATCAACAAAAATCCATTTAATCAACTGTCTTATGAACATAAACTATTTGTCAAAGAATTTCCTAAAATGTTCTGTGATCTGGCAATTTATTTTTGTACATGAAAGGGGAGAAACATGCATTTACACATCCCTTGAAAAAATGTAACTTTCAATTATAAGGCATTTGACCTTGAATAATAAAAAAAATAATTCTGGATACCTTACCTCACCAAAGTTTTAGTGCACTGATTGTGACACGAATAAGTCAATGTAAAACTTCGAATTTTGACGATTCGTAAGATGTATAAAACGTAATTTGACCAAGTGAATATAAATGTATTCGAATGTTATGTGTTCTCCCATTTGTTACCAAAATGTTTATGATATAGTTTGGTTCACGAAAGATGACAATTCAAGGTCATTTTCAAACCATCTGGTATAATATTACTTGCAAATAACTTCACTACATTCCATACACAGAGGCGTGCACCAGGTATAATATTTGTGGATACATTTTAATCATTCAAAATTAAATGTTAAATGTCTACACATTTTCAAAGATATATTTTATTTTGATATAATAATGAACATAAAGATACAACATCTATGTATAGTTACAAAAATGCTGAAAACAATGATATAAATACATATTTTGAAAATAAGTAATAAACTACTTACTGTTAGCATACATTTCATATATTATTCTTCTAATTGCATCGGTGTTAAAAGTATCAAGATCTGCTGTTGCAGTTGATTTTCTGGGTCGTTTTTTTCCAGAAGTTAATTGTTCTTCATTTTCGATATTATTAACACGTTTTAATACCCTGTTTACTGTGGTTTCAGATATTTGTAGCGCATCTGCTGTACGCTAAAATAAAATACTTGCTTAATTTCATTTATTAATCATGAAACCTTTTATGTCTAGCAATTTCAATTTTCAAAGAAATTAAAAAAATATATTCACATATATTACCTGCTGCACCTGATGAAGATCTAATAATGGTCCATTATTTTCTGTTTTCCGTTAAAAATATTCGTGTTCATTTTGCACAAATTGAATAGCTTGCCTTCGCAAAGTTTTTCCTTTCTCTCCCATCATTATGTTCAATAAAATCGCGGAACAAAATTAGAAACTTATTCGTTGATTTTGATTAAACGTCAAATCGTGCGTCAAATTCAAAAAACAAACTCCGCCACTGGATTCGCTTTAACGTAGAGGGCAGTTCAATAGATAATTGCGTACCAGCAACTCATCGACATACGTTCCTATTACTTTTAGTGTGTTAGAGAGCAATGTGAATATGGAACGTATATCTGTCATATAGCATATATCACGTAGACATACGTCAAATAATCTATCTCTTTCTAATACATAATGTTGCTATACTACTGCTATATAAAATGTTGTTTATTCTTTCTTCGAACAAATGGCCTTGAATTGTCATCTTTCGTGAACCAAACTATAAATAAGTTATTGCAAATTAAATATAATTAACGCTAATTTCACACTAGCACCAACGTATTTATTTTAAAAGATTTTTTTTACTAAACTTTAGTACCCATGAGAGTATTATGTTATTGTTTATATTAAATAAGTTATAACGTTTTACTTTTCTTGGACCGTGAAGTTGGCACTAATCATTAAAATAAAACGTCGAATTTTATTTTTATATAGGGATTTAGTATTTAGAAATCAGTGGGTACTTCTCATAAATGTAAAATTTATTTTGTTATTGTTTATATAGCACAAATTATAACACTTTATTTTTTCTGTGCATGAAGAGCACACGCATATTAAAATAATCCGCATTTCAAATTATTTTTTATATACAGATTTAGTACTATTTAGGTACCTCTCATAAATGCAAAATTCATTTCGTTATTTTTTAGGTAGCACAAATTATAACACAACTTTTTCTGTGCGAGAAGCCAGCACCACGCGTATGAAAATAATGCATTTTTCAAATTAATTTTTATATACAAACATGTAAAATTAATTTTGTTATTGTTTATATAGCACAAATTACAACATTTTTTCTGAGCATGAACGCAGCACCACTCATATTAAAATAATGCATATTTCATATTAATTTTTATAACGGATGGCACTCGAAATCCGTTACATAGGCATTTAACATAGGAAAACAGTTTTTCCTTACACGTTGCTTCTCAAATTATTTTAGATAAATATAAATTGTGGAATATAAAATTCTGCATATAAATAAGTACACAAACTTCATTTCTTATGTTTAGTAACACCAGACATTAAATATGAAATTTTCGAAAATTTCATTTTAATAGTAAAAGACAAGGAAATGTGTGATGTCTAATATTGTAACTTTTTGTCAAGAAAAATAATTATAAACATTATGATAATTTTATTAAATGAAAAGGAAATTAAATTTTATGACTGGTAAAAAATTCCCATATTTGTGTTAAGCATTTTGTTTTAATTCCATGGCTATCACTATTTTTTACGTGATTTTCGACATTTTCATACCTAATTTCTGCCGTTACAATTTTGGCAGAATTTTATGATGTACCACTTATATTTGAAATATTTTTTTCTAAAAACATTTGGGAAGCAAGGCGCAAGAAAAACTGCTTCCCCATATTAAATGCCTATGTAACAGATTTCGAGCGCCACAATATAGGGATTATAATATAGAAAATAATTAATTTTTAAATAAATTTTATGCACGGTGCACGCAATAAATTTATTATATATATATATATATATATATATATATATATATATATATATATATATATATATATATATATATATATATATACAATAGAACCTCCGAATATCCGTGTTCATCGGGACCGAGCATGTCACGGTGTCACGGATAGGTAATTGAAAAAAATCTGATGTGGCCAGCACAATACCTTCCGTCAATCCTGTGTATTATGTAAAAATTCCATACATAAATTTTCTTGCAAAAGATTCTAAATTTTTGGTATTTTATGATTCCCTTTCTCGGCAACTGAATGCCATACTCCTGATAACAAACAAACCACATGAAATAAGAAAATCATGAAACTTTGAATGAAAAATTATGACACTTGTCAGTTATGGCCATAATTAATTGCTGTCATTTTGATACGGGTCCCCATATCTGTTTGCCAAAGGCAGCAAAGTCATGTCACTGCACGCGCCCTATACATATTTTTTTGCAAAAGATCCTATATTTCCTGTAAAGTTATTTCATAAACAAACTATGCAAATTGCACTTGATACTGACATCTTCTTCTTCTTTAGTTTTTCCCATTCGTTAGGGGGTCGCTATTTTTTATTTTCTTCTTCCATTCATTTTTGTTTTGCGTGTCGTCCCATTCAGTTCCTTTTCTCTCAAGTCTTCTGCAATACAGTCTTTTCATCTTATATTTGGTCTTCCTATGTTTCTTCCACCTACTATTAATATATTCATCTCTCCTCATGACATGTTCAAACCAATGTAATCGTCTCTCTTATATCTAAAAACTTCTAACACTAGATTTACTTTCCTTATTCTTTCATTCAATTACTTGCTTTTTATTGATACTGACATCTGTCAATTTGAATTACCTGAATACTGAATATATTAGCAGTTTCCATGGTTAAGTTAGCATAGCTGGCTGAATTATGAAATTTTTATAATTTTTTTTATCTTTATTATTTTTTAACTCTATATCTGTTGAATATGAAATATAAAATACAATTAAATCGTATAGAGATTAATATATTCTTTAAGTTATAATAAAATTTAACTGAGTTTTTCAAGAAAAACTGTTAAAATATTCAAAAACACACACACACACACACACACACACACACACACACACACACACACACATACAGACATCATCGTAAAAATAGTAAAATCGTATTGTAAAGACCCTAAAACGTGCTTATTCAATGAAAACTCACCACCGAATTTTTTAACCAAAGACGATACCTTCCTTACCTATAGGTGACGGAAGGTAAAAAACGAATAATTAAAATATTGCTAATGAAAGAAAAAAATCATTTACATAGCATTATCACAATTTATACATAAATTGTACATTTACGAGAGGTACCTAAAAATTACTAATTCTGTATATGAAAATTAATATGCGTGGTGTTGCGTTCACTTAGTGGCATATTTCTAATAAGTTAAAAACAAATTTACTCTTGATTTGTTCTTTCGGATATCTTCAGATAACTAGCTTACAATGAGTAAAACCTGATGAATGAACAATGGTGGTGAATCTGTTATATCCAGTTGTTCATTGGTAATGTTTATCTTGGTATTGACGGCTGTTCTAATTTCAAAATTTTCTAAGAAATTCCGCTTTAGTCCCTTCTGGCCTGTGTAGAAAATATTGAATTCCCCATTGAAGTTATGGCCTGATGTAATGAAATGGTCGGCAAAACCCGTATTGGAAGTCTCTTTATTGATAGCATTTATATGTTCTTTCAGCAAGCCTACTTTGTTTTAAATGATTGTTGCAGTTTGTTAAAATTTATTTTGTAATTCAATTTGAATAAAAACTTTTTTTGGACAGATCGAAAAAACTGTTTCAGACAAATGTTATAGTAGATAGTTTAAGGATTTTATAAATGTTTTATTTTCAAAAATCGATCGAGTGGTTTTTAAAATATCTTGTTTTGAAATTTTTGTTGTCGCCATTTTGTTATTTGATAAAATAGAAAATAATTGTAAATACAAATGTTTTAGAGAACCGAAAGCAAATGCTGAAAGTTTTTGTATTTTTTAAATATTCCTTAAAAGATTTTTCGAAAAACAAAAAAACGTCAGTAAATATGAACTGAGGCTCTAAATCAAAAATTTGAACTAAGAAAAGTTGATTGTTTCAATGAGTTGTAACTGCCGTTTTCGGATGTTACAAACTTAGTATTAACACCCTGTATACTTGTTCAATCGTCTTGTAATAAAACCAATTTTTATTCAATTCCTTAAGCTGGTATCAATTGTAATAATATAAACTTTTAATACTCTAATAAGTCCGAGCGGTTTTGACTTACTGTATTCCGAGCGGTAATATTCTTCAGAAGCTTTTGAGTTCAAAAGGTGTGAATAAAATGAATTAAATGATGTTTTAAAAGTTTAACAAAATATATATACAACGATAAAAATTAGATAAAAATAAAATTATAATTATGAAACATAAATTAATATATATATTAAATTTTGAAGAGTCAAATACAAAAGCATATTTGAATAATAAATTAGAATGACAAATTACAATAACAAATTACAGTGAGTTCAATCCAAAAATCATAAAAAATATAAATTTCAAGAAACATTACAAACCTTAACTTGGTTTAATTATCTCGGGAATAATAACTATTTCATTAAATGATAACACAAAAAATTACTTCATAATATTTCAAATTTAGCCTCCACACATCTTTTCTGAACGACGAACCAACACCCAATACCTATCGTTTCGCTCTTCGCGTCATTAGGTGCGTTCAATGAAGCTAGCAAATCGAGCAAATGCTTACTTAGCATTTGCTATCTGCTAGAGCGTGCATTGAACGATCTGCTTGTTTTGCTACGATCGAACTGTCAGATGACTGTCAGTCAGTGAGGTTACGAAAATTGAAAACTTTCAAATATTGAATTTTTGCATAGAATAGAACACTGATATATTGAATGCAGTGTCAGATAAATAATAAATAGAAAATAAACTATCAATCGTATTAATTACATGCATAATTTAATTTTATTAGGATATTCCACGCAAGTAAACTCAAGTACAAATATTTTGTTACTTTTACGTAATTCATTAATTTTCATTGAAAATATATTCAAATATTACAAATGATATTTGAATTTGTGCGCCATATTTTTACATGCAGCAAAACAAGCGAGAAAATAGTCGCTTGCTTTGCTTACTTAGCAAAACGAGCAAATGCTAAGTTAGCAAGCCGTTCAGTACATTTTACTTCCGCTTTGCTCGATTTGCTAGCTTCATTGAACGCACCTATTCTCTCATATATGCTGATTTAGCATAATCGTTCGTCTCATCTCGTAAGGCTAAAGCAAAACTAATACAAATACAATTTCGTTTACAATTTAACCTACATAAGAAGTATACATATTTTATTCTAATTACGAATATTAGAAGTAACCTTTGCAATCATTACATCCCTTCCCCCTTAGTAAAAGAAAAATTTTGATGAAAATTTTTCTACTCACAAAACTAAATTTAAAATTTGGAATAAAATTCATCTGAAATAATTAATCCATTACAAATTTTGTTACAATATTATGACTTACAATTACATACATAAATTTTGGAAACACCCGTTTTTAGCTACTTAGACCACATATTTATTTTTTCTTCTTGACAGTTACTTTTCAACACACATCTATGTTTCTGAATAATAAGGCCAATTTGATGCATTTTCTTCATCTGTTTCATGTTCTTCATTTTTATCTGCAATGTCTTTCTTTTTTGATTTTCCTTCTTGGTTTTTTCAAAACATGGTTTCAATCGATTTATATGGACGTTTTGTTCCTTCTTATTTTGAATATTAATTATTTTATATGTAACTGGACTTAATATCTCTTTTACTTTATAAGGACCTTCCCAGTGTTTAGTTAATTTTCTAGACTTCCCCATTTTTACTTTTGGATTATACAAATATACTTTATCGCCAACACTAAATTGTTTTGGTTTACTATTCTTATTATAGTAAAATTCTCTTTGTTCAGCTGATTTTTCTAAATTATTTCTCGTAATTTCGAATGCAGAATGTAAATGAGCTATCATTTCTGGTGTTGCTTTCGAAACTTGCTACTAAAATTCCGTGTTCCAATACAGATTCTATCAAAATATCTTCCTCAGGCTTGATCAATTCCTGGGCAGCTTCACATACATACTGACATCTTGGCGGAATTTCAATTTGATGTTTAATTCGAACAGGGAAGCGACCAACAACCCTATTCTCTTCATTATACACTATTGGTCGTAGTGAAGACGAAGGTGAATTCCTATCTGGTTTAGATGTCTCCTTTCTTGAATTTTCTTCTCTTTTCCCGTAACTCTCTTTATCATTTTTCTTTTTATTTTCTAGTAGCTTCTTGTAATAAATTTTTATTTCAATATCTACATTTCTGAATATTTTCTTAATCATTTTCTTCACTTTAATCCATTTCAGTCGGTCTAAACCACAACCAATACGTGGCATTGCTAGCTTTTTCACATTGTTCTGTAGACAATGAATTTTTAGCCTTTGCAAATATTTTCGTAAATCGGTCATTTCTGGTTTATCATGACTAAACTTTTTAGATACCAAATAGTATACGTAACGTTTCCTATTCTTCTTCCGTTTTGGATCTTCTAATATTGCAATATCTCCAATTTTAACTTTTTGTTTCTTGAGTTCGTCAACTCTTCCAAATTTTTCTTTAAACGCAATTGCTATTCCTTTACTCATTTTCAAATCTTCTGCTACACAATGACCAAGCGAATACTCTTCTGGGACCATAAATAAATCTTCTTCTATCTGTTGAAATTTCAATTTTACTTCTTTTATTTTCTTTTTGTTCTCTGTCCTTTCTAGTTTACTGTTTTCTTCTTTTCCCCCACTTTTAGTTTGTACAGCTTTACTACAACTTTTCTTCATTAACTCGACATTTTCTATTACTCTGCACAGTTTATCATATGTGATCAGATCAAACTCATCTTCTTTCATGACAATTTTGTTAGATTGATAATCGATTATAGCGTTTAGAGCTTGTAGAAAGTCACGGCCAATCAGTCCATCCGTCTGAATCGGTAGACACTAAACACTCAAAGGAATATTGATTTTCGGCCAATTGGAATCGAACTGTGGCGAATCCAAGACAATTTAACTCTTCGCCTGTAATACCTTTTATGCTAACATTGTCTTTTGTTGAAATTTTACCCCTTATACTTTTAATTATACCTTCTTTTAAAATTGTTACTGCCGCGCCAGTATCTACTAACATAAAATAGATATCATTACACCGTCGACTTTTATCTTGATAATGCTAGGGACACTTCTAAATTCTTCTCGATTAAATATCTGGACGCGAGGTACTTCATGTATTTTCTTTACTTTTCTTTTTTCTTCTCTCTCTCGTTCCGGGGTACTCTTGTATTTACTCGTAGTTTCTTTCTTTACTTTCTGATCACCTGTTTTTACTCGACAATCTTTGGCTATATGTCCCAGTTTTCCACAATTAAAACAATTTCGAGTTTTTTGAGGTTGGTTCGACAAAGAATAGCGTCTCGTGTTTCTACAGTACTTTGCAGTATGTCCCTCTTTCTTGCAATTAAAACAAACGTTACGCGCCACTGACTGTCTTGATTGCTGACGACAGCTATTTTTTTCATATGAGGCTACTCTATACGATTCTCGCGGTAAATACGTAAATTTTGTTCCCGATTGATTTTCACACGAAACATTTTGATTTTCACTCTCGTTTATATTTAGTGCTATATGAGATCTACTACGTAATTTTATTATTTCTAAATTTGATTCAGCACGTTGTGCAATTTCCACCACTTCCTCAAAAGTTGGTTTCTTTTTCCCGCTTATTTCCATTATGATAATTTTCGATATTTCTTCCAATAACCCTTTTTCAAATTGTAATATTAATTCCCTTCCATGGTGATTTTTAACAAAATTTTGCTTTTCTATTTCACATAATTCCAAATTTTCATTTAATAATTCTTTGCCAATTAATTTTAAACGTGTTGCATATTGTTCAACAGATTCATTTCGTTTTTGAATACATTGACTTAAATTTATTTGAGCCTATCCGCGTATAACTTTTTTACTAAATTTTTTGATTAAGTCATTTTTAAAAACAGCATAAGTGACATCGGGTTTATTTAAATCGGGCTTATTTTCTACATATTCAAATGCATCTCCCGTTAAAAGATATCTAACTATTAATAAAGTTTCTCCTTCAGTCCAATTATCTAATTTTGCCCTTTGGGTTATTTTCGAAAAAAATTCCTTAATATTTTCGCTTGACTTTCCCGAAAATTCTGGTAAACCAATTAATATTTGACCTAATGTTCGCGGAATATTCATTCCCGATTAACCTTTGCAATCATTACAGTCTTTTTTGGAGTTTTCTTTATTATTGACTAGTAATTTACTTAAATTAGTTTTAAAAATTCCAATAAGTACAATTTTACATTAGGATAATTATTGTTAACTTACCAATTACAGAACGTTAAAATTTTTTTACATTGTGTTATAATTATTTTGCAACATAATTACAAGACGTAATTTATAATATAACAAGGTTATAAAACCAAAACATTTTAAAAGCTACATTTTGCGGCAACTGCCGAACAGGCAATGAAATTTAAATTTGCAAACAGTGCAAGTACAACATGTACAACCTGAACAGACAGACACAGGCTGGCCGAACGAAAAGTAACTAAAAGCAAAAAAAAAGTAAAACGCGGTAAATTCAAAAACAATTAAAGATATTTTTAAGGTGAACTAAATTTTAATCAGTTTGGTTATTAATACTTATAGATTTATTCATGTTTATATGGCAAGTTTAATATAAAAGTCTTGTATCTTTGTTGGGAACTTTTTCCAAAAAAAAGGGGAAAAGTTACCTAAATAGTACTAAATCTGTAAACAGAATGTTGAGTTTACAAGAGGGAAAAAATCTTTATTTTTGATTTTACAAAAAAAATGTTAAAGGAAGAACTTTTTTGCGTGACATGAAACACTTACTTTAATTAATAATATTTTAATTAGATTTTTATTATTTCCATTCTCGAATTAGGAAAGTGTCTTCGAAACATGGCTTGCTTAACCCACTTGCAACATGTTAAGTGTCATGTTTAATCTGACATGTGTCGTTATCTTTGATATAGTTAAAGTAATATCGTAAAACTTATTTTTATTGCAATATTTGTATGTAGTTTAACGTGGAAAGTATTGACAATATTTTTACAATAAAATGCTAACGTTAAAACAGAAAAATTATATAGTTGAGGAAATCCAGAATAGCTTTAAAGAGCTGCGTTGGAGGATTGAATTATGTAGCGACAAAGGTGGAGGGTTAATAGAATAATTTAATATTTGATTTTTGTTTGAATGGTTTAATAATTTTTTTAAAATTTTTTGTTTTTTTTAATTATTAACCGACGCCAAGTTATTATTGTAGTTTCAATTGGAGATTAGTTTCTTTAAAGCCAAGCAAAAAAGTTCTTCCTACAACAGTTTTTTGCAAAATCTAAAATAAGGGTTTTTTTCTTCTTATAAACTCAATCCGTGGACATACTATATAAAAAATAATTTGAAATGCGGATTATTTTAATATGTGTGTTGCTAGCTTCAGGCACAGAAATAGTAAATTGTTATAATTTGTGCTATATAAATAATAACAAATAGTATGTTAAATATTAAGAACGGTAAGGACAGTTTACTGATCGAAAACAATTATTGACTGAGATCAGTACAATCCTTAATGTTCGTAATGCGTTTATTATTTTTTGCACGATCAGAACAAAATTTCTGTCAATATCACTAAAAAGCAGTATTCAAAAAGATGTGTATCAAAATATATAATATCTAATCACAGTAAGCTTTCATGAAAAATGAAAATCTGTTTCCACGGCCACGGTACTTTCAAACATTCGTTCCATTTTTACCTCTCGCTAAGAGAGGTATTGGATTCATGCTAAAAATCGCATATCCGCATTTTATTGAATAAGCACATTTTAAAGTCCCTAGAATACGATTTCAACATTTTTACGAGAGGTCATGTGTTGGCCACATCAGATTTTTTTCAAAGTGTTGTCATTTAGTGGTGTTTTTGTGATGTGGAAAATGAGCCATTCGGACAAATTCGAAACTAAAGATAATTATGCCATAAATTTAGAAGAAGCATGAAACATTGGATGTTTCTCCCTAGTTCCTGAAAAATCTCGGGAGCGCTACGAAACGACTTACCACTTTTTAAGAAATGGTGTAAGAAAAAGTTTTGATGGCTTATTTTGTACAAAGATGTGTGCATTTAAAGGCTCCAAGTAGTTTGTAGGCCGAATATTCTATGTTGAGGTCAACAATATTTCTTTATGATGGAATAAATATTTCCAAGTTTTCCACCCTTATTGCGTTTCTAAAAAGGCAAATGTGGGATACAGGCCTAATAAAGCAAGTGTTTTTACTAGAGAAGATATCTGCCGGTTTATTAATGAAGCCCCCGATGAAACATTCTTCATTTATAAGTTAAATTTTAATTAAGGTAGTTACAAAATGTATGCCTAATGTATTTACGTATTTAGGTGGCAATGATATTGGGAATATCGGGAGCTTGTAGAAGGAAAGAGTTACCTATACAACATGAAAATGAAAGATATTCAAGATCGTGGAGAACTAATTATCATAAAAATTCCGAATACAAAAAACAATATAAAGTACATAAAACTTCGACCACGCAATGCAAAATCTGAACATTTATTTCAAAATTTTCATAACGGTATATCAAGTGGAAGGGAGTGGCCTTCCTAAATTGCGTAATATTTGAAATTAGAAGACCCAGCTAGTTACACCGACCATTCATTTGGACGTATTTCGGCTACATTGTTGGCCGAAAAAAAGGGTGAATGTTCTCGGACCGAAGCGACACAGTGGTTGGAAATCTTCGACAGTGGCCTAGAGTTATGTTGAAGATTCCATACAAAATAAAGTAGAAATTGCTAAAAAAAAATTGCATGATAGCAAGACATCCTGCAACATCCCTGAAGATGTACAACCGCGGCCTTCCGCTTCTGTTTCTTGCGACACATTTTCTCTGTGCAAAAATATTAATGAAAATTCGTTGCCGTTGTATTTTAATAATTGTAATGTTAATAACTGCACTTTCAGTTTTAATAATAATAAATAAAATATATCATATGTGATATAAAATAAAATATATCCATATATGATGATAATGCATTAAATAATTTCTGTGTATTTGTACTATATGTGAATTTACTTACCGTTCAGTGAACGGTAAGTAAACCACTTAACCGTTTTGCTAGATATAGCAACCAGTAAAACCAACTTACTGTCATGGAAACAAAGACAGTAAGTAAGCAAAAAAAGCATGATCGTGCAAAAATGTATATTTAAATGTGTATATTTGCAATAAATGAAGAAGATCCTTCATTGAAAATATACCAGGCTCCAAATGGAATCAATGTCACCAGCTCGGAAAGGAAAATACACGAAAACTTAGAACCCTGTGAATTTCAACATTCTACCTGACCACACTGACCATTAACATGACATGATACATAATCTATAATAAATAGATGAATTATGTCAAAAATTGACTTCTATTTTATACAACTAGTAATTATACAATTTTAACACAATTTTCTGCGTCTTGTATTATATCTTGTTCAAATATTAACTTAAAAAAATCTGATGTGACCAGCACATGACCTCCCGTCAATTTCATGTTTAAAATAGCTATGAGCTTCAAGTAAAATATTACTTTCAGTTGATCGTTTGTAAACAAAATTTAATTTGTTGTTTTAATAAATAGAAAAGTCTATAATACAAAATTTTGGATTGTATTTTATTATGTTTTTCCTCGAAAATCTGTTTCAAGCTCCAAAGTAAGTACCATTTCCGGTTTGTCATATATAATTCAAAATTTAATATGATGTTTCTAATTATATACGAGTTTTAAATACCAAATTTGAGAAGTTTTGGGTCATATTTTAATATATTTTTTCAAGAAAATCTGTTTAGAACATCCAGTAAAGTACCACTTCGGGTTTATCAATTTTAGAAAAAATGTAATATGTCGGTCTCATTAATACAAAAGTCTTAAATACCATGTTTGAAAAGTTTTGGAATATATCATAATATATTTTTCACGAAAATCTGTTCAAAGTTTCAAGTAAAGTATCACTTGTGGTTTATCAATTTTAGCCAAAATCTAACATGTTGTTCCCCTTGAAATAAATTAAATTCTAAAATTGAAAAGTTTTGAATTATATTTTAATATAGTTCTTCATTAAAAACTGTTATGAGCTTCAAGTGAAGTATCTCTTCCGGTTATCCAATATTACCCTAAATCTAATCAACTCTTTATATGAATGCAGAAAGCTTAAATACGAAAAATAGAAATTTTTCGAAGTTCGATACTTATATCGATAACTCTTAAGTTATCGTGGAAGAAAAATCGTCACACACACAAAGACGTCATTGTAAAAATAGTAAAAAACGTGTTGCGGGGACCCTAATTCGTGCTTATATACTGAAAACTCACTATCTAATTTCTGAACCGAAAACATTACCTCACATACGGTATGGCGGGAGGTAAAAACAACACATTTTTGTAAAATTCATTGTTTCAGTCATACAACAATTGTTTGAATTTTATTCATACGATAAGTATCTTTTATAATGTAATATATGTAAACCTAAATGATTTTTTCATGTTAGTAGAAGATATCTCTTGAAAAGTTACTTTCTTAAGCATCTATTCCTCATATAATATTCTACGAGATTTGTAGAATTTGACCAATCGATAATTTTCTACGAATTATTACATCCCCACTGCATCACATAATTTGACGTCTGCAAATATTTTATAAAATAGAAATTGTAAAATTATTCTGATGGGGTCTCGTGGCCGTGTGCCTGAGTGTTTGGTCGCGAATCTGTGGACCCGGGTTCGATCCCGACCAACGCCAAAAATTACTTCGAATTTTAATAAAACAAAATTGACCCCTGTTCTGCACTCTCCACGCCACACGGTACAAATATTTCATCATTACTGATGTCTGTGTACAAATCAAATTGGCACACGCAGCAATGGCTAATATGCCATGATATATTTATATTTATTTTTTTATGTAATGTAAAACATAACCACCAATACTTTCATTTTTGTCCGATGTCGGCGCTGACTATTTTTGTGCACACCGCCTGTACTACCGTAAAAGATCAATACACTAATACGGAGTTAACTAAATTTAATAACTAATTTATGGGACTAAGATATATAATTTTCATGTATTTGATGCAAAAAAAAATACTTTTCTATTGATACCAGAACCATTACCATTGTTGTCATTCAAAACGGGGGGCAACAGTCTGCAAAAAACTAATTTCTCATGTTAATCTCCTGTGTACACCATAAAAAAGCACCCGGTATAACGTATAACAGATTTCAAGTAGATACCCGGTACCTATAAGAAAATTCTTTATTAGAATAAATTATTGCGAAATACTTATATTTTATTTTGTTATAGGTATTAACACCAAAAAAGTATAACGACGTGTATCTATATGATATGCCTCCAAGCCGTTGTTCGCCTGTACAGAGCATCCACGAGAGTCCCAGTCCACGTGATAATGGTGACTCGTATGATGTACCACCTCGAGCCGTCCCAGTCAATTACGACACTCCGCGCAACTGGTCTCGTTGTTCACCTGCACCGTCCTCTATTTCACCTATTCGCAGGGACTCCGCAGAGAGCTATGATGTTCCTCGACCTCTTCTCCACAGTCAGCAGCAGCTCACGCCAAGTAGTTCAGCCAGTTCTCTTACTGCTGATTCCTTTAGTTCTTCCAATCGAAGCAGTGTAGTCAATATGCCGGATTATGACGTTCCTAAAGCTAGAGGACCACAACTACATTTGCATCCATCACAAATCTATGATGTCCCACCCTCGAACCCACAATCAAAAGAATTACCATTAGAGTTAAATTCAGCGCTAGATACCTTAGCAAGACTACAAACTGATGCAATGGCAGCAATTTCTAGACTATTGGGCTATGTTACACCACAGTGGAGAAGGAGAGATAAATTAGAATCTAAATTAATGGATATTAAATTAGCTGTAGTGCGCCTTAAAACTTCCTTACATGATTTGGCTGAATTTGGAGAAGGTGCGCTTGGAAATGCTGCAAGGGCTCCAGACAAAGGTAATTTTACATTCAAATAAAGTAATAATTGAATGGTGAAATCGAAATATTTAATTTTTGATATCATTTTCAGGTCTCGCTGGCAAATTTCGACCACTAGTAATGGCTCTGCGCAATGCAAACATACTGGTTCAAGAAGCTACACATACTCTGGATCAGCATAATTGGTCTTTAGAGATTCTTTCGTTAAACGATGAAAACGATTGCCACTCCAGTGTTCAACGACCAGATTCTTTAGAACAGCTTGTAGCATGCTCACGAGCTCTCACAGAAGATGTTCGACAGATAACATCTTTTATACAAGGAAACAGCACACTACTTTTCAAACGAGCTTCATCATCACCACAAGCAAATAATAACAGTGGTGAATGGATTGAAGATTATGATTATGTTAATTTAGAATCTAAAGAATCTACTGCGAAAAAGCACGCAGAAATACGAAATGTTCTTCCAACGAAATTACGGGAGGGATATGATACTTTAATTAAAAATGCTGAATCTGCAGCTATTAATGACGAGACGAAAACTTCAAATGAGGATGAGATAAATTCTGATGATAAACAAGTATTGACATTTTATGCAGCGCAGGCAGTTACACATCATAAGCATTTAACACAAGCTATAGATGCGTTTTTACAAACTGTTGAACATAATCAACCACCTAAAGTATTTTTAGCACATGATAAATTTGTTGTTTTAAGCGCACATAAATTAGTTCATATAGGTGACACTGTACATAGAAATGTACAACAATCAGATATACGAATAAGAGTTTTAAATTGTGCAAATGCTTTATCAGATGCATTGGCAACAAGTGTGGCTAAAACAAAGCAAGCAGCTTTACAGTTTCCTAGTGTGAACGCAGTACAAGAAATGGTAGATTCTGTGGTTGATATTTCTCATTTAGCGCGAGATTTAAAATTATCTTTAGTGCAGGCAGCTCAACCTCAGTAATTTGTTTTTCATGTTCGTGATCGTAAACGCACATGTTATACACAAATAAAAAACAATTTAAGTTCCTTTCAAAATAAAAGTATCAATATAGAGGATTTATTAATAGTCCAATCAGGTGTAATTAGTGTTTTCTGCATTGTATTACAGAATTATCGATATAGTTTTGCCTGTAGCAATTAAAATGTATAATTAGTGTCAAATTTTAACAAATTTCGTATAATTTTTAGTCTAGATATGTACGAAAAAGTTAAATGTGATTATAAGGTCTATAGTAATTTATTTTTAAAGACTCATCGGTGCCCTGTGAAACATTTATTAAATTTTGTATATATTATATGTTTAAATTGGAAGTTATTTATCCTTGTATATTAAATCAAATGTAATTATATTATGTATAATTGAACTGAAATTTATATTTGACTTAAACTGTATATTTTAAAATGTAATAAAATTAATCATTATACATTATATAATTAAATATTTTAATTTTATTTAAATAAAACAATACAATTGCTAACTGTATTTTTTATTGCTGTAGAAAGAAAAGACTTGTATCATAAGTAATATAAAACAAGATAAATTCAAATATATAAAAGTTTACTCTTCATTTTTCTTAATGGGTTTGCTTTTCTTAGGAAACGAAGAAAGATCTCTCATCATGGAGTACGCATCTTCACCATCAGCATAATATTTCGGTTCAATTTCCAGTATTTTGAATTGCAATGAATTTGTGTACAGATTTAAAGCGGCTCTGTTACTTTTACGTACATGCAATGACACATATTTTGCATCAAAACATTCTACCATAGCACGTGATGCTTGATCCATTAATTTTTGCGCTAAACCTAGTCTTCTATGTGATCTTTTAACTGCAAGTGAAGTGATATGTCCATGTTTCTGCTCTTCTCCATCTTCTTCCATTTTTGCTAAAACATAGCCAACAACATTGCCTTTTTCATCTTCAGCAACATAACTTAACTGAGGCCATGATAACCCATGATAGAAATAATATTTCATTTGATAATTTTCAGGTAAGCATAACAAGTTACAATGTTGCATGTTCATTAAATCTGCCGGTTTGGCACACCTGATATTCATGTTTAATTATTTTTCTATTTTCTAAATAAAAAATTTAGTCTCGTCGAGCTTTTTTTGGTCTAATACGTCCGTTTTTTTGTTCGCTGCTGTTAGAATTCTCTGACATGCCACCCAACAGTTCGCGAACAAATCTAAATCTTGACAGAAATGCTTTCCACACGATATACCACCCTAGAATAGAAATAAGAGTAATAATAAATAATGTTAAATTACAAATTTCCTCTTCTAATCCTTATTTCCAAACTTACCAAATCCTACCAATAAAAATACTATAAAAATTGAAGATACAACAGAAAAAACAGCTAATAACAATTCTTTCATTTTAAGGTCGACATTCAATTATAGAAAACTCTTTATACGAGTTATTTATTTATATTTGACCTTATTTAGTACTACAATAATTTTCTTAACCACACACTGAATGAAGACATCGCCATTTTGTTTAGTTCGAAATATGAATTAAAGCCAATTTTATACACTTAACAAATAACGGTCATTTTGAATACGTAATCTACAAATATACTTACTTATTTTATTTCAATTAAAATGATTATTTTTCAATTTGCGAGGCTTACGTACAACCTTTCCATATAGATGGGGAATTTTACATTTGTAATGTTAATTTTGAACAGCGACCGTTGATGTTGGTTGTCTGCATTGGTCTGCATAGTAGATGCTAGGAAAGAATTTTTTTGTTGCGTTGGGACAATTTTAGTTCGTATCTAAGGAAGTATGTTACTGTTCTTAATTTCATTTTAATTGCTAGTGTGGATGGATTATCAGCAAAACATTTATTTTAATAATTGTTGAAGTAAATATCTTATAAATTTATTTAAAATGTCTTCTGGAGATTCTTCCAAGGATTCAGCAGCGACTAAAACGCCCATGGTGTACATTTGTGGAGGTGAGGTTATGTTTGTGTGATTGTGTGTTGTGGTAAATTATAAACTGTAGAGAAGTGAATATTTCTTTTAGCCAATGGAATATTATGCAATAAACGTAAATATTTCAGAATGTCACAATGAAAATGAAATCAGACCTAGAGATCCAATCCGTTGCAGGGAATGTGGATATCGTATAATGTATAAAAAGCGAACAAAAAGATGTATCCTTTTTCATATTTATTATTTTTATATAATTCATATGTGCTGTGTATTTTTAATTTAATTAGTTATTGGTAATCAAATGTTTAGATTTATATGCTTCTATGAATTCATTTTCCTTAACATTTAAACAGTGGTCGTTTTCGACGCCCGTTGATTATTTAAAAAATCAATATATTAATATAATTAAGTTCAGATAAAATGTTAATAATTTTAAACTTAAGTTAATTGTCATCATGTAACTTTTTATACATATAAATAATTATAGACTTAAAATGTTGGGTCTTATTCAGTATTGCAAATTTTAGCCATAATTTATTTTACAATGTATTAATGGTGTGTTTTTTTAACTGTTATTTCACATATTAAATTTCAAACTTATTTGCAACATATTGACCTAATTTCACTATAATGACAACTTTAAAATATCGAAATTAGTATTTTTTACCTATAAAAATGATTCAGTGCAATAGTTACTAGTACAACAAATGAAAGTAAAAGTTACCCACAAAATACAAGTTCAAAGATCTCAATCGATTTTAATGATGTTTCAAGGTCAAGTGCGCAAAACAACAATAGCAGGTCTACTTTAAGTTAAAATTCAAGGCCATTCCTATCGTGGATCAATACAAGTAAATTTACGAACGTACCCTAGAAACAGCTACGCGGCAAAAGATTTACACTTATTTACAACTATGCATGTGCGTATGAACCGCTATGTAATTACAATGATTTGTACTATTGATGCTGAAAAGTTTTAGCCATTTATAACTAAATACAGATATGAACCGATGCTCTGAGCCAATAATAAAATATTTAATTATTTTTGAACTTTTCACAGATTTATTAATGGACTAATCCTTGTTTATTTATGTGATTTAAAATCTTATTTCCATCACCACGTGTTAAATGACATTAAAACTATTTTCACTAAAGTTTAGGTTTGCGTTGCTGATTTTGGCGCCAAAATATGGTTCAAGGTAAATGCGTTTCTAGGGAATTAATTTTGTATTCGAATAAATAACTATTGTTTTCAGATATATATTTCTCTATTAATTAAATAAAGTATAATGTACCCAGTAAATTTGTCATTTAATAATGCAAAACCATTTAAATATTTTTAGATTTACAAATATATTTTTTATAATATAACATGGTATAGAGTAGTCATAATTACACAAGTATAAGTAAACAATAAGAAAACTTTTTAATACCAGTCTATACTTGAATTGCAGTTGTGAAGCAATAATTTTTAAAATTAGTTCCATTGTAAACTTTGTGAGAAGTGAATCGTTTTACATTTTAATATAAATTTTTATTATACATTTCATATAATTTAAATTGTTTTAAAAAATTAAAAATTTTATTCATTAGTTTTTATCTTTATTGACTATTAGACTATAGTAATCATATTTTACTAATACATTTTAGAAACTATGCTTCAGTGCTCGGTAGTTCAATATGCGAATTATAATACTCCAATTTGGAGTACTTTTTATGATGAGGTACGTATATATAGTATTAAAATATTTCAATGACAATGACTACAGTACATTTAAAAAATATAATTTTTAAAACATGTTTATACTCGTATAAAAAATAACATTAATTTTTAAACCTAATTTCGACGTGCATTAAAAATTTATTGGAAAATATTATAATACCATGTTTAAATTTTATTTCACTATTGTGTCCAAATTATAATAACACATTATTATTTTTTCTGTTATGTTGAGAACTCGCTTGAGAATATGATAAAAATATACATACATGATATTGAAAATAAATTTTCGAATTAGGAATGAATAAGTATTAAACTATCACAAAATATATGAATATTGAATAGTAATATGTGGGTAACATATAAAAAATTGTATACTACTTTTATACCGCGAAAATTACTACGTGACAGCAAACTACGAGGGAACAAATTTGGCGCAAGCGCATTACAACATGTTTTAGCTAAAATCCAGCCGTCTAGGTGCCCAACCAAAACAAGTGCTATACAAAGCGCACGGTGGGAAGACTTTTGAAATTCGATACTCAGTTTGTGCGTTGTTAACCAGTGATTTAACCCAAATATATTTATTTTTGAATGAAATAATGTTGGTTTATCCATAAATTGACAGCTGACACTCGTCGTCTAGGTATGTACTGACGATCGCCAAAATTTTACCCGGTTGTGTAGCCTTGACACAAGCCGTGTCCTCAGGACAAATCCCGTGCAGATTTCGTGGAGAAATTAATGTTGTCAGGCGTTAGTTTTTAAACAACTTGTTGTAAATGCTATTTGTGAAGTTGTTACATCAATTAAAACGTATTATTTCTAATATTTAGTAAATCGCGGTTTAGTAGGCTGACAGATAACGTTAAAAATGTCGTCTTTCAACAACAGAGTACAAAAAAATTGATTCTTTTTTGTATGGTAGGGCGCCTTTCCTATTTTTAAAAGAAATATTTTCAAATTTTACATTGTGTATGTTAAAAATAATTACATAACATTAAGTTCATTTAATTATTTTATTTGACTAGTGCAATATGCTAATATAATATGTACTACGCGTATATTTTTATTGCATTTATGAAATGAACAATTAGTTAAACTGGCATTTTAAAAATTATTATTTATATTTTACGAGTCGGTATAGTGTAAGAGAAAATATTGTAATATTTATTTAATTAATGACAAAAATATAATAAATAATTTACTTTAGGATGTGAATTTTTAATAAATACCATGCAGTGTCCTACCATAATATGCTTTTGATTCCATTACATATTTCGCGCTATACACAAAGCAACATGAGAAAATAATAAAATGAAATTTAAGAAGCAGTTAATTTTAAGAAAACTATTATTTATTAGGTACTAGGCAGATGTACCAAGTTCAACCTCTACTCCTACTTAATATGTTGTAATTAATTTGAACATAAGTCCTCACTATTGCTAACTTTTTAATTTGAAAAGACAGAAGAATGTAAATAAAAGGAATAAATATAAAAAGTGACTTTATTTATTTTTCTCTTTTTTTGGAAAAATTAGACAATAAACATCCTTTTAACATTAAAATAATTCTTTAACGTTCTTTTGTGTTTACATATAATTCATACTCTGTGTCCCTGAATATCTCTACAACTAGAAATATTTTTGAAGTAAGGGAAAAAGATTTTTTTCAAGCTTAAAAAATCTGGTTGAAACATATAGCATTTCACTTAAAAAATGTTTATTTGTTATTAATGTTTACTTGTTTTCAATTTCACATCATTAAATTAGTCGAAAAAGAAAAAAAATATTGTCCATATGAAACTGTTCTATGTATCTCTTCAAAAAAGGAAAAGTTAACAATAGGTAGTGAGTACGACAAATATTCCACCTGTATATATTAATTTGTAATGCAATATGTGTACGTTATCATTACGTATAATTTTATATGGAACGTCTAACATATTTACTTATGTATAATTTTTGAGATTACGATGATTATGAATATAAAAGTTATATATGGCGTCCGTTTTTCAAGGCTCACCATTGGGATTTCGGAAAATTTAACAGATACGAAGTCGGTTAAATTAGAGCAAAGTTGCCCCACTAGTAGACTATTTTAAATATATATATTCCGGAAAAATTCATAGGTCACTAGATAAATGCAAAAATTCAAATTTTGCTGATTTTTATTTTTACAAATAACTTCTAAATATAAAATAATGTGGAATTTTGGTTTGCACTTCTTTAGGACACTTTTTTATTTTCTTTCGAACGATGATGCTCAAATTTTTGTAAGTATTACTGTTAGATTTCGAATTATGATGTCAAAGTTGTGATTTTTATATAGCCCTCATATTGGAAAGTTACACTTTTCAAAAGAGTATTTTCTTAGCTTTCCAACGATGTATAACATTTATATTTTATTTGTTTAAAATAGCAAAAATACAATAATTATTAATTTTATACAGTATAAATAATTATTGGGGCAATGAAATAATCAATTAGATATTATCATCTGTTTGTATATTTATTTTCTTCATTTTCACTAATATTTTTAACTTATTCAGCTCCGGAATCCTATCAAATTTCGTTTGCAATATGGACATCGCCTACAATGACGTCCATATAAAAATATTAAAATTAATTGAACTGAATAAAATTTTGAGATTTAAACTTGGAATGAAAATAAACAAATTATAATCTCTAATTGTGTTCTAATTTGTTTCATTGCCACAATCATTGTTCTTACCTACCCTATAAAATTAATAATTGTTGCATTTTTGCTGTTTTACACAAATAAGTAATACTTAGTTGGAAAGCTAAAAAATCTCTATTCAGTGGTGTAAATTTGAAATGTAAAAATTTGAGCATTATTGTCCTAAAAAAGTGCAAACC
Organism: Harpalus rufipes; assembly: GCA_951394225.1. Lineage (NCBI taxonomy): Eukaryota > Metazoa > Arthropoda > Insecta > Coleoptera > Carabidae > Harpalus > Harpalus rufipes. The sequence goes on along the minus strand of OX596275.1, from coordinate 28,237,286 downwards.
AAAATTCTATATTACTTCTCATTTAGAAATGAATTTGTAAAAATAAAAATCAACAAAATTTGAATTTGTGCATTTATTTAGTGACCTACATTTTCGGGAAACACAAATACATCTTTAAAAATGATCTACTGGGCAACTTTCCCTAAATTAAACAACTTCGTATCTCTTATTCAATGACGTGCATTTTAACAAATGTATCCTCCGAGAAAAGGAAAAGAAATCAATCATTTATGTCAGTTGCGGAACTTTAAGTTTTTGTAATGAAAGGGAAAAGAAGAATAGAACATAACTATAGTTATAATTATTTTGTTTTTGCAATTTAGTACTCGTTGATATTGACACAAATACACTTCTCAGATCTTAATAAATATCTTTAAAAACTCTCATTATGTTATGTTTATGTCGTAAACGAAACGAACAAATAAAAATTGTTAGGGGGTTAGTGATATTTATTTCTGAATTCGAAGAAGACCTATTGGTTTATAGAATACCTATGCATAAAAATTACATTGTTAAATTAATTTTTTACTTTTATTTTATTTTCATTTATGGAGAACTGAATTGCTTTGGTCATAATGTAGCCGCTACCGCTAGCCGATGAAAGTTGAGAAGAAATGATCATGCCTATCCCAAGGGATTGTTGATTCCTTGATGTATCTACACTGCGTGCCTTCGCTTAGCTACTCCCTTGATGACAAAATATATTTTTATATTATGTATGTTTACAGCATTATTGGTTTTCTTGGCCTTAATCTAATTTTGCTAATTTTTATTACTCCGTAAGAGATTAAGATATTATTTTATGCATGTCGGTCAAGACATATATATGTGTGATTGTACATGATATAAAAAAAGTAAAAATTTGTTTATGAGCGTGGGATTCGAACCCACAACCTTCGGGTCGCGAAGCGGCATCACTGCCATCTACACCATTTAACTCAATTCTTAACTCACGTTTGACAATGAATAATAATGAAATTTGTGAAGGAATAAATATGTCATGATGCTTTTCTATTTATTACTCTAATTCTGTAAGAAAGTTGCTAATTCTTAGTAACATTGCTAAAAATTGTAACCAATAGAAACGAATATAAATAAATAAATATAAATCATTTTCATGTTTTATGTTGTGTATACAATTATTATTGGCTATTTACTAAAACAACGTTGCTACAAAATTGAAGTGATTTATATTTGTAAAACAGGGCGTTTACCAGAAATCGTTTTACAAATACTTATAATTGTTGTGGATTGTGCATCGTAGGGATTATTTTATATTATGATAAACAATTCGTACTAATCAGATCATTTATTCAGTACCTATAACTTTAGGTCAATACACAGGTGTCCCAAATAACGTTATCAACATGAGAAAATGTAGAACTAAGCTGCGTATAAAAAAAACTGACGAGCGTTTTTTCGCTCTAGAACGGTTTAAACCTCGAATTTTTGGTGGCGTCGGAGGCGCGGTACGCGTGGCGTGGCCGGCGTAATTTTTTTTCGTTCATATTTCATGGCGGTGTTGCAGGCGCGGCAAGCGGAACTTGACAGGTACTTCTTTCAAATATCAGTATACATTTAGATGGTATCAAATTATTTTTGTAATTTTAGTGGCGTAAATTGTACAGTGCTCCTTTACTTTCCACAGCATGAATTAGTTTTTCGCCAAATTCCATATTTTTAAATTTTCACTAAACCACACATGTGACAGCCGATCGCATACGCGAAATATAGGTTGTCAGTTCACAACATTAAACACAGTTCAATGTGCATAAGCGCGGATGTGAGCAGTACGAAATGTTAAATATTTTCAATTTCTGACACCGCGGCTGCTACACCGTACCGAGGTGTTGGATATGCCAAATAGAGGAATTCTATTGGTCAAATTTTGAACACCACGCCGCCAATATCGCCATGAAATCAAGGCTTTGAGTCTCGATTTCATGGTGGTACTGGCGGCGTTGTGTTGAAAATTTGACTAATAGAATTCCTATTCCTCCATTTGACAAACCCAACATCACGGTACGGTATGGCAGGCGCAATGTCAGAAGTTGAAAATATTCAACATTTTGTACCGCGCTCACCTCCACGCATGCGCATATTGAACTGTGTTCAATGTTGTGAACTCACATAACCTATATTTGGTGTAGGTATGCGGTGAAAATTTAAAATTATGGAATTTGGCGAAAAACTAATTCATGCTGTGGAAAGTAAAGGAGCACTGTACAATTTACGCCACAAAAATTACCAAAATAATTTGATTCTACCCAAATGTATTCTGATATTTAAAAGAAATAGCTGTCAAACTGCGCTTATCACGCTTGCAACACCGCCATGAAATTTGAACGAAAAAAAATTACGCCGGCCACAACACGCGTATCGCGCCTTCGACGCCACCATGAAATCGAGGCTTTACACGTACAAATTTTCTAATTCTGTAAGAAAGTTGCTAATTCTTAGTAACATTGCTAAAAATTGTAACCAATAGAAACGAATATAAATAAATAAATATAAATCATTTTCATGTTTTATGTTGTGTATACAATTATTATTGGCTATTTACTAAAACAACGTTGCTACAAAATTGAAGTGATTTATATTTGTAAAACAGGGCGTTTACCAGAAATCGTTTTACAAATACTTATAATTGTTGTGGATTGTGCATCGTAGGGATTATTTTATATTATGATAAACAATTCGTACTAATCAGATCATTTATTCAGTACCTATAACTTTAGGTCAATACACAGGTGTCCCAAATAACGTTATCAACATGAGAAAATGTAGAACTAAGCTGCGTATAAAAAAAACTGACGAGCGTTTTTTCGCTCTAGAACGGTTTAAACCTCGAATTTTTGGTGGCGTCGGAGGCGCGGTACGCGTGGCGTGGCCGGCGTAATTTTTTTTCGTTCATATTTCATGGCGGTGTTGCAGGCGCGGCAAGCGGAACTTGACAGGTACTTCTTTCAAATATCAGTATACATTTAGATGGTATCAAATTATTTTTGTAATTTTAGTGGCGTAAATTGTACAGTGCTCCTTTACTTTCCACAGCATGAATTAGTTTTTCGCCAAATTCCATATTTTTAAATTTTCACTAAACCACACATGTGACAGCCGATCGCATACGCGAAATATAGGTTGTCAGTTCACAACATTAAACACAGTTCAATGTGCATAAGCGCGGAGGTGAGCAGTACGAAATGTTAAATATTTTCAATTTCTGACACCGCGGCTGCTACACCGTACCGAGGTGTTGGATATGCCAAATAGAGGAATTCTATTGGTCAAATTTTGAACACCACGCCGCCAATATCGCCATGAAATCAAGGCTTTGAGTCTCGATTTCATGGTGGTACTGGCGGCGTTGTGTTGAAAATTTGACTAATAGAATTCCTATTCCTCCATTTGACAAACCCAACATCACGGTACGGTATGGCAGGCGCAATGTCAGAAGTTGAAAATATTCAACATTTTGTACCGCGCTCACCTCCACGCATGCGCATATTGAACTGTGTTCAATGTTGTGAACTCACATAACCTATATTTGGTGTAGGTATGCGGTGAAAATTTAAAATTATGGAATTTGGCGAAAAACTAATTCATGCTGTGGAAAGTAAAGGAGCACTGTACAATTTACGCCACAAAAATTACCAAAATAATTTGATTCTACCCAAATGTATTCTGATATTTAAAAGAAATAGCTGTCAAACTGCGCTTATCACGCTTGCAACACCGCCATGAAATTTGAACGAAAAAAAATTACGCCGGCCACAACACGCGTATCGCGCCTTCGACGCCACCATGAAATCGAGGCTACACGTACAAATTTTCAAGTGATTGCCGTCTGTGCGCATATACGAGCACAACAAGATCCGCCGGTTGTTGGTCTCAGCGAAAATATCAAAAAACGTACGCGCATGGCACATGCAGTGTTCCGTGTGGACGGGAATTTGAAATGTTGGAAAACGTCGTCAGCTCTCAATTTAGTTAGTGTACGACACCCTTTAAAGTGGAATGGGACAATAAATTAGCGCTTAAATTAATAGACGAATATGAGAGTTCTCTATTTTATGAGATTCTAAACATTCCTTGCATTTTGCAAGATAAATAATAAGGTAGATGCTTGGAATTCGTTTTTCTTTTCATCTTTAGTATGCTGTTTATTTATAATATATGCTGCACTTGCAATAATTATACCTATTACGATGTATTTCTGACATTTCTCAGCAAATACTAGAACTAAAGTTTGCGCACATACAAATACCCGGAATGAAAGTCTGCGCGCAAATAATTTCGCGCACGAAAATATGTGCGCGCACATCTTTCGTGCACTCAAAAATTGTCAAATCAGTACGCACTCACAAAGAGATACGAGGTCTTATTAATTAGACAAAAGTTTATGAGGCCATTCGAAAAAGCATAAAAAAGTACCGTAAACATGTGCAAACCAAAATTCTGTATTTTTTCACATATAAAAATTCAGTAAAATTTACTCTCATATCAATATCTAGTTTCTTATGCATTTTTTCGGCAAAACAAATACATGACTAAAATGGCCTCCTAATGAGGCACGTTTGTATAATTTAAACAATCGTGGATCTCTTATTAGTCCTCGAGATTCTCAAGTTGAACTCGTTATTTAGGATATCTGTATTTGCTGATAAATGTAAATATTGATTAATAGTAGTTGGTATACATTTATTACCCAACAGGATCAGGATTCTGTTGAAATGTCAACGGACGCCGAGTTGTCAGCGTCAGGAGGCAGTATGCACCCACACGCGGCAGCAGCTCACCATCACCACCAGCTGCTGCCGGAGCTCACGGCGCTCAGCCTCTTGGGGGGCTGTGGCGGCGGCGGCACCACCACTACGCCTCCTGGCTTGCAGCTACATCACCAGCCACCTCCGCAGGCTAATGGCCAGGCGGGGGGAATGGGAAACAGCCTGCTGCCTAATGCTGCTGGGATACTTGGTAAGTACTAATCGTAAATTTAATTCAACCATTTCTTCATACTGCCTGCTAAAACTAATTATTAAATAACTTTGTAACTATGTTCTTGTTACTTGGAACAACATACTTGATTCTTTCCGAATCATAACTATTTTATATATATATATATATATATATATATATATATATATATATATATATATATATATATATATATATATATATTTCGCGTTGAGACGTGTTAATTACATTAGGTAGGGTGATGCTTTTTATTCAATGGAAAGATGGAGAACATTCTAGAGAAATGACATCGTGCTATATAAACCCGTCGCCAAAGCCAGCAAAGAGTCTGATATATAGAAGCAACGAGCAATGAAGTTGGTAATATAAATAGTCTACGAGTTGTTAACATAAATAAATGTAGTTATATAAATAAATGTAGTGATATAAATATTGTTTAGATAAATAATCTTAATGTGTAAGCCTTTAATAATATTCTTAGTCTTAAATTAGTTTTTATAATTATTTAATCATTGTGTTAGTTATTTTTATCTTTTTAATATTTATCCTAATATATATATATATATATATATATATATATATATATATATATATATATATATATATATATATATATATATATATATATATATATATAGGTCTAGAAAATAGTTATGATTCGGAAAGAATAAAGTATGTTGTTCCAAGTAACAAGAACATAGTTACAAAGTTAGTTATTTGAAGTATTTTTGTCTAAAATAATTTGGGGACTTTTTCGCAAAACTGATTTCCCATGTTAAACGCCTATGGCCAGGTTTTTTAATTAACACATTACATATATATATATATATATATATATATATATATATATATATATATATATATATATATATATATAATATTTATATTAGTCAGAATAATTGAATGGTACCAATAATGGCACGTTGGCATTCAATGTTATAAAACAAGCAGTAAGCGATATGTCGCATTGTCATAATTACGATATTTATAATTTTATTGCTGGACCTGATACCTGACGGTCAATTTTTCTGACCATAGCTATGTATTTGCGACATTCGACTGGTAGCGAAGCTACAAGCTATAAATGTAGCTACCGGCCGCATGTCAAAGTGTTTTTTTGTATACTGAACAAGAACCATTATAAAATCAAATAATTTGGGATAATTCTGATATCTGTTGTGAATGAGACTTAAGGTGGATTTATAAATCGCACAGCGCACAGAAATAATTTAGCATAGCATAGCACAGAATTTGAACATGTGGAAATACGTACATCCATTTATAATTCGCACAGCGCACAGCGGCGCACAAAACATAATTTAGCACAGCACAGGAATTGACCAATGTTCATTTCCCTGTGCGTTGTGTGTGCGTCGGATATGTTCGTGGTATTTCGTGATAGTTCGACTTAGTATTTGAAATAAGCGCCACGAGAGCGTTTAATATATTAGGCATTTAATAAATAATATATTAATTATTAAATAAAATTAGAATTAGGTAATTTTACAAAGCCAAGTTGAAATTGTAACTTCCAAATAAAAGAACAATATATCGATATAAATTTATCATTTGACAGTTTCTTTCGTTTCAGTGTTGTTTATTTAACTGAAAGTTAAAATTTTAACCAGAGATTGTAAGATTGGCCCTTAGATGAGTTTCTACGTCCATTAACAATTCTACAAATAAAAAAATGTTAACAAAACTATATATAACCTACTTCTTTAGTCTATTTTTCTATGCGATTTATAAATCCCCTAAATAAATTCTATGCTATGCTGTGTTGTGCTGTGCTGTGCTAAATTATTTCTGTGCGCTGTGCGATTTATAAATCCACCTTTACATTGACAAGCTGTCAAAAAGGTCAATATTTTAAAATAAAGCGTTGTAAAATAAAATATACATTTATAGTGTTCTAATATTTAAAAGATAATTCAAATTCTTATCTCCAAACAAAAAATGTTGTTAAGTGTACTACCGAAGCTAGGCCATAAACATGTACTTCTTAGACCAGAAGCCCAGCTACCAAAAGTCACGTAGTATTTTCAAAATTAAAAAAAAAAATTACGATAAGGTACATGACGATGTGTGTATATGTGCGGGTGCGTGTGTTTGTGTTTTTGTGTGTGTTTCGCAGTTTCGCTAACGTGAATGGCAAACAGTTTTACACAATTTTAGTTTCATAAATTTCAAGAAGAGTATTGGAAAATCGTTATCGCTATCGTTTATTTTCTTACTTAAGAAATTAATTAATGTATACGGAGTGAAACAGCTAAACGACCTACCCCAAATAATTTCTATCTTATTAAAAATACAATAAAATATTATAATACAATCTTACAGAATACCAAGGGGGAATCTGAGAGAAGAACATATATTGTAACTTTTATTTATCTAGGTGAAATGTAAAAAGCATAGAAATATTAATAATTAAAATATAAGTTTATTAAACGATAAATAAATAAGAAAAATATAATAAAAATAACGAACACTATGAATAAACACATTTACACACTAGTTAAAGACTAGAATATTATTCAACACTTACACACATATTATTTATTTAACAGTAACACAACGCATATTTATACGGTATTTATTTCACTATATTTATAAAACAATTGTAGCGCGCGTGCACCCGATGCCCCCAGTCTAGCCCGTATGCGACCGCCGCCGCTGGTAGAACGTTGATCGAACGATGACGCAATCGTCACAAACACGTCGCGACCTGTTTAATTTAATTATCACGTCGAAAGTTCCAAATGGTCGCCGAATATATAAACACGTCAGTGAAGCCAGCGAAAGATATAGACACGAGTCGCGCAATGAACATTTGGTGATATAAATAGTCTACGAGTAGTGAACATACATGAAAATAGTTATATAAATAAATATAGTGAAATAAACATTGTTTAAATAAATAATCTTGGTGTTTAAGTATTTAATAATATTCTTAGTCTTAAATTTGTGTTAATAATTGTTTAATCATTGTGTTAATTATTTTTATTATCTTTATCTTAATTATTTATCGTTTAATAAACTTTTATTTTAATTAATAATATTTCTCCGATTTTTACACTTCACCCAAATAAATAAACGTTAATATATAATAATGTTATTTATGTTCACCACTCGTCGACTTCTCTAGACTCGTTTATTTAAATCACTATTTCTTTCACACCCAATACGGTGTTCGGTTCACCGACGACCGTGAGTTGTGAACTGACTGATTCTCGCAGAGCTGTTTAGTGTTTACCGCTTTATATACTCACTCTCATCCATTCTCAAAGTTTCGAGAAGCTTCGATGCGATAATGACATGGAATACAAAAGGATCAGGCGAGCGGGTGTAATTAAACCTATTTAGATGGTTTGTTTACACAGCTGCACGCTCGCTAATTAAGCAGCCGATTCTAGACACGTTTCGCTCAGTGGCGTCGGCAGCGCGCACGCTAAATATATTTTTTTAAACCAGTGGTTCTCAAGTTATAACTCAAAGTTATATTTTTTTTAAATGGGATGGTATAATGTTTTAGGCTTATACAATTTTTTTTTCTGAATTTATCCATGTAATCATTTTATATTCTAACATAACGAAAATTTTAAGACAAATCCAATTGAAATTTAAATAAATTTCATTTTTATAATTATTTTTAGTAAGCAATGTATGAAAAACAATTGTGCTTTAAAAAATTAAATGAAATAAATATTTGTTAATAACTGTCTCTGTAACAATAGGAATTATGCACTAAATAAATCAAAGTCACAGATAGCAGCTTTTTTACACATTGCCTACTGGAAAAAACTATGAAAATTAAATTTATTTATCAATTGAATTTTTCTCAATATGTTTGTTATGTAAGGATATGGTTGAGTTAAGAAACAAATTCAAAAGGCAATAAATATATATATATATATAGGGTGGTGACCGCGACCTCGGAACATAGGACCTTAACATGTAAAATCATACTTTCTCAATTTCCTGCTTTCCTAATTATTGTAGGTAAAAATGCTTCAAATAAAAGTTGTAGAGCATAAAATTCTGCATCTGAATCAGTAAGCAATTAATAATTATCTGTTAATTTAAATTGATATTTGTTCACTTGAACAGATTTTACAAATAATAATGAAATTAAATTAACCTAGCTTGATAGATAAATCGTTAACATTTATTAATTTTTTGTTTCAATTCCATGGCTATAGCTATTTTTTTGCGGTGATTTTCGACATTTTCATATCTAATTTTTGACATTACAAGGCATACAAAATTAATTTTGCTGAATGTTTCAGATGAAGAAGTACCCTACAACTTTTATTTGAAGCTTTTTTACCTAAAATAATTAGGGAAGCAGGAAATTACGAAAATCTGATTTTACATGTTAAACTCCTATGTTCCGGGGTTGCGATCACCATCAACCCATTTAATATATATATATATATATATATATTGTGTTGTAACTTGAGAACTACTGGTTTTAAAAATATATATTTTCATTCTAATCAGATGTTCCTCTTGGTCTTCCGTTAGATTGTCTTATAGCATTTTATTGTATCGTTAATAATAACTTGATTTAACAAAATCATTAATTATAAAACACACTTTCCGTTATGGGCTATACATTTATACCTCAATTTCTGTAATCATACTAATTTTGAAAAAAATGCTCTCTACTTCATTGATGTACGAGTATGAATGGAATTTTTTTTTTAAAATGTTACAACCTTAGGCTTTATGAATAATTTAAATGTTATTTTTTTCGATTTCTTTATATTTTTGTATGTAATAATTAAAAAATCTGATGTGGCCAGCACATTACCTTCCGTCAACCGTGTATTATGTACAAATTCAGTACATAAATTTTGTTGCAAAAGATTCTATGCTTTCAGTAAAATTATTTCATAAACAAACTATGTAAATTGCACTTTACACTGGCATATTTTTCTTTAGCTTTTCCCATTCGTTAGGGGTCGCTATTCTTGATTTTCTTCTTCCAGTCATTTCTATTTTGCTTATTGTTCTCATCCAGTTCCTTTTCTCTCAAGTGTTCCGAAATACAGTCCTTCCATCTTTTCTTTAGTTTTCCTCTGTTTTTTCTACTTTCTATTACTAAGCTGTTCATTCTTCCAATATATTCTTCATCTCTCCTGATGACATGTTCAAACTAATGTAATCGTCCCGCTTGTATCTTTCTAGAAACTTCTATCACTCGAGCCATTTCCCTTATCCTCTCATTACTTATCCTATCTTTCCGTCTCTTCCCCAACATCCATCTCAAAATTCTCATCTCTCTGCCACATTCATGTTCATTTCACTAACACTGACATCTGTCAGTTAGAATTTTCATAATATAGTAGTAGTTTCCATGGTTATAGCAGCATAGCTGACTGAATTCATTTTTTTTATAATTTTTACCTCCTGCTACCCTTGGTAAGGGAGGTATAGGGATCGTGCTAAAAATCGCATATCGAGATTTTGGTAAATGACCACGTTTTAAGGTCCCTAGAATCCAATTTTAACATTTTCACGATGATGTCTGTGTGTATGTATGTATGTTTATGTTTGGTTGTGGATCCTGTTTACGCTCTAACTCAAATACTATCATTCAGAAAGTTTTTAAACCATGTATTTCTACCTTATTCTAATATGGAAAGAAGCCATTAGATTTTGGTGGCAATCGGATAACCGGAAATGGCAGTTTACTTGAAGCTCAAGATAGTTTTTCTTCAAAAAATACCTTTAAATGTATTTTTTTCGCAATTTGTTATTATAAAAATTAAAGATTATTCCATTTTCTACAGGTTTGCTTTAATACTTTTTCTGTATATTCTATGGATAAATTTATAAAGTAATATAAAAATTATACCCCATAGGTAAATGGCGGGAGGTATTGTGTTGGTCACATAAGATTTTTTAATTCTATATTCATTGAATATAAAGTATAAAATGAAATCAAATCGAATAGAAAACGAAATATTCTTTAATATTTATAATAACATAAAATGTCAAAAAATGATATTTAACTGTGTTTTTTCAAGATGAACTATTTAACATTTTCTGTACTTCGTAAAAAAATTCTTAACTTTTTTTTTATCGGTTTATCAATTTTTTTTTCGTAATTTTTACCTCTCGCTAAGACAGGTATTGGATTCATGCTAAAAATCACATATCCAGATTTCAATGAATAAGTACGTTTACCCTACAATACAATTTTAACATTTTTACGATGATGTGTGTGCGTGTGTGTATGTGTGTGTGTGAAGATCTGAAAAGGTTTTGGTAACAATTGGAGAACCGGAAGTAGCAGATTCTTGAAAAAAAATCTTCTAAATACTATTTTTTGAAAATTTTTCTTGGAAATATTAAAGAAAATTAAATTCTCAATCTGATACATTTAATTTTTTTATTATATCTCGTATAGGTTTGGAGATATTTAAATCACAAAACAAAAAATAATCTCGTTGCCTAAAAAACAGTTGAGATATTCAAATGTTTATAATTGACAGATAAATGCAAAATGTGTGTCAGTGTCAAAAATCAGAGTTTTCTGGGAGGTACGAGTACATTTAATATATATTATTGTATTATTAATTAAATATGTATTTAAATTATAGGTATGTTAATATTACATACATATATCCTTAAGAAATACCGCTTATACTGTCAATGAATTTGAAGAATTTTGAACATATTAGAAGTGTAGGACAAAATTCCTCATAGAACGAAAGAAGAGATACAATTTCATTTATTTGTGTGTACAAGAAATGTTAAGTTCGTTACTTATAGGGCGCTAGCAGTCATGTGACTTTGTTGATCTTGGCACGCAGATATGAGGATCCGTGTCAGAATGACGGCTGTAGTTAGTTACATAGATGTCACAATTGTCATAATTTTTCATTCAAAATTTCAAAATATTCTGATGTTCATTTGTCATCAATAGTATGGAATATACTTGTCGAGGAAAATAATCCACATAGATTTGAAAAATCATGATGTTTTAAATGAAAAGTTATGATACTTGACACCTATGTACATTATTACTAGATGTCATTCTAACACGGACCCACCAATCTGCTTGCCAAGGCCAACAAAGTTACATGTCTGCTCGCGCCAGCTCGCGCCTTATAAGTAACGAATTTAACATTTCTTGTACACACAAATAATTGAAATTTAATATCTTCTTTTGTTCTATGAGTAATTTTGTCCTGCTCTTCTAATATGTTCAAAATTCTTCAAATTCATTGACGGTATTAGCGGCATTTCTTAACGATATATGTAATATTAACATACCTATAATTTAAACACATATTTAATTAATAATACAAGAATATATATTAAATGTACTCGTACTTCTCAGAAAAATCTGATTTTTGACAATGACATTTTGCATTTATCTGTCAATTTCAAACATTTAAATATCTCAACTGTTTTTTGACCAACGAGATTTATTACAACAGATTATTCTATATTATTATATACTACACTGACCGGCACGGAAAACGGGCCATTTTTTTTTTAAGAAATAAATGCTAATTTCTTTTTAATTGCGTACGTATTACAAAATGTTACCATTGCTATATGTTTATTAGGCTTCCTCGAAGTCACATCCATTACAAACTATTACAAACATTAGTAATTTACTCAAATATTCCTATTATTTGCGTATCACAACGAAATAATGAAATTCATAAAATGCGTAATTGGCGTTTATACTGGTTTTATTTGTTTCAATCATTTATTATATTAATTGTTTGTCATTTTAATGCGTTCGAAATGTCATTAAGCGCAGAAACTGTAGCTTCTATTGTCGCATTACTTGAAAATTGAAGAAATCAACGTTACGTTGCTAACACATACAACGTATCACGAAGTACTGTTCAGCGCGTTTACTCGCGTTTTTTGGAAACTGGTTTGTATTGTAGAAGACCTGGAAAAGGTCCTCGAAGACGCACCAGTAATCGAGACGACCGTTTTATTGTTTCGACAACACTCCGAAATCGCCATGCAACTGCTGTGGAGACCCGAAACACACTACAAGAAGTACGAAATGTCAATGTAAGTGAACGTACTATTCGAAGAAGATTGGAAGAAGCATGACTTCTAGCAAGGCGGTCCGCTAAGGGACCAGAACTCCTCCGACAACACCGAGTAGCTCGATTGCAATTTGCTAGAGATCACATAAATTGGTATGAAAGCGATTGAAGTCGAGTATTATTTACGGACGGGTCAAGATTTTGCTTGAGGTCTTCAGATGGACGTGAAAGAGTGTGGCGACGAAGTGGAGAACGTTACGCGCCGTGTACTTTCAGCAACACGGTTAGTTTCCAAGGAGGATCAGTCATGGTGTGGGCTGGGATATCTATTGAGTCCTGAACGGATTTATACATTGTACCTAGGGGATCACTGACCGCCGATAGGTACATTAAATAAATTCTAGACGAATATGTAGTCCCATATGCTCCTTTTATAGGTGATAATTTCATACTAATACATGATAATGCGCGTCCTCATGCCGCTACAATCGTGACCGACTACTTAAATGACGTTAACATCCATCGTATGGTATGGCCAGCGCGGAGTCCGGATCTGAATCCAATTGAACATCTGTGGGATATACTCGGCAGAAAAATTCGGAAGCGTGTGCCTGCTCCCAGCATCTTGTAACAACTTCAGGAAGCACTTTTACAAGAGTGGAATGATATTCCTCAGGAGGACATTAGACAGCTCATCTGTAGTATGCCTCGACGAATAACTGAGGTTATACAAGTTCGCGGGGGCAATATGCGTTATTAGTTTGTAATTTTAATATTTATTATGTCTTTATTCATTATTATTCAACACATTATTTAAAGAATTAAAATTGTAAATTTGGCCTAAATTTATGTTTTTTGATAATAAACATGTTGTTAAATGTTTAATGCCCATTTGCACCGATTGTCCTTAAAATTTAAGTATATCTTAAAACGATAAGTTATACTTAACGGTTTGCATCATTTTTTAAGCAATACTTAAGTATGCGGGTTGCATAAATATTTTAAGGGGTAGATGAAGTACGTCTTAAAAGTTAAGGTAATCTTTATCTTAACCTTCTTGTAGAAAATTATTTTTGTTTAGTGTCAAAAATGGATTTCGGTGTTGAAGATAATGACGTAGATGCAATAAATTTAATTCTATACGGAATTCCCAGGCAAATATATGATAGAAGCGATCACTTCAATAACTTAAATGATTTGGAATTCTTCAGACGATTTAGATTAAAAAAACAAACGGTTATAATCATACTACATGAAATCGATGATGTATTAGAGTTTCCGTATAATTTGTAAGTAGATGCTAATAAACCGATGGAAATTATGTTAAAATTTGTTATTATTATTTTAGAAACAATTGCGTTTCACCATTAAATCAACTATTGATTACTTTAAGGTATTATGCGACAGGAAGTCATTTAATTACTATAGCAGATTTTGGAGGAATGCATACATCAACTGTTAGTCGTATCATTGTTAAAGTCTCGGAAGCAATTGCTAGACTTTATCATCGAATTATAAAAATGCCTTCAACGATAGATGAAATTAATGAAACCGTCAATAATTTTTATGAAATATCAGCTTTTCCTAGAGTAATTGGAGCAATCGACTGCACCCATATAAAAATTCAGTCGCCTGGCGGGGAAGACGCTGAAATATTTCGTAACAGAAAGAATTATTTTTCTTTGAATGCTCAATTTATTTGTGATGCGAAGTTAAAAATTATGAACGTCGTGTGTCGTTGGCCAGGAAGTACTCATGACTCCACTATTTATAATAGCAGCAGGATTAGAATAGATTTTGAAGATAACAAATTTCACAATAAATTTCTTCTAGGGGACAGTGGGTACCCCATAAAACAATATTTAATGACACCACTGTTAAATACAAACACACGAGCACAACAGTTATATAATGAATCACATATACGAACTAGAAATGTTATAGAACGCATGTTTGGTGTCCTTAAAAGAAGATTTCCAGTTCTTGCATATGGCTGCCGTGTAAAAATTGATACTGTCATGACAATTGTTGTAGCAACATCTATATTACATAATATAGCTTTACGAGAGAACGAGGAATTACCACCAATTCCCGAAGAAATGAACGAAAATGAATTAAATGATTTAATTAATATGGGACAAATACATGAAAATGTAAATATACAAGAACCTGTTATAACAGGTGTACAAGTACGCAACAATTTAATTAATAACTATTTCAATAATCTATAATAAAAATGTAGTTATGAATATTGCAAGAATGAAATAGTTATTTAAAGAAAGAATGAGGAATTAGTTTTTATATGTATATAAATTTTATTTTTGGTACTTTTATATTTGAAATTGCATACAATATTATAAATAAATGAAATTATTTCTTAACGTACTAATTTTATTTTATAAAAAAAATTATATCTCCATAAGTTTTCTTAATTTTTCTTGTTTTATTTTAACATCTAATCTTAATGCTTCCATTTTCAATGCATGCTCTTCTTCCTCCCTTTTCCGCTTCAGTTTGTTTTCTTCCAAAAAATGCTCTTTTTGGAGTGTGAGCATTTCAATCTTCAAAACTGCGAGATCGCTGTACTGTTTTGCCAAATCACTAGCAATAGTAGCTGGTTGTGGCCGTCTACGTCTTCTCCAGTTTTCTGTTGTTGAGCTTAATTCTGTAGAAGTCGGCGTACTTAAATTGGCAATCTTCTTACTGGTCGAATTCGTTAAAATTTCACTCTAAAAAATACAAATATTAATTTCTTAATAACAATATTTTTTGTTTATTACCTCTGGCACATTCAAAGATTTTTTAATATTAGAATTCTGTCTTAATTCCGTAGATATCGGCGTACTTAAATTAGCAACCTTTTTACTGCTCCAATTCGTTAATATGTCACACTAAAAATAAAAAAAATAATTTCTTGATGTATAATAATATTTTTTATGTTTATTACCTCTGGCATATCCAAAGAATTTTGAATATTACAATTCTGGCTTAATTCAGTACAAATCGGCGCACTTGAACTGGCAACCTTCTTACTTTTCCAATTTGTTAAAATCTCACACTAAAAATACAAACATTAATTTCTTAATAAAAATATTTTTATATTCATTACCTCTGGCATATTAGAATTCTGTTTCTTGTTCTGGATAAATTCATTCTAAATATAGTTATAATGTAAATTTATAAAAAAAAATCAAAATGTGTACATAATGTTACCTCTATTTCTTCTGTTTGTTCGCACCAATTAATAGTTTCCAATATATTTGTATCTTTATTGATTTTCTCAGGTAGGTCAACTATAATATTTGGTTCTAGAGAAACAGTTTCGGTGTCCTTACTGGGAAAATCCTGAAATATAAAAATAAATTAATAAAAAAAATTAAAACGGAATATTATACACACATTATCACCGTCAAATTTTGACGATAAACCGAAAACTGTCTTTTTGTTCATTATCGACAATAATAAATCCTGCGATGCATCCATAGTATCTACATTTTCTGGCTTTCCGCCGCCAGTTTTCATCATTTCCAACCTGTTTTTGGCTACCGCTTTCCTCGCTTCCATTTTCTTATTGTCGTAGAATTTTTGAAGTGACTTCTTGCTTCGAATTGTCATGTTTGGTGTTAATGAATTGAATTTTTTCGTTATAGCTTCCCATGCAGTATCTTTTTCACGCCATGAAACTGAATCCGTTTTTTTCTGTTCAATTATTTGTTTGTAATTACTTATAATAGAAAATAATTGTAATTTTTCTTCATTTGTATAATTACTGCCTCTTTGTCTTTGCACTAAAATATGATATAAATGTAACATTTCACTACATATACATATGAAGACCACACTGCAAAAAAGAGAAATATCATTGTTACTTAGTTTTGAAAATTATTAAAACAAGTTTATAGCAATAATTAAATGTAATGATATGGCTATATTTGAAAGCTAAATAACATTGAGATTATGTTTATTTTTGCATTTGAAGTTTGTATATAAAATTCTACTGTATATGATGTACTACATGACGCATATCTTATTTCATTTCCTTAAAAAATGTTAGATTCCCCCTTTATGCAGTGTGGTCTACATGTAATATACTGTATAAATATGAATATATCTAATATTATTGTATGAAAATAGATATCTTTACTTACTTTTAACTCTAGTTGAGGTTAACTCTATATTCGTAACACGAACGTCTAACAAATAATGTCAAAATATAGGGATATTTTACAAATCACTAACAATTCACTAGAAAATAGACCAAGGCCTATAAGGTTGTAATACTTACTTAAGTTTAAGGAAAATAATGTTGGTGCACATGACTTAAATTTAAGTTACACTTAAAATTTAAGTACAACATAGTTAAGGTTAAATATAAGTATAATCGGTGCAAACGGGCATTAGATACCTAAAACTATCTTTTAATAATGCGAATTAATCTTTTCCATACTATAATTAAAAATAATACATAATTATACAAACTAAAGGGGGGATATAAGTAAAAAAAAATCTGATGTGGCCAGCACATAACCTCTCGCCGTATATTTTACCTGGCTGTATGCATAAAGCAAAGAATATTTTTATAAATACAAATAATATATTCATATAAATCTATGACGTATAAACTTCTTTGTTATTCAATAATAGCATGTCTCAACATGAAGATATTTTACCATAAATTATGTTACAATAAATAACAAAGTAGAGAACTATATATAAATATTAGGCTGGTAACAGCAATTTTCAATTCGAACAACGTTGTTTACTTTCTCTTCATATTCTTCTAGTAAAAACATTAATTTTGGGCGGTCTAAAATGTATATATGGATTGTGCATCTATTCTTACATATCTTCTTTTACATTTTATTTTTTCATACATGTTATATCTAAATAACACTAATTCCCTTTAATAAAGTGACGGATAGATTGCACTCCGATTATTCTTATATCGATGTGTAATTTTGTCAATATTTACAACTTACTTGAGAAGAATTTGATAGCTTTTTCGCAATTCAAAGTTACTCTAGTCTATAGTACTGGTGTACATTGTCCCATAATGTTTGAAACAAATTTAAGTCCTTCAACCTAGACTTGTCATCTCCATAATAGTCACAGATCAAGAACTAAGGGATTCTCCAAGTACATTTTTAATTCATTACTCATTATTTCTGACACTGACATTTATCTGTTAGTTACAAATAATTTAAATTATCAACTATTTTTCATGGCATTCTTTCGGCTGTCAAATTTATTACAACAGATTATTTTATATATTATACTTCTTTTATCTCTAAATCTATGGAATATATAATAAAATATTTAAATGTATCAGATAGAGAATTTAATTTTCTTTAATATTACCACGAAAAATTTTCAAAAAATAATATTTAGAAGATTTTTTTTCAAGAATCTTCTACTTCCGGTTGTCCAATTATTACCAAAACCTTTTCAGATCTTCCCATGAATGTCCGATTGGGAAATACGTTGTTAAACAAATTTTAAGTCTTATAGTTTTTGAGTAACCGTCCTTCCAACATCCCACACACACACACACACACACACACACACACACACACACACACACACACACACACACACACACACACACACACACACACACACACACACACACACACACACACACACACACACACACACACACACACACACACACACACACACACACACACACACACACACACACACACACACACACACACACACACACACACACACACACACACACACACACACACACACACACACACACACACACACACACACACACACACACACACACACACACACACACACACACACACACACACACACACACACACACACACACACACACACACACACACACACACACACACACACACACACACACACACACACACACACACACACACACACACACACACACACACACACACACACACACACACACACACACACACACACACACACACACACACACACACACACACACACACACACACACACACACACACACACACACACACACACACACACACACACACACACACACACACACACACACACACACACACACACACACACACACACACACACACACACACACACACACACACACACACACACACACACACACACACACACACACACACACACACACACACACACACACACACACACACACACACACACACACACACACACACACACACACACACACACACACACACACACACACACACACACACACACACACACACACACACACACACACACACACACACACACACACACACACACACACACACACACACACACACACACACACACACACACACACACACACACACACACACACACACACACACACACACACACACACACACACACACACACACACACACACACACACACACACACACACACACACACACACACACACACACACACACACACACACACACACACACACACACACACACACACACACACACACACACACACACACACACACACACACACACACACACACACACACACACACACACACACACACACACACACACACACACACACACACACACACACACACACACACACACACACACACACACACACACACACACACACACACACACACACACACACACACACACACACACACACACACACACACACACACACACACACACACACACACACACACACACACACACACACACACACACACACACACACACACACACACACACACACACACACACACACACACACACACACACACACACACACACACACACACACACACACACACACACACACACACACACACACACACACACACACACACACACACACACACACACACACACACACACACACACACACACACACACACACACACACACACACACACACACACACACACACACACACACACACACACACACACACACACACACACACACACACACACACACACACACACACACACACACACACACACACACACACACACACACACACACACACACACACACACACACACACACACACACACACACACACACACACACACACACACACACACACACACACACACACACACACACACACACACACACACACACACACACACACACACACACACACACACACACACACACACACACACACACACACACACACACACACACACACACACACACACACACACACACACACACACACACACACACACACACACACACACACACACACACACACACACACACACACACACACACACACACACACACACACACACACACACACACACACACACACACACACACACACACACACACACACACACACACACACACACACACACACACACACACACACACACACACACACACACACACACACACACACACACACACACACACAGACATCATCGTAAAAATGTTAAAATCGGATTGTAGGGACCTTAAAACGTGCTTATTCAATAAAATCTGGATATGCGATTTTTAGCATGAATCCAATACCTCTCTTAGCGAGAGGTAAAAAATGGCCCGCTTTTCGTGCCGGTCAGTGTATATCTTCAAACCTATACGAGATATAATAAAAAAATTAAATGTGTCAGATAGAGAATTTAATTTTCTTTTACGTTAGCGTTGAACGTGTTTTTTAATGTCCCGCATTTTAGCTTCCAACACTTGGTCACTTTACCACTAATAAATATTTGTAAAGAGTATTACATTTCATTTTTAGATATCTTCCTCATAAATGATAAAAGAAGTATTTTCTTAATTTCATGTGCGCTCTCCACTGATTCTTATACTTATGTCGTCAACAATAGTTATTTGTTTAACTAGGCACGAAAATACCAGATTTACAACAGACGCAGTCGAAGCTGTAAATCTGCGTTTGCTGCCGTGTTGAATACAATGAGTGATAGTATGTATGAACGGTGATTAGATGACTAGGGAGGAGATGACTATCAGTATTTTAACGCTGTAAATCGTTTATGATTTATTTTAGAGAAAAATACTAGAAATAAAATTGTAGAAAAAATAATTGTACGTAACTTGTAAGTATTTTTCTCTGAAATAAACCATAAACGATTGACAGAGTTAAAACACTGCTAATCATCTCCTCCTTAGTCATCTCCTAATCATTATTCATGCTACTACCCATTATTTTTTTGCCGATTTTAGAATTAATATTAATTTAGCGATTATTTTTATTACCTATTTTGAAAGTATCGCCACAAATTATGTTGCTATGCGTTTGTTGAACGGTTGCTATGCGTTTGTTGAGCGGTTGCTATGCGTTTGTTGACCGGTTGCTATGTAATACGCAATAAAAGTGACATTTTCTTTTAATGTCAATTGACAAAAAAACAATTTTTGGCTTTTAAACAATGTTTTTAAATTCAATATGAAAAGAATTAAAATACAATAGTTTGTACTGATGCGTGATCGTCCGCCCGTGAATATAATACGAGTACTCTATCACATCTCAGCGCTTGATGGGCAGTGAACGTGTTAATGAGTAAATAGGGTTGCCATATTCGTCTGGTTTACAATGCTATATTATTATTATTTTAAAAACCGTAAGAATGAAACATTGTGCAAGATAAGATTTACGTTTCCGCGAAAGTGAGTGGCTAATTAATTGCAGACATTTTCATATTTTTGCCGGGATTTTTTTCAGATTGTTACGAGAGCTATACAGATAAATGTTAGTGTCAAAAATAGGTAGACATTACTGCCGGCATTTGCTAGGAAGGACATTTAATATTTCTTATTGTTTTATTAATCACATATTTAAAATTATACATAACATACCCTTCAGAAATACCGCCAATTCCGTCAATGAATTAGAAGAATCTTGAACATTAGAAGGATAGGAGAAAATTTACTCAGAATCAATTTAAAATTATTAAAAATATCTAAATATTAAGAATAGATGTAATAAGAATTTTTGATATGTACAAGAAATGTTAAATACAATACTTATAACCTACAATGGAAATGGCGAGGGGTATTGTGCTAGGGACAACAGTTTTTTTTTATTCACTTATTCTATTCAGTAGTTTTTTTTTTAAAACGATATACATATATCATACCCTAAATATTATAAAATATTTGAGAAAAATACAAATGAAAATTTCGCTGATTTAATTTAAATCTGATATTGTAATAAGAGTACTACGTAAAAATATAAACTTCATACATATCAAGCTTTTTTGTGAATAATAGTACATTAAAAAACATGTATCATAAAGCAATCTGTTATTGTACGAGTCCCACAGATCTTATGAAACATGTTTTTTATACTTTTTTTTTCTATTGAAGTAATTTCACAATGAG